>JASDQU010103537.1:90132-105024 GCA_032191745.1 Picea mariana | reverse complement strand
GATGATTTGTTCAAGATCCATCTTCCTTTCTGATCTGTCTTCCTTGATCCTCTCGTCCAACGACTCTCTCTCTTTCACTTCGCTCCATCTTTTTTTCTCCTTTGGCCACTTTGACCCACTATCATTCAGTGTGTCTTCTGCGCAATTCACATTTCATATGTTCTCCCGCAGTATTTTCTTTCTTCCATAACCAAGGGCCAACAATGATATTAGGATGATGTTCTTTATTTTCTCCAACATGTGCAAGCACCACAATGGTTATGTGTTTTAAAATGAAGAAGCCTAGTTCGGATAACATTAAGATTAAAATTACTCTCAGAAAAATTATATGTATTGAGGCATGGATGGAATGATGATAATATGTGTTCATATAGTATAATATACCAATTGATAAATAGAGCCCATAAATCCACATACATGATTTCTTCTAGAGAAAATTGGTAAATGGAGGCGCAATTCACTCATAATTCTACACAGACATCTAGTAGTAGAAAAAAAATCCTAAGAAACCACATGTTATTTTTAGAGTCTTAGGGTGTGGACATTATACTATAGCATTAAGTTTCATTATATTCACTTGCACCCTCATCCTACTAACTATGGGAACAAAGTATTCCACTTCATAAATGCCAAAATGATTGGAAATTTTAAGGAAGAAATGTTTATTATGGAGTGGTTGTAGGTATTGATCAACATTCACAACATGTTCTTCCCAAGTTTTGTTGTAAATCATAATATCGTAAAAGAAGGAAAACAAAGAGTTCCAGACAAAATCCTGAAAAATATAAATTATGAGGCTCTCAAAAGTTGATGGGGCATTGCAAAATCCAAAAGACATCACCAAAAACTTATAATGTCCTTCATGTGTGTTGAAGGTAGTATTATGAATTTCTAACTCCATATAGATTTGGTGATACCTAGAGAGAGGGTTTAGTTTAGTGAAGAACTAGGCAACACGAAGCTCATCCAAGAGATCACCAATTACTAGGAAAGGAATTTTTTCTTTGACCATCATCTTATTGAGAGCATGAATGTTGAGGAACATGTGCCAATTTTTTTTTTTCTTTTATACCATTAAAATTGAATAAGAATAGGGGTTATTACTAGGGTGTATTATGTTCTCCTAAAAGATTTCCTAAATTATCTTTTCAGTTTCATTCTATTGTGAAAAATAATATTGTCAAGGAAATGCATTAGGTAATTTATAACATGGAATTAAAGTTCTATAATGATCATACCTACCACATGAAGCAGGTAATGTATTCAATGTTTCAAATAACTATTTTTTTTAGTCAAAATCAATTTAAAACCAAGGTGAATTTTTTCAGGGGATTGTCCGTAATTTGGATAGTATTAAATTGGGAAATAATTCCTAAGTATCCTTTATTCAATATCTTTTCCATATAGTGAGAGATGATAATTTCCTACAATTCATAATAGAGACATTTTAAGATGTGTGTTAGCACTCGGTAATTTCTTTGGGCTGCATCAAAGAAATTCCAAGTTAGCTTACAAACCAACTTTAGGTTGGATTCGGACCCTTCCAACTAGAGAGGGCTCTCTCAAACATATAAAGACTGAAAATACTCAAAAAAGGTTTGGAAATGAGAACACAAATGTCATATTTTGCAATAGGATAGGATTGTTTAGGTTTTTAAAAGGGTTGGTAGGACAAGCAAGAGGAATAAAAAATTGGGAAATGGGGTCAAATATTGAAATATACTATGAATATTAATACAACAAATGTACTCATGAGGGAACGATGGAAAAGTAAGCATATCCTTCAACAATAAATAGTATTTCAGATGATGGCAAGATAGAAAAGAGAAAATCCCATTACAAATGAGAGCATCAAACCAAAAATAAATTCTTAGTTGTAACTTTAGAATAAATAACATAAGGTTGACTACAATGAACACAACACTTAACAGAGAGTGAATTCTAGACCTGTAATCATTAAAAACAACAACTTCATTAACCAGATGAAAGGAGCATCTATCAAGGATGAATTCCAATCATGTACTCTTAGCTATACTTAGAATAAGTAACATAAGTGAAATGAATGTAAACTAGAGGAAAGAACACTAAATAATACACCATGATGAATCTCAGCTATCAAAAGCATTGTACTATTGTATTAATTCATAAGGACATTTTGAGAAATCTACACACAACCCCTTCACCTTCGTGGATGAAAGTACCCCCTTTCTCTACTCTTTTACATTGAAATATATATCACTAAAGGCCCCTTTCTAGCTCACAATTTCGAACTCCAACCCCTTTCCCAAAATAGGAACAATTACAAATAGAACATGACAAATTTTAACAGATCTCCTACTTTTTAGGAGAAACAATTGTCTTCAAAACACCACCTATAATTCTCAAACTGTAACATCTGTGAAAAATATGAGAATGGTTTTTGTATATAAGCTTTTTCTGACGAAAATACTCTCTTAGTTTCTTTAAATGCATCTCCATCTGGACAGAATACATGTCACAAAAACATGTCTTGAACATGAAATCATAACTAAAAAATATGGCTCCAAGATTCCTTCAAATATCCCAATCTAGGATACTTGTGTGAAAAATGAACAAGGTTGATGTTCTAGGGTCTTTGCTTGAAAATAACCTACTTTTAATTTTGAAAATTGATTTTGGTTCATCCAAAAATCATCCTTTAAGTCTCAAATCCCATGGAAACTGACTCCCACATCCTCTTTGAAATGTCACTTGTCTGTTTTTCAAATCTAATTTTATTTATCCATATTCTCCTCAAATATTTAGGAATAATATATTTGAATAAAAATAATTACCAAATATTTTGTATCCTGTAAAATTAAATTTCCATATTTTAATTCATGCCCATGGTTTTGAAAAACCATTTATTGCTTGCTTCCCATGGTTTTGAAAACCATATATTTTTTTACCCAATTTACCATTTCACTATGAAAACTATTTACTGGTTTGTTTCTCGTTGTTTTGAAAACCATGTCTTCGAAACCATCTTGGTAAACTATGAAAATATCCCTTGATATTGCCCTTTTAATTATGTAAAACCTTGGATAGACAATTGTCCAAATCTTTCGTTCACATTCATCTTCTTCTTTATGATTCTTTAGCAATAAACATTAACTTTTCTGCTCTGTAAAATTTAATTTTTACCTCTGTGAAAAATTTCCACCTTGAGAACAATTTTACTTGTAGGAAATTCCATGAAACACACTCCTAGAAAATATGTCTCACATTTATGTAACCAAACCATATAATAAATGGTTGCAATATTATTTTGGAACTTGGGAGGAATGGTTTTAACCCACGCCACTTTTACCCCTGAAATGCATCATGTAAGTGTTGGAGTTACTTCACACATACCTAGGATTTCTTTTTCCAAAGGAGTTTCCTTGTTTATTAGTCATAATTAGTCGTTATCCAGTCTCCTATATTTTAGGGGAGAATATTCCACCTGGAGAATATTCTCTTTCAATTGACACTTCAGTTTGACTAGTTGAATTGATTTTAGATGTTGCATTGATTTTGTCACCATGAAATATTGGGATCATCACCATGCTAATTCGACCTTGAATTAGTATTGTCACCATATTGGTGCATTACCCTTTATTCCCTGAGTTAAATCCTCACTACTCTATGTTCAGTCAGTGAACTTAAGACTAGTTGACTAGTTAACTCAACTTGGTGACAGTTCACTCTCGTAACTGCCTGAGAGACTAGACTAGGTGGAAGTTCACTCCCATAACTTTTGGTGTGTGTCCATATCACTCTATACCACCACTATGGAACATTGGTTCTCCTCTAGTGTGTACTCATTGAGTTATACAGAGTATATCATGTGTAGATTATTCATTATTCACAACAGTTAATGAGAATTATTTCATTCTTTCTCTCCTTCTTCTTATTTCTCCTATTCTCTCTAAAAATGTGTGTATCATTGTTTAGATAGATATATTCTATGCAATTTCAACACATTTACATGGTATCACAGCTGATGGACTACTAAGCAAAAGCTAAACAAAAAAAAATTGTAGGTACAAAAGATTGAAGAAAACATAAAGATGGATTTCCAAAAAGAATTCATTCTTACAACTTACAACTATTTTTCATGGAAGGAGTAAATATCCATACATCTCCAAACCAGAGGGTTGTACAGGTTAACCTTGAATACATATACATAACTGACATCAACCATAGAAAAATCCAAGTACTTAAATCGCATGGATGAGGCACTCGAAACAATTTGCAATCTTAATTCTCTCGATATCATTTTTCACATATCTTTCTATAAGACTCCCAATGAATCTTGGACCACCTTGAAAGGGATATTTGGAAACCAATATGATATGAGGGGACACATGCTAGAGGTTGATCTGCTCACATTGGATCCAAAAAGATTTGAAAATATCCAAGATTTCTTTAAAAAATTCAAGGATTTACTATCGCAACTCAAAGCTTGAGGGGTTGATAAATCGAAGGAGGAGAAACAAATGGTTATTACCATTATCTCCAATATTGGTCTAAAATTATCTATATTCATATCCACATTCCATACTATCATATTCGCCTCTCAAGCCACTTGGAATATGCCTTCTCGTGAGGACTTTATATAATCCCTGACACAAGAGCAAATCAAGCTCATCAACATGGGCACAATCAAAGGCCCAAGGGCACATGCACTCATTGTGAATGATGGAAGCCAAAAATATGATAAATCTAAATCTAAATATAAATGGAAATATCATGTACATCCAAAGAAGGAAGGGTACAAAAAACCCTTCACCGATGCCTCTAGATCCAAAGGGGAAAAGGGAAGAAAAGGGGAGAAATTATCGTACTGTCACAAAGGATTCCATTCGGAATTCACATGCATGAAAAAAAAAATAGATATGATGTCTCAAATACTTTAGTAAAACAAACTTTGATATCACATCCCCGAGGGTGCCAAGAAGAAGAAGCCAGGAGATCTGAATTCCAAGAAACGAAAATCTAGCCATGCCTTGATTTCCATCAACGCCTCTCTCGATGCTTGGATCGTAGATTCAGGAGAATCAAATCACATGGTTGAATCAGAAGTAGTTTATTCTTCATTGGATTCATGCAAATGTCCTCCTATTCTTATGGGGGAAAAATCTTCTGTCAAAGTCACCAACAAAGGAAGGATTGAACTCACCAATGAAATATTTGAGAAAGTGTTGCATGTTCTCGAACTTTCTGTCAAACTTCTCTCTATATATAAGATGACAAATTCCAACACTAGAAATAAATTCATATTCAAACCAAATTATGTGGACATCTATGACATGCAAACCAACTCCAGGGTTTCTACCGGTGAGGTAAATCATCAGTCTAGATTGTATACTTTTTCTGAATTCATTGAACCTAATTCTTCTTTAATGCTTACTCATGCTAATGAAAGTAGTAGGATATAGCACGCAAGGTTTTGACATTTGAATTTCATATACATGCAACAAATTAGCAAGAAAATATTGTTTGATGGTATATCATACATCCATTTCTCCAAGGAATATGTGAGGGATGTGTTCTCGGAAAACACCCTCAAGAGAAATTCGACAAAGGAAAGTCTTCACAAGCTTTTGCATCTTTAGATATGATCCACAGTGACCTTATGGGTCCTTTTATCGCATCCATCCATCATCAAAGAGAGGTTTGTTCTCATTTTTGTTCATGATTTCTCACGTTTTACTTGGATATACTTTCTTAGGAAAAAATCTGAGGTCTTTCAACACCTCAAAGATCTCAAATCCTTGGTTGAGACACAATTCGGAAAAAAGATCAAAGTCCTTCAAACTGATAATGGGGGAGAGTATGTAAATCATGAGATCCATAATCTTTTCCATGAGGCAAGGATTCAGTTGTAGCATACATTTCCCTATACTCTACAGCAAAATGGAGTTGTTGAGCAGAAAAAAAAGATCTCTAAAGGAGATGGCATCTCACATGTTGCATGCAAAGTCACTACCATAGAGACTATGGGATGAAGCGCTTAATTGTGCAACATAAATCCAAAACATATATCCCCATATATTTGTCAAGGATAATACCCCCTACGAGGCTTGGAGCGGCCTCAAACCGGAAGTGACCCACTTTCACATTTTTGGTTCACATGCATGGGCCTGGATTCCCTCTAAAAAGAGGAAGGCACTTGATCCACAGAGCACCAAGTGAATTTTTGTTGGATACCCCGATGGTGTGAAGGGATATAGGCTTATTATTATTTCCTCGGACCGACTCATCATTGGTCGAAGTGTATAATTTAAGGAAATTGTCCCTCATGTACCTCAACAACCGCATGTAGACACCTTCATTCTTCCATTATCCAAGATGATGAACATGCACATGTTGACTCTTCTTTAGACAAGAGTTATGATTCATAGGACTCAGATGATTCTGATTCAGAGGACTTAGATGAATCGGATTCAGAGTTAGTACATTCAGATGCAGAGTCAGAGCATCCATATGCGATTGCAGAGCCAGAGCAGAGGCCCAAGTGGGCATAGACTACTCTTCAGGATGCAGGGGATCTCATTGGTGATCCGGCCGACACTAGGAGGACTTGATCTGATTTCGAGGAGCCTCCTGTTGGACTCACTACCATTGAACCATTTCCCTCTAGACATATTTTCTTTCTTCAATCTTGATATCCACAGTCTTATGGTGAGGCTGCTGGAAATCCCTTTTGGGAATCTAACATGCAAGAGGAGTACAACTCCCTCCTGAAGAACCAGACTTGGGATCTAGTTCCCCTTCCTTCTGGGAGGAAAATTGTCAGATGCAGATGGGTCTACAGGACCAAGAGCACAATGGATGGATAGATTAGCAGATCCAAAGCTAGGATTTTTTCCAAAGGATTTCAGCAAGTTCGTGGTATTGACTATGATGATACCTTCACTCCAGTAGAGAAGACGAATTCCATATGATTTTCAATTGCCATTGCGGCAGCCAAAGGATGGGAGGTCCATCAAATGGACGTGAAGAATGAATTTCTTCACGATGATCTCTGTTAAGCCCTAAATAGTGGCTCATTACCCCTTAATTGGGGCATATTACATTAGTAATGTTCTTTTATTTATGTTGGCTTGAGTCCATTAGTTGTAATTGTACCTCCTAGTCTCACATATATAACAAGGATACATTTTCATTTGGAATCATCTTGTATTTGGACATTTATGTGGGGTATAAGGAGGTTGCCCCCTCAAATAGGATTATTACCTTAAATGATCTCTTTTTCAAGGCGTTGAATACTTATTCTAAGGTTTTTCTATGCTATATTTATATTTGGTTCTTAACATATGGTATCAGAGCTCAAGGTCTTGGGGTTTCACTGCTACGTCTGAGACACCTTGAAATTTTAGCTAGAACTTTTTTATATGATGGTTCAGAAGGAGTCCTTTGGAGGATATTTAGTAGATGGATCAAGGTACGTTGGGTTAAAATTTCAGATCCTTGGGCCTTATAATTTAGGTGATACAACCTGTGTAATATAGGGTTATGGAATCGTCCTAAATTGAGTCATCGCAAATTTTTTTCTATAAAACTTTTTCTGTAATGTTTCCGACCTTGAAATTTGGAGAATATTCGCAAAAAATATTAAGTTATCTGTGATAAAAATTTCAGATTCTAGGTCATATTACATTTGTATATACACCCCGTGGAAGATAGGGTATTTGACTAGTCCTATTGACTAGTCTCAAGTAGGTATTCCGGGTAAAATAATCATAAATTCTTCCTAGAGTATCCAATTTGAGTGAGACTAGTTGCATTGGATAGTGGACATTCAATAGTATTTATGGTACACATTTCATAATTTTATACCAATTATTTTGTGTGGGGCATGCTATACAAGTGATATCTCCTGGAAAGGCCACAAATCGGAAAGTTGTGGGGAAGTTACCATAAATTCTACTTGGCACATCCAATTTTGATCAGACCTATGGCATTACAGAGAAGAAATATCAGAGAACTACAAAAAAGGAAAATTTGATACCCATAAGGGATGAAATTTTGGAGATACAATAAAAGAAAGATTGTCTAGAAGAACCACCTCAAAATCAAGGTTTAAAGTGATACTTGGCCAACATGCCACCAAAAAAGGGAACTTATACACCAAATAATCCTCCAGACAATCCTACTTGGACTCTTGATGAAGGTAAAGAAATGCGTAGGGACATAAATGATTTACAAAAGAAGACAATAACAAAAGGTGAACTACAAGAGATGATGGATTCAATGAAAGATAATTTGGAGTCAATAAATACTAAGATGGATGGTTTAGAAGTGGAGATCATGGGATGATTGACAATTTTCCTAATAGAGAGGACACCTAAAAGTGAAAATGTATCCCATGAAATTCATGATGAGGACGTAAGGAACATGAATCAAGAATGGAGAAACTCTAACTTTGGGTTGAAGACCAACCACTTTCCTAAGATAAATACGAGGAAGTTTGATGGGAAGGACCCAATCACATGGATACTTCATATGGAGCAATTCATTGATCTACGTAATGTGCCACATGCATAAAAGGTATGGATTTCTTCTTTATATTTAAAACCCAATCAATTTGTGTGGTATCAATGGCTTTGTTCTAGCAAATCACTTGTCACTTGGACAATTTTCATGAAAGAAATGATAGCACACTATGAGGATACAAGGCGAAATACCTTGTTTATCTAATTGATAAATCTCAATCAAAAGGGTTCAGTTACAAAGAACATTTAGAACTTCCAAAGATTGAATATAAAGCTAACAGATATTCTACATGAACACTTGATTGATGTATTAATAGGAACTTTAAGGGATAACATTCAACATGAGGTTTGTCTTTGGTAACCCAAATCATTGGAGAATGTATTTAGGGTGGCAAGAAATGTTGAAAGTAAAAATATGGCTATGGATACTAGAAGGACCACTCCTAACATCTATCGAGAGAATAATATTCCTTCTTCTAAAACACCTCAACCTACCAGGTTGACACCTAAACATTTGGAGGAAAGAAAAGAAAAAGGTTTATTATTTAATTGTGACAAAAGGTATAGTAAGGGACATAAGTGTGGTGAGAATAAATTATTCTACATAGATTGTGAAGAGGAAGAATAGAAATAACAAGAACAAGAACCATCTCAAGATGAAAATGTAGACGTGATTTCTTCTAAAAAGTTGACTCCCATGATATTGTATAATGCATTGGTTGGAATTAGCACTCCTCAAACCCTCAAGATCGAAGGATATATCAAAAAGAAAAAGGTAATAGTCCTAATTGATTCTGGTAGTACTCATAATCTCATTCACTATAAATTATCCAAAGCTCTCAATTGCTTTGTATATCCAGCACCAGAGTTTCAAGTAATGATTGCAGATGGAGGAACTATCAATTGCTCAGGAAAATGCAATAAGATCAATCTTACTATGGGGTAATATGTAATGAATAGACGAATGATTGCTATACCCATGGGTGGTGCTTATGTCATACTAGGAATCCAATGGTTACAACCATTAGGAACAGTGGATTTTAATTTTCAAGGACTTTTCATGAAATTTTCATTGGAAGGAAAAAAAATTGAGTTAAGAGGTATCAAAGGGAAACTCAATAAGGTGATAATCTCCAATGGCATGATAAAATTATTAAAAAAGGGGCATCAAGGTGTAATTTCACAACTATGCTCATAAGATGCTAAAACGTCTAATCCATCTATTCCCCTAGATATCCAAGGGATCATTGATAAGAGTTCCAAAGTATTTAAAGATATTCCCAAAGGTCTTCCACCCACTCAAAATCATGATCACGATATTCACCTAATTCCTAGGAGTGTTCCTCCTAATATCAGGCCATACATATACCCTTATGCCCAGAAGAGTGAAATTGAGCACATGGTTGAAGAAATGTTAGAGGCTGGCATTATTAGACCTAGAGAAAGTTCTTAGTCTGCACCGGTGGTAATGGTATTCAATAAAGATGGCTCATGGAATATGTTTCCATATTATAGAGAGATCAACAATATCACTATTAAAGATAGGTTTCCCATTCTCGTCATTGATGAATTGTTAGATGAACTACATGGATCAATCTATTTCACAAAGTTGGATCTTCATTCAGGGTATCATCAGATTAGAATGAAGGAAGAAGATATCCCAAAAACAACATTCTGAACTCATGATGGCCATTATGAATTCTTGTTCATGCCTTTTGGACTTACAAATGCACCTTTCACATTCCAAGGGTTGATGAATTCAATTTTCAAGCCCTTCCTTCGAAAATTTGTGTTAGTATTTTTTTATCATATACTAATCTATAGCAAGTCTTGGGAGGATCATGTGTGAAATGTTGAAAAGGTGTTACAACAACTAAAGGATCAACAACTATATGCCAAACCATACAAATTTTTCTTTGGGGTGAAGGAGGTAGAGTATTTGGATCATATTGTATCTCATGAAGGTGTCAAGGTAGACCCTAACAAGATTAAGGCCATGATGGACTGACCGATTCCCAAAACATTGAAGAATCTTAAAGGATTTATGGGTTTGATAGGTTACTACTGCAAGTTTGTTCGGCACTATGGAAGAATGGAATCACCTTTAACGACACTAACTAAGAAGAATTCATTTTCAGGGACTCCAGAGGAAACTAAATCTTTTGAACAACTTAAAGAGGTGATGTGCAAATCTCATGTCTTGACCACTCCAGACTTCACAAAAACCTTTATTGTGGAATGTGATACCTCGAGAAATGGAATTGGTGTTGTCCTAATGTAAGAAGGAAGGCCCATGGATTTTGAAAGTCGACCACTCAATGGAAAGGACTTACACAAACCCATTTATGAGAAGGAAATGATGGCAATACTACATGCATTGAAGAAATGGTGTCCTTACCTAATAGGTAGGCACTTCAAGGTCAAAAAATATCATGATAGTCTTAAATACTTCGAACAGAGACTATCTTCAAAAGAACAATAAAAATGGGTGACCAAGATATTGGGTTATGATTTTGAAATCTTCTATAGAAAAAGGAAGCAAAATGTTGTGGAAGATGCACTCTCAAAAAAGGATGAATATGTTGAGGCCTTTCTCTGTTCTATCTCGATCATCCAACCTAATTGGATAATATAAGAAAGGTATGAATGGAAGAATGATGAAAAAGTGTGGAATCTCATTCAAAGGTTGCAATAGGACTCCATTTCATCAGATACATTTACATGGAAAAATGTTTCCCTATGGTATAAATATCTCTTATATTTATGTAAGAACTCCCAACTCAAACGAAAGGTATTATTGGAATTGCACACCTTTACAGTAGGAGGGTACTCGGTATTTTTGAAAACATACCATAGGGTAAAGAAGGAATTATTTTGGGATGGACTTAAAACTGATGTTCAAAGGTTCGTCGGAGAATGTTTGGTTTTCCAGAAAAATAAGGTTGAAACAATTAAGACCCTAGGTCTTTTACAACCATTAGCCATCCCAATTCAACGCTAGGAGGAGGTTTCCATGGATTTCATAATAGGGTTACCAAAGTATGAAGGAAAGAGTGTCATAATGGTGATTGTTTATAGACTCAACAAGTACACAAACTTTTGTGCACTCTCTCATCCCTTCAAAACCAGTACAGTTTCCACCGCATTCATGGAGATAGTTCAAAAGCTACATGGCAGCCCAAAGATTATTGTAAGTGATAGAGATTGCATCTTCAGTGGACATTTTTTGACAAAATTATTTATTGTTTCAGTACTCAATTGGCTCATAGCTCATCCTATCATCCTCAATCAGATGGAAAAACCAAGATAGTGAACAAATTTCTGGAAGGCTACCTTCATTGCTTTGTCTCTGATAAACAAACACAATGGTTCAAATCGTTACCCTTGGAAGAATGGTGGTATAACACTTCCTTTCATACTATAACAAAAATGACACCATTTATGGCATTCTATGGATACCACCCTCCTTCCATCACTTCTTATCTAAAATAAAAACCTAAGGTTCAAGTAGTGGAAGATCACATCGAGCATCAACAACAAGTTCTCCAAATCTTAAAGGACAACCTGACCATGGCACAAAATCGCATGAAACAACAAGCAAATCAACATTGTAGTGAAAGAAGTTTTGAAGTAGGGGATTGGTTGTTTTTAATACTACATCCATACAAACAAATGCCCCTCAAGCAAGCCAAGAAATATATTAAATTATCACCAAAGGACTATGGCCCTTATAAGGTGTTGAAAAATATTGGTGCTATGGAATACAAATTGGATTTTCCTACATCTTCACGAGTACACCCAGTTTTCCATGTTTAATACTTAAATAAGGTTATAGGTGAAAAGATCCCACTTGAAACTATATTTCCAGAACTTGACAAGGAAGGAAAAATCATATTGGTGATTTAAGCTATTACTGACACAATAATCTGCTAGATGAGGAATAGATCCATTTCAGAGTATCTCTTTAAATGTAGGAAACTAACGACTGAAGATTCCACTTGGGAAGATGAGTCTTTTATACATAAGAATCCATAGTTACTCAAGAGTTGTGGACAACACTTGTCTCAAGGGGAGGGGCATGTTTAGACCTAAATAATGTCTCATTACCCCTTAATTGGGGCATATTACATTAGTAATGTTATTTTATTTATGTTGGCTTGAGTTCATTAGTTGTAATTTTACCTCCTAGTCTCCTTTATATACCAAGGAGACATTTTCATTTGGAATTGGACATTTAAGTGGGGTATCAGGAGGTTTCCCCCTCGAAGAGGCTTATTGCTTGCAATTCTCTCTTTTCAAGATGTTGAGTACTTATTTTGAGGTTGTCTATGCTATATTGATATTTGGTTCTTAACAATCTCTTCGAGGAGATCTATCTGGAGCAGCCCCAGGGATTTATGCAAGACTCATATTTGGTCTGTCGACTGAAGAAGCCAATTTATGGCCTCAAGTAGTCTCTGAGGGCATGGTATGCCAAAATGGACTCCTTCCTATTGTCATAGAACTTTGTACATTGTAAATCAGACATGAATCTCTACATGCTTAGGATGATTGATTCAATCTACTTTTAATTATGTACATTGATGATTTGTTGATCACCGGTTTCTCAACTTCAACGATTTCTATAGTCAAGAGGATTCTAGATGATAAGTTTTTGATGATGGACATGGATCCACTACAATTCTTTCTTGGACTCGAGATCAGTCAGGATGTATCAAGCATCAATCAGTCTCAAGCCAGGTATGCATGAGATCTCCTTGAGAGATTTCACATGACATACTGCAAGTCTTCTATGACTCCTTTCCTATCAAGAGTCAAACCAGAGGATGGCGGGGAGACTCCACTGGTTGACAGCACACTATATAGATAGTGAGTGGGGAGCTTGTTGTATCTCACACACTCCATAATAGACCTCTCATATGCAGTTGACCCAGTTTCCCGGTTCATGCAGGAGTTGCATGAGCTACATTGGAAAGTTGCAAAGTGTATCCTTCAATACATTCAGGGCACCATCACCTTTGGGATTCATTATGTAGCAGAATCTACATTATATATCATCGATTTTATTGATTCTGACTGGGATGGAGATAGAACTGATCGCAAGTCCACATCTGGTTACTCACTCAGTCTTGGTTTTGGGCCTATTTATTGGTTGAGAAAGATCCAAGTCGTCATTGCTCTATCTTCAATCGAGAAAGAGTATAGATGGGTAGTTAACATAACCATTCAATCTATGTGGCTACAACATTTTCTCACTGAGTTGAGCATTCAATTTCATCGCTCGATCGTCATCTAGTGTGACAACCAGAGCACCCTGAATTTCTGCAAAGATCCAGTTTAGAGGCAACATATGAAGCACATCGAGATCCACATGCACTACATCCAAGAGTTAGTACACGAAGAGATAATTGACCTACAGTTATGTACTTCAAAAGAACAGACAACGGACATATTCACCAACACCTTCATTTAGAAGAAGTTCCATTCTCTACAAAGTCATCTTGGAGTGAAGGACATAGTTGCCTATAACCTGTAGTTCTTCTTTTTACATACATTGTACCTTTAGGGGGGCGGGGGGGTTCCCATGAGGTTTTCCTCTTTCCTCACTTTATTTCAGTGTATCTTTTGTATTTGGGTACCTAACATGGATGTGTTCTTAGGACCCATTCTTTATTTTCATCATAGTGATGTTCAAGGGGGGTGTTGGAGTTACTTCACACACACCTAGGATTTTTTTTTCCTAAGGTTTTTCCTTGTTTATTAGTCCTAATTATTCATTATCCAGTATCCTATACTATAGGGGAGAATATTCCACCTGGACAATATTCTCTTTCAGTTAACACTTCAGATTGACTAGTTGAGTTGAGTTTAGATGTTGCATTGGTTTTTTCACCATGCAACATTAGGATTATCACCATGATAATTCAACCTCTCATTGGTATCATCGCCATAATAGAACATTACCCTTGATTACATGATTTAAATCCTCACTACTCTTTGTTCAGTCAGTTAACTGAAGCCTAGTTGACTAGTTAACTTAACTAGGTGGAAGTTCACTCTCGTAATTTCCTAAGAGACTAGACTAGGTGGCAGTTCACTCTCATAACTACTGGTGAGTGTCCAGATCACTCTAAACCACGAATATGGCACATTGGTTCTCCTCTAGTGCACACTTATTGAGTTATAAAAAGTATATCATGTGTAAATTATTCATTATTCAAAATGATTAATGAGAATTCTTTCATTCTGTTAAGAACCAAAGACTGAATACAAAAGCATCACAATAGATATACAAGAAAAATATGCAAAATCTTCTTTATTACTATCAAACCCTTAGGGTAGGGCAACACCATACAATGGATCCTATTATGGAAGGGATCCTCTCCTGTTC
>JASDQU010103537.1:42657-75127 GCA_032191745.1 Picea mariana | reverse complement strand
TTCTCTTGTAACAACGTCTCCTCTAGTTATTATAGCTACACTGGGATCCTCTTTGTGAGGTTCTGCTGAGATTAGTTGTACTTGTTGGTTTCCTCCTCATTTTTCCTGAAGTTTGGCTAACAGTGCAGGACAATATTCAATGACATGTTCGAATGAGTTGCAGTAGTTGAAGGTGGTACAAGGGTTTTGATAGTCCCTTGACAAATTTACTAGATATGTGCATTTGTAACAAGTGATCTGACATTGACCTCGACCTATGCCTCATGCATGTGCTCTTCCTCTGAATCCACCAAGAGGTTTGAATTTTCCTCTTCCAGGGGAATTATACTATGGGGTAGTTTCTTCTTTTTGTACTTTTCCTTGAATCCTATACGTGTCTCTTGATATTTCATGTAATAGGTCATAAGATCTACAATATTTCTCTTCATGCCCCATAGATTTACAAAATGTGCAGTAAAAGTTTGTAGGTATCTGAACATATTTTTTCATGTAATAGAATTCACCAAGGTGATGTTAATTTCTGCATACCTCGCACCAGGTAGAGTAATCTGTTTCAAAGGGCCTGGGGCTCATGAGGCCAACTAGTCATGAAATAGGGGACAATGCTCCTTGTCACGGCCTTCTAATTTTCATCTAATGCACCAGATATCTTCTCTTTTATCTCTTCCCTTGTCTTTCTTCATATCTTCGACCTGTAGAGACAAGCTAGTTAACTGACTTAAAATTTGACTCATACCCGAGTTGGATTCTCCCTTAGGGGATTATTCTAGTTTCATGGCGATCTCTAGTGCTTCATCCTACGAAGTGATATTCTATTGCATCAGAGGGACTCTGATGTGTGGTAAGAGGGTAGCAATGAACCATTCCTTTCTCTAATTGTCTGGGATCTAAAAAGTCAATCGACTTGTTAAGGTCTTAAACCTCTGATCGAACTCCCAAATAGGTTCAGCTACTCTTTTCTTGATTTCTTTCAGTTATGTAATGCATTGTGACTATGACTTGGGTTTCTTGAATTTTGCAACCAACACATTCTTGATCTCATCCAGTGGTTTAGGCTATGCAATTCCTTGGACAAGTTTCATGTACCATCTCAGTGCCCAGTCCCTTAGGGTAGTACTAAACAGAGCTCTCTTAATAGCTTCGTCAATGAAATTCTTAATACTCCATACGGATTCACCTAAAAACCAGTGTTGATCAGGATCTACAAATCCATCTCCCCTAAAGATAGGGAGACTCATCTCATCTACCATATATCTTCCTAGGTTTCATGTCTGAGTATATGTTGAACTGCTAGTAATAGTGCTCTGAGGGCTCTAGTGAATCTGACTACTTTGGTTACTTAATGCTGCTAAAACAACATGAGGAGTAATAGTAATTCCTTCAACAATCTCTGCAGTTCCTAAAGTTTCTGATTCTTCCTAGCTAGGTTCTTCAGTATCCCCTTCTTCTTCCCTAGCAGATTTTGAATGTTCCTCATTCAATAGTTATTCTTCCTCTCCACTATAAAACCCTTCATCCTATACAAGTGGTTCATGGCTCTATTCAAACAAGTTCACCAGAGGAACTTCTCTGAATATCCTTCCACTGCATGTATGTCCCACCTCTACGACATTGTTGTTGTCTGAGTTCTTGAACATTAGCTTTTTGATTGGACCACTTATTGTATTTTCAATATGTTCTTCTCGTGTAACAACATCTTGATCTTCAACTTTAATAAGTGTAAAAAAATTCCTCTAGGCCCCTTAAAGAAATATCTCTCTACTTGGCTATATGACTCAACTTTGTCAATGGAGAACTCGGTGATGTACCCTCCAATAGTACTATCGAACCGGTGATCTACTTCTCTTGACATGGCGTTATTAACTCTCTTGACCTTCTTGATCAACACCAACGTCCAAACCATAGACAGTCTAGATCTGATCTCAAACTGGATATCTGCTAATCGGGATAACCACTCATATAGCTCCTTAGAAATTCCTCCAAATAAAATCTCATGTATATCAGTAAATATATCCCTTCCCAACCAATCCTCTATACTAAGATTAGGGTTCTTTTTCTGGGCTTCTACGAAGTCGTTTTCTTGTTCTTATATCTACTTTTGAATCTTTGTCTTCGATGGAAACCACCTTGACATTCCCTCAAGAATATCTTAGTCCTGGCAATGGAACCATTTGTTGGCACAGGGGCAGACCCAGGGTTCAGCTTTAACAGTGCACCAACAAGCCCTGACTAATGGCCCTTTTGAAAACACCTGTGAAGCAGATGCATTCTCACTCAAAGTAGAGATAGGAGGTTGCGGGAAATAGGTGTCTACAACTAGAGGAAATGCAAGTGGAAACAAGGTAGAAACACACAAAGATGTGATTATTCTTACCTAGCATAACCCTACTTCACACAGTTATATATCATATCTAACATACTAATAAATCAATAGAGTAACAAAAGTAAAGAGAACAACATCAATCACACACAACACAAGATATATGTGGTTCACCCTCTCCCTAGGGCTACGTCCACATAACTATGCTTTAGAATATATTAAATGTAATCATATAGTTCTATCTGTGCTCTTAGCTTGTAGATCTTTCTCTCTTATCTTCTCATCTCTCTATCTCCCCTCCCTTTGCACCCAGCTTTAGGGTTGATCTTCGCACCTAGTTGAAGATTTTACAATACTAGAAGGCTCTTGTACTCATCACTTCTCTCTCTCTCTCAAGATGATAATGATAATGACCAAAAAATTTCTCTCACAATAATGAAACCCTCTTCTCACCTATATGTTCTTATTTATACATTACAATATCTCACCAACAACCTTAGGCTGAAGCTTAGGTGTGAAAACCCTATATACCAAAATCCTAGGTGTCTAAAAACCTAGGTCAACTTGTCCCACATTTTTCGAGCTTCATCATCCTATCTTTCCTTCCTTCCTGTGAGGTGCTCTAAAGAATCCAACAGTAGTTTTTTTCACTTGATGATTTGTTCAAGGTCCATATTCCTTTCTGATCTGTCTTCCTTGATCCTATCATCCAACGATTCTCTCTCTTGCACTTTGCTCCATCTTTTTTCTCCTTTGGCCACTTCGACCCACTATTAGTCAGTGTGTCTTCCGCACAGTTCACATTTCATATGTTCACCCGCAGTCTTTTCTTTCTTCCATAATCAAGGGCCAACAATGATATTAGGATGATGTTCTTTATTTTCTCCAACATGTGCAAGCACCACAATGGTTATGTGTTTTAAAATGAAGAAGCCTAGTTCAGATAGCATTAAGATAAAAATTACTCTCAAAAAAATTATATGTATTGAGGCATGGATGGAATGATGATAATATGTGTTCATGTAGTATAATATACCAATTGATAAATAGATCCCATAAATCCACATACATGATTTCTTCTAGAGAAAATTGGAAAATGGAGGCACAATTCACTCATAATTCTACACAGACATCTAGTAGTAGAAAACAAATCCTAAGAAACCACATGTTATTTTTAGAGTCTTAGGGTGTGGAAATTATACTATAGCATTAATTTTCATTATATACACTTGCACCCTCATCCTACTAACTATGGGAACAAAGTATTCCACTTCTTAAATGCCAAAATGATTGGAAAATTTAAGGAAGAAATGTTTATTATGGAGTGGTTGTAGGTATTGATCAAAATTTGCAACATGCTCTTCCCAAGTTTTGTTGTAAATCATAATATCGTAAAAGAAGGAAAACAAAGAGTTGCAGACAAAATCCTGAAAAATCTAAATTATGAGGCTCTCAAAAGTTGATGGGGCATTGCAAAATCCAAAAGACATCACCAAAAACTTATAATGTCCTTCATGTGTGTTGAAGGTAGTATTATGAATTTCTACCTCTATATACATTTGGTGATACCTAGAGAGAGGGTTTGGTTTAGTGAAGAACTAGGCAACACGAAGCTCATCCAAGAGATCACCAATTACTAGGAAAGGAGTTTTTTCTTTGACCATCATCTTATTAAGAGCATGAATGTTGAGGAACATGTGCCAAAATTTTTCTTTCTTTTATACCATTAAAATTGAATAAGAATAGGGGTTATTACTAGGGTGTATTATGTTCTCCTAAAAGATTTCCTAAATTATCTTTTTAGTTTCATTCTATTGTGAAAAACAATATTGTCAAGGAAACGCATTAGGTAATTTATAACATGGAATTAAAGTTCTATAATGATCATACCTACCACATGAAGCAGGTAATGTATTCAATGTTTCAAATAACTATTTGTTTTAGTCAAAATCAATTTCAAACCAAGGTGAATTTTTTCGGGGGATTGTCCATAATTTGGATAGTATTAAATTAGGAAATAATTCCTAAGTATCCTTTATTCAATATCTTTTCCATATAGTGAGAGATGATAATTTCCTACAATTCATAATAGAGACATTTTAAGATGTGTGTTAGCACTTGGTAATTTCTTTGGGCTGCATCAAAGAAATTCCAAGTTAACTTACAAACAACCTTTAGGTTGGATTCTGACCCTTCCAACCAGAGAGGGCTCTCTCAAACATGTAAAGACTGAAAATACTCAAAAAAGGTTTTGAAATGAGAACACAAAGGTCATATTTTGCAATAGGATAGGATTGTTTAGGTTTTTAAAAGGGTTGGTAGGACAAGCAAGAGGAATAGAAATTTGGGAAATGGGGTCAAATCCTGAAATATACTATGAATATTAATACAACAAATGTACTTCTGATGGAACGATGGAAAAGTAAGCATATCCTTCAACAATAAATAGTATTTCAGATGATGGAAAGATAGAAAAGAGAAAATTCCTTTACAAATGAGAGCATCAAACCAAAAATAAATTCTTAGTTGTAACTTTAGAATAAATAACATAAGGTTGACTACAATGAACACAACACTTAGCAAAGAGTGAATTTTGGACTTGTAATCATTAAAAGCAATAACTTCATTAACCAGATGAAAGGAGAATCTATCAAGGATGAATTCCAATCATGTACTCTTAGCTATACTTAGAATAAATAACATAAGTGAAATGAATGTAAACTGGAGGAAAGAACACTAAATAATACACCATGACGAATCTCAGCTATCAAAAGCATTGTACTATTGTATTAATTCATAAGGACATTTTGAGAAATCTACACACAATCCCTTCACCTTCCTGGCTGAAAGTACCCCCTTTCTCTACTTTTTTACATTGAAATGTATATCACTAAAGGCCCCTTTCCAGCTCACAATTTCGAACTCCAACCCCTTTCCCAAAATAGGAACAATTACAAATAGAACTTGACAAATTTTAACAGATCTCCTGCTTTTCAGGAGAAACAATAGTCTTCAAAACACCACCTCTAATTCTCAAACCGTAACATCTGTGTAAAATATGAGAATGGTTTTTGTATATAATCTTGCTCTGATGAAAAGCCTCTCTTAGTTTCTTTAAATGCATCTCCATCTGGACAGAATACATGTCACAAAAACATGTCTTGAACAGGAAATCATAACTGAAAAATATGGCTCCAAGATTCCTTCGAATAACCCAATCTGGGATACTTGTGTGAAAAATGAACAAGGTTGATGTTCTAGGGTCTCTTCTTGAAAATAACCTTCTTTTAATTTTGAAAATTGATTCTGGTTCATCCAAAAATCATCCTTTAAGTCTCAAATCCCATGGAAACTGACTCCCACATCCTCTTTGAATTGTCACTTGTTTGTTTTTCAAATCTAATTTTATTTATCCATATTCTCCTTAAATATTTGGGAATAATATATTTGAATAAAAATAATTACCAAATATTTTGTATCCTGTAAAATTAAATTTCCATATTTTAATTCATGCTCGTGGTTTTGAAAAAACATTTATTGTTTGCTTCCCGTGGTTTTGAAAACCATATATTGTTTTCCCCAAATTACCATTTCACTGTGAAAACTATTTACTGGTTTGTTTCTCGTTGTTTTGAAAACCATGTCTTCGAAACCATCTTGGTAAAATATGAAAATATCCCTTGATCTTCCCCTTTTACTTCTGTAAAACCTTGGATAGACAATTGTCCAAATCTTTCATTCACATTCATCTTCTTCTTTATGATTCTTTAGCAATAAACATTAACTTTTCTGCTTTGTAAAATTTAATTTTTACCTCTGTGAAAAATTTCCACCTTGAGAACAATTTTACTTGTAGGAAATTCCATGAAACAGACTCCTAGAAAATATGTCTCACATTTATGTAACCAAACCATATAATAAATGGTTGCAATATTATTTTGGAACTTGGGAGGAATGGTTTTAACCCACGCCACTTTTACCCCCGAAATGCATCATGTAAGTGTTGGAGTTACTTCACACACACCTAGGATTTCTTTTTCCAAAGGATTTTCCTTTTTTATTAGTCATAATTAGTCGTTATCTAGTCTCCTATATTTTAGTGGAGAATATTCCACCTAGAGAATATTCTCTTTCAATTGACACTTCAGCTTCACTAGTTGAATTGAGTTTAGATGTTGCATTGGTTTTTTCACCATAAAATATTGGGATCATTACCATGCTAATTCGACCTTGAATTAGTATTGTCACCATATTGGTGCATTACCCTTTATTCCTTGAGTTAAATCCTCACTACTCTATGTTCAGTTAGTTAACTTAAGACTAGTTGACTAGTTAACTCAACTTGGTGACAGTTCACTCTCGTAACTACCTGAGAGACTAGACTAGGTGGAAGTTCACTCCCATAACTTTTGGTGTGTGTCTAGATCACTCTATACCACCACTATGGTTCATTGGTTCTCCTCTAGTGTGCACTCATTGAGTTATACATAGTATATCATGTGTAGATTATTCATTATTCACAACAGTTAATGAGAATCATTTCATTCTTTCTCTCCTTCTTCTTCTTTCTCCTATTATCTCTGCAAATATGTGTATCATTGTTTAGCTAGATATATTCTATGCAAGTTCGACACATTTACATGGTATCAGAGTTGATGGACTACTAAGCAAAATCTAAACAAAAAAAAATTGTAGGTACAAAAGATTGAAGAAAACGGAAAGATGGATTTCCAAAAAGAATTCGTTCTTACAACTTACAACTATTTTTCATGGAAGGAGTAAATATCCATACATATCCAAACCAGAGGGTTGTACAGGTTAAACTTGAATACATATACAGAATCGACATCAACCATAGAAAAATCCAAGTACTTAAATCGCATGGATGAGGCACTCGAAACAATTTGTAGTCTTATTTCTCTCGATATCCTTTTTCACATATATTCCTATAATACTCCCAATGAATCCTATATCACCTTGAAATGGATATTTGGAAATCAATATGATATGAGGGGACACATGCTAGAGGTGGATCTGCTCACATTGGATCCAAAAAGATTTGAAAATATCCAAGATTTCTTTACAAAATTCAAGGATTTATTGTCGCAACTCAAAGCTTGAGGGGTTGATAAATTGAAGGAGGAGAAACAAATGGTTATTATAATTATCTCCAATATTGGTATAGAATTATCTATATTCATATCCATATTCCATACTGACATATTCACCTCTCAAGCCACCTAGAATATGCCTTCTCGTGAGGACTTTATCGAACCCCTAACACAAGAGAAAATCAAGCTCATCAACATGGGCACAATCAAAGGCCCAAGGGCACATGCACTCATTGTGAATGATGGCAGCCAAAAATATGATAAATCTAAATATAAATATAAATGAAATATCATGCACATCCAAAGAAGGAAGGGTACAAAAAACCCTTCACCGATGCCTCTAGATCCAAAGGGGAAAAGGGAAGAAAAGGGGAGCAATTCGTGTACTGTCACAAAGGATTCCATTCAGAATTCACATGCATGAAAAAACAAATAGATATGATGTCTCAAATACTTCAGTAAAACAAACTTGGATATTGCATCCCCGAGGGTGCCAAGAAGAAGAAGCCAGAAGATTTGAATTCCAAGAAACGAAATTCTAGCCATGCCTTGATTTCCATCAACTCCTCTCTCGATTCTTGTATCATATNTTCTGTCAACCTTCTCTCTGTATATAAGATGAAAAATTCCAACACTAGAAATAAATTCATATTCAAACCAAATTATGTGGACATCTATGACATGCAAACCAACTCCAGGGTTTCTACCGGTGAGGTAAATTATCAGTCTAGATTGTATACTTTTTCCAAATTCATTGAACCTGATTTTGCTTTAATGCTTACTCATGCTAATGAAAGTAGTAGGATATAGCATGCAAGGTTTTGACATTTGAATTTCAGATACATGCAACAAATTAGCAAGAAAATATTGGTTGATGGTCTATCAGACATCTATTTCTCCAAGGAATATGTGAGGGATGTGTTCTCAGAAAACACCCTCAAGAGAAATTCGACAAAGGAAAGTCTTAACAAGCTTTTGCATCTTTAGATATGATCCACAGTGACCTTATGGGTCCTTTTATCGTATCCATCCATCAACAAAGAGAGGTTTGTTCTCATTTTTGTTCATGATTTCTCACGTTTTACTTGGATATACTTTCTCAGGAAAAAATATGAGGTCTTTCAACACCTCAAAGATCTCAAATCCTTGGTTGAGACACAGTCCGAAAAGAATATAAAATTCCTCCAAACTGATAATGGGGGAGAGTATGTAAATCATGAGATCCATAATCTTTTCCATGAGGAAAGGATTCAGTTGCAACATACATTTCCCTATACTCTACAACAAAACGGAGTTGTTGAGTGGAAAAAAAATATCTCTAAAGGAGATGGCATCTCACATGTTGCATGCAAAGTCACTACCACACAGACTATGGGATGAAGCGCTTAATTGTGCAACATAAATCCAAAACATATATCCCCATATATTTGTCAAGGATAAGACCCCCTACGAGGCTTGGAGCAGCCTCAAACTAGAAGTGACCCACTTTCACATTTTTGGTTCACATGCATGGGCCTGGATTCCCTCTAAAAAGAGGAAGGAACTTGATCCATAGAGCACCAAGTGAATTGTTGTTGGATACTCCGATGGTGTGAAGGGATATAGGCTTATTATTCTTTCCTCAGACCGACTTATCATTGAGAAAAGTGTCCAATTTGAAGAAATTGTCCCTCATGTACCTCAACAACTGCATGTAGACACCTTCATTCTTCCATTGTCCAAGATGATGAGTATGCACATGCTGACTCTTCTTCAGACAAGAGTTATGATTCAGAGGACTCAGATGATTCTAATTTAGAGAACTTAGATGAATCAGATTCAGAGTCAGTACATTCATATGTAAAGTCAGAGCATCCATATGCAATTACAGAGCCAGAGCAGAGGCCCAAGTGGGCACAGAATACTCTTCAGGATGCAGGGGATCTCATTGGTGATCCGATCGACACTAGGAGGACTTGATCTGATTTCGAGGAGCCTCTTGTTGGACTCACTACCATTGAACCATTTCTCTCCAGGAAAATTTTCTTTCTTCAATCTTGATATCCACAGTCTTATGGCAAGGCTGCTGGAAATCCCTTTTGGGAATCTTCCATGCAAGAGGAGTACAACTCCCTCCTCAAGAACCAGACTTGGGATCTAGTTCCCCTTCCTTCTGGGAGGAAAATTTTCAGATGCAGATGGGTCTACAGAACCAAGAGCACAATGGATGGACAGATTAGCAGATACAAAGATAGGTTTTTTTCCAAAGGATTTCAGCTGGTTCATGGTATTGACTATGATGAGACCTTCACTCTAGTAGCGAAGATGGATTCCATATGATTTGCGCTTGCCATTGTGGTAGCCAAAGGATGGGAGGTCCATCAAATGGACATGAAGAATGAATTTCTTCACGGTGATCTCTGTTAATCCCTAAATAGTGGCTCACTACCCCTTAATTGGGGCATATTACATTAGTAATGTTCTTTTATTTATGTCGGCTTGAGTCCATTAGTTGTAATTGTACCTCCTAGTCTCATATATATAACAAGGATACATTTTCATTTGGAATCATCTTGTATTTAGACATTTATGTGGGGTATAAGGAGGTTGCCCCCTCAAAGAGGCTTATTACCTGAAATTATCTCTTTTTCAAGGTGTTGAGTACTTATTCTAAGGTTTTTCTATGCTATATTTATATTTGGTTCTTAACATATGGTATCAGAGCTCAAGGTCTTGGGGTTTCACTGCTACATCTGAGACACCTTGAAATTTTAGCTATAATTGTTTTATATGACAGTTCAGAAGGAGTCCTTTGGAGGATATTTAGTAGATGGATCAAGGTACATTGGGTTAAAATTTCAGATCCACGGGCCTTATAATTTAGGCGATACAACCTATGTAATATAGGGTTATGGAATCGTCCTGAATTGAGTCATTGCAAAATTTTTGCTATAAAACATTTTCTGTAATGTTTCAGACCCTGAAATTCGGAGAATATTCGCAAAAAATATTAAGTTATCTATGATAAAAAATTCATATTCTAGGTCATATTACATTTGTATATACACCTTGTGGAAGATAGGGTATTTGACTAGTTCTATTGACTAGTCTCAAGTAGGTATTTCGGGTAAAACAATCATAAATTCTTCCTAGGGTATCCAATTTGAGTGAGACTAGTTGCATTGGATAGTGGACATTCAATAGTATTTATGGTACACGTTTCATAATTTTATATCTCCTGGGGCATGTTATACAAGTGATATCTTCTGGAAAGGCCAAAAATCAGAAAGTTGTGGGGAAGTTACCATAAATTCTACTTGGCACATCCAATTTTGATTAGACCTGTGGCATTACAGAGAAGAAATATCAGAGAACTACAAAAAAGGAAAATTTGATACCCAGAAGGGACGAAATTTTGGAGATACAATAAAAGAAAGATTGTATAGAAGAACCACCTCAAAATCAAGGATTAAAGTGATACTTGGCCAACATGCCACCAAAAAAGGGAACTTATGCACCAAATAATCCTCCAGACAGTCCTACTTGGACTCTTGATGAAGGTGAAGAAATGCGTAGGGACATAAATGATTTACAAAAGAAGACAGTAACAAACGCTAAACTACAAGAGATGATGGATTCAATGAAAGCTAAGTTGGAGTCAATAAATACTAAGATGGATGGTTTAGAAGGGGAGATCATGGAAGGATTGACAATTTTCATAATAGAGAGGACACCTGGAAGTGAAAATGTATCCCATGAAATTCATGATAAAGACACGAGGAACATGAATCAAGAATGGAGAAACTCTAACTTTGGGTTGAAGACCAACCACTTTCCTAAGATCAATATGAGGAAGTTTGATGGGAACGACCCAATCACATGGATACTTCATATGGAGCAATTCATTGATCTACATAATGTGCCACATGCATAAAAGGTATGGATTGCTTCCTTATATTTAAAACCCAATCAATTTGTGTGGTATCAATGGCTTTGTTCTCGCAAATCACTTGTCACTTGGACAATTTTCATGAAAGAAATGATAGCACACTATGAGGATACAAGGCGAAATACCTTGTTTATCTAATTGATAAATATCAATCAAAAGGGTCCAGTTACAAAGCACATTGAGAACTTCCAAAGATTGAATATAAAGCTAACGAATATTCTAGATGAACACTTGATTGATGTATTCATAGGAACTCTAAGGGATAACATTCAACATGAGGTTCGTCTTTGGTAACCCAAATCATTGGAGAATGTATTTAGGTGGCAAGAAATGTTGAAAGTAAAAATATGGCTATGGATACTAGAAGGACCACTCCTAACATCTATCGAGAGAATAATGTTCATTCTTCTAAAACACCTCAACCTACCAGGTTGACACCTCAGCAATTGGAGGAAAGAAAAGAAAAAGGTTTATTCTTTAATTGTGACAACAAGTATAGTAAGGGACATAAGTGTGGTGAGAAGAAATTATTCTACATAGATTGTGAAGAGGAAGAATAGAAAGAACAAGAACAAGAACCATCTCAAGATGAAAATGTAGACGTGATTTCTTCTAAAAAGTTGACTCCCATGATATTTTGTAATGCATTGGCTGGAATTAGCACTCCCCAAACCCTCAAGATCGAAGGATATATCAAAAAGAAAAAAGTAATAGTCCTAATTGACTATGGTAGTACTCATAATCTCATTCACTATAAATTATCCAAAGCTCTCAATTGCTTTGTATATCTAGCACCAGAGTTTCAAGTAATGATTGTAGATGGAGGAACTTTAATTGCTCAGGAAAATGAAATAAGATCAATCTTACTATGGGGGAATATGTAATGAATATTCCAATTATTGCTATACCCATGGGTGGTGCTTATGTCATACTAGGAATCCAATGGTTACAACCATTAGGAACAGTGGGTTTTAATTTTCACGGAATTTTCATGAAATTTTCATTGGAAGGAAAAGAAATTGAGTTAAGAGGTATCACAGGGAAACTCAATAAGGTGATAATCTCCAATGGCATGATAAAATTATTGAAAAAGGGGCATCAAGGTGTAATTTCACAACTATTCTCATAAGATGTTAAAACGTCTAAGCCATCTATTCCCCTAGATCTCCAAGGGAGCATTGATAAGAATTCCAAAGTATTTAAAGATATTCCCAAAGGTCTTCCACCCACTCAAAATCATGATCATGATATTCACCTAATTCCTAGGAGTGTTCCTCCTAACATCAGGCCATACATATACCCTTATGCCCAGAAGAGTGAAATTGAGTGCATGGTTGAAGAAATGTTAGAGGCTGGCATTATTAGACCTAGATAAAGTTCTTAGTTTGAACCAGTGGTAATCATATTCAATAAAGATGGCTCATGGAATATGTTTCCATACTATAGAGAGATCAACAAGATCACTATTAAAGATAAGTTTCCCATTCCTGTAATTGATGAATTGTTAGATGAACTACATGGATAAATCTATTTCACAAAGTTGGATCTTCATTCAGGGTATCATTAGATTAGAATGAAGGAAGAAGATATCCCAAAAACAACATTCTGAACTCATGATGGCCATTATGAATTCTTGTTCATGCCTTTTGGACTTACAAATTCACCTTTCACATTCCAAGGGTTGATGAATTCAATTTTCAAGCCCTTCCTTTGAAAATTTGTGTTAGTATTTTTTTATCATATACTAATCTATAGAAAGTATTGGGAGGATCATGTGTGAAATGTTGAAAAGGTGCTACAACAAATAAAGGATAAACAACTATATGCCAAACCATACAAATGTTTCTTTGGGGTGAAGGAGGTAGAGTATTTGGATCATATTGTATCTCATGAAGGTTTCAAGGTAGACCCTAACAAGATTAAGGCCATGATGGACTGACCGATTCCCAAAACATTGAAGAATATTAAAGGATTTTTGGGTTTCATAGGTTACTACCGCAAGTTTGTTCGGCACTATGGAAGAATAGAATCACCTTTAATGACACTAACTAAGAAGAATGCATTTTCAGGGACTCCAGAGGAAACCAAATCTTTTGAACAACTTAAAGAGGTGATGTGAAAATCTCATGTCTTGACCACTCTAGACTTCACAAAAACCCTTATTGTGGAATGTGATGCCTCGAGAAATGAAATTGGTGTTGTCCTAATGTAAGAAGGAAGGCCCATGGATTTTGAAAGTCGACCACTCAATGGAAAGGACTTACACAAACCCACTTATGAGAAGGAAATGATGGCAATACTACATGCATTGAATAAATGGTGTCCTTACCTAATAGGTAGGAACTTCAAGGTCAAAAAATATCATGATAGTCTTAAATACTTCGAAAAAATACTATCTTTAGAAGAAAAATAAAAATGGGTGACCAATATATTGGGTTATGATTTTGAAATCTTCTATAGAAAAAGGAAGCAAAATGTTGTGGAAGATGCACTCTCAAAAAAGGATGAATATGTTGCGGCCTTTCTCTGTTCTATCTCGATCATCCAACCTGATTGGATAATATAAGAAAGGTATGAATGGAAGAATGAAGAAAAAGTGTGGACTCTCATTCAAAGGTTTCAATAGGACTCCAGTTCATCAGATACATTTACATGGAAAAATGTTTCCCTATGGTATAAATATCTCTTATATTTATGTAAGAACTCCCAACTCAAATGAAAGGTATTATTAGAATTGCACACCTTTCCAATAGGAGGGTACTCGGTATTTTTGAAAACATACCATAGGGTCAAGAAGGAATTATTTTGGGATGGCATTAACACTGATGTTCAAAGGTTCGTCGCAGAATGTTTGGTTTGCCAACAAAATAAGGTGGAAACAATTAAGACCACGGGTATTTTACAACCATTAGCCATCCCAATTCAACGTTGGGAGGAGGTTTCCATGGATTTCATAATAGGGTTACCAAATTATGAAGGAAAAAGTGTCATAATGGTGATTGTTTATAGACTCACCAAGTATGCAAACTTTTGTGGATTCTCTCATCCCTTCAAAACCAGTACAGTTGCCACCGCATTCATGGAGATAGTTCAAAACCTACATGGCAACCCAAAGATTATTGTAAGTGACAGAGATCGCATCTTCACTAGACATTTTTGGACAAAATTATTTATTGTTTTAGTACTCAATTGGCTCATAGCTCATCCTATCATCCTCAATCAGATGGAAAAACCAATATAGTGAACAAATTTCTGGAAGGTTGCCTTCATTGCTTTGTCTCTGATAAACAAACATAATGGTTCAAATCGTTACCCTTGGCAAAATGGTGGTATAACACTTCCTTTCATACTGTAACAAAAATGACACCATTGATGGCACTCTATGGATACCACCCTCCTTCCATCACTTCTTCTCTAAAATAAAAACCTAAGGTTCAAGTAGTGGAAGATCACATCGAGCATCAACAACAGGTTCACCAAATCTTAAAAGACAACCTGACCATGGCACAAAATCGCATGAAACAACAAGCGGATCAACATTGTAGAGAAAGAAGTTTTGAAGTAGGGGATTGGTTGTATTTAATACTACATCCATACAAACAAATGCCCCTCAAGCAAGCCAAGAAAGATATTAAATTATCACCAAAGTACTATGGCCCTTATAAGGTGTTGAAAAATATTGGTGCTATGGAATACAAATTGGATTTTCCTGCATCTTCACGAGTACACCGAGTTTTCCATGTTTCATACTTAAATAAGGTTATAGGTGAAAATATCCCACTTGAAACTGTATTTCTAGAACTTGACGAGGAAGGACAAATCATATTGGAGATTTAAGCTATCATTGACACAATAATTCACTAGATGAGGAATAGATCCATTTCAGAGTATCTCTTTAAATGGAGGAAACTACCAACTGAATATTCCACTTGGGAACATGAGTCTTTTATACATAAGCATCCATAGTTACTCAAGAGTTGTAGACAACACTTGTCTCAAGGGGAGGGGTATGTTTAGACCTAAATAATGTCTCAATACCCCTTAATTGGGGCATATTACATTAGTAATGTTATTTTATTTATGTCGGCTTGAGTTCATTAGTTGTAATTTTACTTCCTAGTCTCCTTTATATACCAAGGAGACATTTTCATTTGGAATCATCTTGTATTTGGACATTTATGTGGGGTATAAGGAGGTTTCCACCTCAAAGAGGCTTATTCCCTGCAATTCTCTCTTTTCAAGGCGTTGAGTACTTATTTTGAGGTTGTCTATGCTATATTGATATTTGTTCTTAACAATCTATCTGAGGAGATCTATATGGAGCAGCCCCAGGTATTTATGCAGGACTCATATTTGGTCTATCGACCGAAGAAGTCAATTTATGGCCTCAAGTAGGCTCTGAGGACATGGTATGCCAAAATGGAATCATGCCTATTGTCATAGAACTTTGTACATTGTAAATCAGACATGAATCTCTACATGCTTAGGACGACTGATTCAATCTACTTTTAATTATCTACATTGATGATTTGTTGCTCACCGGTTGCTCGACTTCAACGATTTATACAGTCAAGAGGATTCTACATGATAGGTTTTTTATGATGGACATGGATCCACTACAATTCTTTCTTGGACTCGAGATCAGTCGGGATGTATCAAGCATCAAACAGTCTCAAGCCAGGTATGCATGAGATCTCCTTGAGAGATTTCACATGACATACTGCAATTCTGCTACGACTCCTTTCCTATCAAGAGTCAAACTTCAGGATGGCGAGGAGACTCCACTAGCTGACAACACACTGTACAGAAAGTGAGTGGGGAGCTTGTTGTATCTCACACACTCCATAACAAACCTCTCATATGTAGTTGGCCTAGTTTCCAAGTTCATGCATGAGTTGCATGAGCTACATTGGAAAGTTTCAAAGTGTATCCTTCAATACATTCAGGGCACCATCACCTTTGGGATTCATTATGTCGCAGAATCTACATTATATATCATCGGGTTTATTGATTCTGACTGGGATGGAGATAGCACTGATCGTAAGTTCACATCTGGTTACTCACCCAGTCTTAGTTTTGGGCCTATCTATTGGTCGAGCAAGATCCAAGTCGTCATTTCTCTATCTTCAGCCGAGAAAGAGTATAGATGGGTAGTTAACATAACCATTCAATCTATGTGGCTACAACATTTTCTCACTGAGTTGAACATTCAATTTCATTGCTCAATAGTCATCTGGTGTGACAACTAGAGCACCCTGAATTTCTGCAGAGATCCAGTTTAGAGGCAGCGGATGAAGCACATCGAGATCCATATGCACTACATTCGAGAGTTAGTACATGAAGAGATAATTGACCTACAATTATGTACTTCAAAAGAACAGGCGACTGATATATTCACCAACACCTTCATTTAGAAGAAGTTCCATTTTCTACAAAGTCATCTTGGAGTGAAGGACATAGTTGCCTATAACCTGTAGTTCTTCTATTTACATACATTGTACCTTGAGGAGGGGGGGCGGGGGGGTTTCCCATGAGGTTTTCCCTCTTTCCTCACTTTATTTCAATGTATCTTTTGTATTTCGGTACCTAACATGGCCGTGTTGTTGGGACCCATTCTTTATTTTCATCATAGTGATGTTCAGGGGGGGTGTTAGAGTTACTTCACACACACCTAGGATTTATTTTTCCTAAGTTTTTTCCTTGTTTATTAGTCATAATTATTCATTATCCAGTATCCTATACTCTAGGGGAGAATATTCTACCTGGACAATATTCTCTTTCAGTTGACACTTCAGTTTAACTAGTTGAGTTGAGTTTAGATGTTGCATTGGTTTTTTCACCATGCAACATTAGGATTATCACCATGATAATTCAACCTTTCATTGGTATCATTGCCATACTGGTGCATTACCCTTGATTACATGATTTAAATCCTCACTATTCTTTTTTCAGTCAGTTAACTAAAGCCTAGTTGACTAGTTAACTTAACTAGGTGGAATTTCACTCTCGTAATTTCCTAAGAGACTAGACTAGGTGGCAGTTCACTCTCATAACTATTGGTGAGTGTCCAGATCACTCTAAGCCACCAATACAACACATTGGTTCTCCTCCAGTGCACACTTATTGAGTTATACAAAGTATATCATGTGTAAATTATTCATTATTCACAACGATTAATGAGAATTCTTTCATTCTTTCTCTCCTTCTTCCCCTTTCTCCTATTCTCTCTGCAAATGTGTGTATCATTGTTTATCTAGATCTATTATGTGCAGGTTCAACACATTTATAGTAAGAACACGTGTTCCAACACCAAATCAATCGTTTGGAGTTCAGAAGCACTTCAAATAATTAACCTCTATTTACTTTCAACCCCCTAAATGTATATGCACCCTCCATCCACCCTTTGAATTTTCCTCTTAGTTTGAGATTCATGCCCATGATTTGACATGATGTCATCAATTAAATATTGTATTAAATATTAATATAAATATTTTAATATAAAAATATTTATATTAATAATTATTAACCTTTTTTCCATTTTTCTAAGGACTTTCGGCATATGAGGCTCATCACATGACTTTGTGGATAGGATAAGGGATCTTAAGCTTAATAAAAGGGATATTTTAAATTTTCAGTAGGAATATAATAATAAGGGTAAAAATGAATGAAATGATGGAACCGAGGGACTCAGATAAGCATTAAGGCTAGATATAGGTTTGGGATATTTGTCAATTTTGACTCATGGAGGACATGACCATTTTGGATGATTATTTGAGTGAAGGAATTAGGTGATGGGAGCTTGATGGATCTCATGAAAAATTTTTAAAATTTGAGTGGAAATATAACACAAGGACAATATGCTTTGAAAAAATTAATACAAATTAGCATGTGATAACATTGACTCCAACGAGGATGCTATCCTCCCAGTGAGGTAGAAAATAACTTGTAGATCTGGTGCCTGATCCATAGGGTTGTTCCCAAAACATGTATGTACCCTAATTTGACCTGTCACAAGTATCCACTGAAATACCAAGTTCGTACACTACTCTCAACTAAAAATTGAATGCTAAATACACTACTACAATCTGAATGTACACACTGCAGAAAGCCCAAACTGAAAATTGCTTGACCAACAAGCTTATTTGCAAACTTCTATCTACTCTAGAACTGTTGAAATGAATACTCAATCAAGTGATGATAAAGTGCCAATGTATCCAATCAAGAAATTGGCTTTTGGTTTGTCCTTTGCTCATGTTTTTCTTAAGTAGGCAGAAAAATATAAACGATGGCATTTGAAAACAAAAATTGAATCCAAAATCTGATCTTATGAATGAAACAAATTCCTCCTTCACTAATGATTGTAATAGGATGTCCACAGGAACTTGAAAACCATGAAAAATCATTTCTTCTTGATGAACAAAAATAGAAAGACAAGCCTCTTTCGTAAGTGTTTGTTGTCCGTGCTCTATATATTCATATCTGAGAACATTTTCAAATGAAATGGAAGTAATAGGTTTTTCTACTCTTCCATGCATATCAACAAAAAAATTCATACATTCTTGAAAATATTCAAATATGATAGCCATATTATGTGCATGAAGGATATCCTCTTGTTCATCAAACTATTGTGATTTGGTTTTATTAACCTTCTAGAATTTTTTTTAAGGACTGTAATTTTGACTTTCAAATGAATGAATGGAAATACATTCCTACTCTTAATCTTCTTGCAAATGTGAAAATCTAACACCATGAACTATTTCACAGTCTAGAGTTCTCATGGATGCATTTTCAAAACCATGATTTTCAAAGGAATCAAATAAAACAACGGCCTCTTCATTATCTTTCTATATTTCTAATTGAAAAGTGGCATACATTGTTTTGTTTCTTTCCTGAAACTCTATGTCATTTGTTTGTTCACTGCTTGAAGTCTCCATAGATGCAGTTTTAGAATCCTCATCCATGTCTAGGACACTTAGAATTTTAACAACTACATCATTCATAGGGGAAGAAAGACAACTTTGAAACACTTTGTCTTGCTGGAAATCTTGTTGAATATATTCATCAAGTTTAGGAGAAGGAAAATGAATTTTAACAACAATTTCTTGATCAAATTCCTCTTCAGCTAAAGGAGGGGATATTATTTGTTGTTGGGATGAATATTCATAAAGGGATTCTATGATTTCATCATTTGTACACTCTTTAATACCAAAAACATTTTCAAGGTACTTAATGAAATGTTCACAAAATTCACAACAATCTTCAAACACCAAGAATGAAGGATTATATTCTCCATAATGCTTAAAGAATTTTATGTGGAAATCCTTAAGAGAGTATAATATCCCTGGTTTTAAACCTTCATACCATAATATTTCTTTCCCCTCTAGAGTATCCATAAACATTTTCATCAAACAATCCTCATGAAATTCAACCCCCAACTTACATATGTGCATATGAAATCTAATCGATGCAAGGCAACATCATTTCCTTTCCCATCTTTGAATTTAGGAAAATAATTTTTCCAATCTATGTGAGGAATATGATTTGGAAAGCCAAGAATATGAGAGTGATTCATTAGAGCATACCTTGCAGATCTGTAATCCATATTTAAGCAGTGGAGTCATCAATAAACTCTTTAGGATACTGAGTCTTTGGATAGTGGAGTTGCCATGAAAATTTTGAGTTCTAGATTCTTGAAAGTGGAGTTGCCAGGAGAATGATGTAAAACCTTTATGTGTCTGAATACTTTCACCATCAGTACTCAGATCTTAACTTTGTCAATTTATACAAGGGAATATTTCACTTTCGTCCCCGGCAGCGGTGCCAAAATGTTAGCACTCGGTAATTTCTTTGGGCTGCATCAAAGAAATGACAAGGTAAAATACAAACCAAATTTAGATTGGATTCTAACCCTTACAACCAGAGAGGGATCTCTCAAACATGTAAAGATTGAAAATACTCAAAAAAGATTTGGAAATGAGAACGTAGAGGTCAGATTCTACAATAGGACATGTTTTCTTAGGTTTTTAAAAGGGTTGGTAGGACAAACAAGAGGAAGAAAACATTGGGCAATGGGGTCAAATCTTGAAATATTCTATGAATAGTAATACAACAAATGTACTCCTGAGGAAATGAAGGCAAAGTAAGCATATCCTTCAACAATAAATAGTATTTCAAATGATGAAAAGACAGAAAAGAGAAAATTGCATTACAAATGAGAGCATAAAACAAGATGAATTCTCAGTTGTAACTTTATAAGAAATCAAATAAGGCCAACTACAATGAAAAAAAGCATTTAACAGAGTGTGAATTTTACTTATTTTCCATCATGGAACTTAGGAGGAGTGTTTTTAACCCACACTACTTTTACCTTCTAAAAGCATCACGTAAGAACACGTGCTCCAACACCAAATTATTTGGTTTGGATTTTGGGACCATTTCAAATAATTAACCTCTATTTACGTTCAACCCCCAAAATGTATATGTTCCCTCCATCCACCCTTTGAATTTTCCACTTAGTTTGAGATTTCTGCCCATGATTTGATGTGAGGTCAAGAATTAAATATTGGATTAAATATTAATATAAATATTTTAATATAAAAATATTTATATTAATAATTATAAACCTTTTTTCCATTTTTCTAAGGACTTTGGGCATATGAGGCTCATCACATGAATTTGTGGGTAGGATAAGGGAGCTTAAGCTTAATAAAATGAATATTTTTAATTTTCAACGGAAATATGATAATAAGGGTAAAAATGAATGAAGTGATGGAACTGAGGGATTTAGATAAGCATTAAGGATATATATAGGTTTGGGATATTTGCCAATTTTGACTCATGGAGGAAATGACTATTTTGGATGATTATTCAAGTGAAGGATTTAGGTGATGGGAGATTGACAGAGCTGGTGAATTTTTTTTTAAATATGAGTGGAAAGATAACACAAGGACAAGATGATTTGGAAAAATTAATACAAATTATCATGTGATAACAATGTGTTTACAAGCCTCCGTATTAATGGTCATCTATCAATCATTGAAATCCATGGTTACTAGAACAAATGTTCACAACCATTCTATTCTATGAACTATTGTAATATTCCCAGCTAGGCTACTCTAGTATATTAAAACTTTAATTCAATTATGTTTTCCCTGGTTATCATTTTTCTACAAATACTGGGAATTCATTACACTAAAAACCTTTCTTCAAATATATTGCAGGTGATAGAAGAGATTCATGGATCATTTTAATATGAATGAAGATAAAAATACAACAATCCAATGGATACTATTACAACTTCAATACATCAATGGAAAACACACAATACAAGGCAAAAACATGGAATCATGCCATGGCCTCCTCAACGGATGAGATCACACCATCCAAGTTCCACAACCTCTCCAAGAAAATCACTAAAACCCAAAAGTGAAAAAAAAAATCGCAGGATGAAGCTCTAATGAAGATCCAGGATGGATCCTTCTATTTGTCTAGCTAGGGTGGATATTGAACCATCAAAACTAAACTACAATGGAAAGGTTTTTTTTCAAAACCCTAATGAAATCCTTGGCTCCAAGAGAACTCTAAAGAGATCAATCAAAATACATAATGAGTAAGGTGAAGTGATACCCCTCCTTTATACCTCTCCAAGCCCCTTCTATATCTTTCACATTTTTTACCAAATCCACATGACCCTTATTCCCCTTTTACCTTTTTTGTTTGTAAATAAAAAAGTTATATTTCTTGATTAATTCGTTGTCACTGTACAAAACTGAAATGTGTCATAGGCTTGCCACCTATTCTTCCAAACCATTCGAAACCAAATCAAGTAGCAACATTTTACACTTTTGGCCAAAAATAGAAACCACCACTTTCTCCACAATTAAGTTGGAAACTATAGAAAGTGGCATCTAATGGTGTTGATAGTTTTGTCTAGACATACAATCAAAAACTGATAATTAAAACTAAACATAAAACATGTGCAGGAAGACAAGAAAAAACACAATTTTCATGCAAGCGAGGAGGAGAGGAATAATAAAATTTAAACATTAGGAGGGTTGTTCCAATCGTGGAACCTGCCATACAGAGAGCCGCCATGAGGAGTGTCATCATTGGGTATGAGTGCAAAGGGTTGTGCGCAGGTCGAACACCTATTTTTGACTAGCGCGTTTGAGTAGGTGTCGAACAACATGTCTATTTGTTGCTAATGAGGGTCTATCGGTGGCATTGCTCCATCATATAGCCCCTCATCTCAAAGATGAGCTCCAATTTCTCTACACTGAAGAGACTGGGTGGAATCTAGTCACATTCTGCTTCTGGGCTAAGAAGTGGGGGACCTTTTGGGTGGTCCCTTATGGGGATTTCCTCCTAGATGATGCAAGTGTCTCCTTCCATGGTTGTATCCACATCTATTGCTGCAATTCTAGTGTTGGTTCTATCCTAGGCCTCCGGGACCATGTAGGGGAGGGATTCTGGTGGAACCTGAAATGGTTACTCTAGGAATTCCTCCTCCGCGAAGGCCATTGGAGGCATAGTATACTTCTTTATTTGTTTCATTTGATTTATCAATAAATGCTTCTCTAAATCTCACAGGTGTTTCTTCCTTGCATCATAACAGTACTAGGAGTGTCCCTGCTTTGTTTTCCCTCTATCACATGGCATGATAGATATTGGAGGCCAGAGAAAGATGAGAATGAGGAGGAAAGGAATGAGAAACTTTAAACATTAGGAGGGTTTTTATAATTGTGGAACCTTCCATACGGAGATTCACCATGAGGAGTGTCATCGTTGGGTATGAGTGCAAAGGGTTGTGCGTAGGTCGGACACCTATTTTTGACTAGCGCGTTCAAGAAGGCATCGAACAACATGTCGATTTGTTACTAATGAGGGTGTGTCAGTGGTGTTGATCCATCATTTAGCCCCTCATCTCAAAGATGAGCTCCAATTTCTCTGCACTAAAGAGACTGGGTGGAATCTGGTCACATTCCTCTTATGGGTTAAGAAGTGGGGGGCCTGTTGGGCAGTCATTCATGGGGATTTACTCATAGATGATGCAAGTGGCTCCTTCCATGGTTGTTTCCGCATCTATTATTTCAATTCTAGTGTTGGTTCTATCCTAGGCCTCCGAGACCATGTAGGGGAGGGATTTTGGTGGAACCTGAATTGGTTCCTCCGAGAATTCCTCCTCCATGAAGGCCATTAGAGGCGTAGTCAACTTCTTTATTTGTTTCATTTGATTTACTGATAAATTCCTCTCTAAATCTCACAGGTGTTTATTCCTTGCATAATAACAGTACTAGGAGTGTCCCCACTTTGTTTTCCTCTATCATGTGGCATGATAGATCCTGGAGGCTAGAGAAAGATGAGAATGAGGCCAGATAAATATGAGAGGACCAAAGTTGGATCACTGAGCATAGTGAAGAAACATAGTGAAGAAGAAAAATGGTGAATTCCATCATCGAGTTGGAGAATTATCTTAGGGGATGATAAGACTGCACATCCTCCTCCCATACCTATCATCATCCCCCTGGCATTACTCAATGAGGGCACCATTAATCCTTCCTGGGGGAGCTATCCTCCCTTCCTCTGTGTGTGCTTATGGTCGTCCTTCATCCTAGAATGGGCCTTGAGGTGGAGATCATTCATATTTATGGCATGGATTTCATGGGGGTTGTGGGGCCTCCCCTAGGATATGTGTCACCCCATATAGGTGGGGATACTTTCTTCAGGATAAATCAAGACATTTGGTCAATATCATCGCGGGTGGGGAGATTTGAGCATCCAATTGGATATGCTCTTATTTTGAGTCCACTCCCTCATTTGCTAGGTAAACTACAATTTTATTGGTGTCTCTTTTCACATGTGAGGGGATGAGTGTGATATGGGGTCAAAGGATGGACTTGAAGTCTTCCAACAATCCTAGTAATATCTAGCTTGGTGAAATTTTTGAGGGGTGTGAACCATGCATGATTTTGGAGATGAGTTGGATAATTACCTGGGAATCCCCTTCCACTATGAGTTGAAATATGTTGTGATTAATTTCCATATTAATCCCTATGAGAAGGCTCCATAGTCTTGCAACATTATTTTTGTTGAATCCCAGATATACCATTGTGATGTGTAAAATTCTCCACTTATTTTCGAGTAGTACTGCTCCAAATCTGTTAGCCCTAGATTACCCTTTGAAGAACCATCAAAATTTAATTTTACAAATCCAGGAGGGGGAGGGGACCAAGTGTTCAAATTGCAGGAAATTTTGACTGGGAAAATTACGTTCTTTCAAGGATCCTCAGAGATATTTATCTACCAAGCCTGGAGAACGTGACTTTACAAGGGATTGTATTTCAAGTCTTCTTTAGTCCAATTCTTGGGTTTGATTTTTTTCCCAACCTAGGTTGATGATATTTGTCCAGGTAGAGTGAGGGGGAAAGGAGGTGGAGTGGAAGATTATTTTGTTTCTTTATTTCCATACTTTCCAGACTAAGAATCCAAGTAGAAGTTTCCAGATGTGATCTAGGATTGGGTTTTGATAGGTGATTAAATACCAACTCTCAATGGTCCTTACAATGTTGGATCAGTTCTTGCTAGAGGGGTGCATTAGTTGCACTGCCATATCCCAAATGGATTCATTGTGGATGCATTGATTTAGGATATGCTCCATTGTCTCTTCATGTTGTCGATAAAGGAGGCAGATTGAAGGGCCCACAAATCCTCATTTTCTTAGGTTGGACCAAGTGAGAATGCAATTTTGAGCAATTAACCAGAGAAATAGTGAGTCTTTTGACCAGAATTTTGGATTCCATATTTTTTCCCCATATGTGCACTTTTGGTTGCATTTGGTAAGCCTCTTTTACTGAGAATTTACATGTTGTCAATTGGCCCCATTGGAGGATGTTCGACCCATCCCTAATATAATTTTTTCATTGATTAGGATAGTCCCTCCAAGCTTGCATGTCAGTTCCCTCATGTATGCTTAATTCATGGCGTTGAGTTTTCCATATGCATAAGGGGTGTTGCAGAAAGTTTTCCTTCCAGATATATTTTACATGTAGAGCATCCATTGATTGTATTTTTTGATGGAGGGGGTGGAGATCTTCTATGGAGGATAACAGAGGTTGTTTATGCCTAGAGTCTTGCCAAAATAAAGAGTGTTCTCCATTTTGTATCTCCAAAAATGCATGTTTCTGTATGAGAGGTATATTGGTCCAAGCTGTGTTTCAGATGTTGAAACCTTGAATCAAATCATTGAGTCTGATAAGAAGGTCCTCCTTGATATTAGGAACATATTTTTGTTTCCATATTATCTCTCATAGTTCTGTAGGATGCTTGAGCCAGCGCCACCAAAGTTTTTCCCCCATTATTCGATTGATTTTTCCTATATTCCTAAGACCTAGCCCACCCAGTGATTTAGGCTGGAAAATTTTGTCCCAACCTATGAGTGACCACTTCTTATCGAGGTGATTATCATGCTAAAGGAAGCTTCGCTGGAGTTTTCTCATGGCTCTAACGATAGATTGAGGTGATGTTAAAGCGGTGAAGATGTAAGTTGGTAGGGTCTAAATAATGAATTTTATAAGAGTCAGACGAGCGGCAAGGTTTATCGATCTGAAGGTCTAGTTGTTTAGTCAAGTATAAATGGATAGGAGAAGGCTATCCCAGGAGATGTTATGGGTGGATTCTCCCATGAGGTGGACACCAAGATAATTGGATGAAAGGGAGCTCTTGGGGATTCCCAAAAGTCAGGAGATATTGTTTTGGATTCCCACTGGGGTGTTGAAGAAGTAGAGCTATGACTTATCAAGGTTTAGGGAGGTTTCCGACACGTCTGCAAAGTCATTGAGGATTATTTGAGCTTGTTGGCCTCCTATGCAGTGGAGGTGTTCAACAACAATGTGTAATCTACAAATTAACTGTGGGAGGGAGATAGCTAAAGGTTGTGGAGAGTTATACCCTTGAGGGAGACATCCTCCACTGAGGCTTTGATGTAGTGCCCAAGGCCCTCAATCATTATGAAAAAGAGGAAAGGGGAGATGGGATCCCCTTGTCGAATGCCTTGGGTGGGAGAAAAGGGTCGAGAGGGCACTCCATTAACAAGAATGGAGAAGAAGGTTTAGGATGTGATCTACATGACCCAGGCTACCTAGATGTTATCAAATCCAAAGGATTCAAGGAGGGAGCGCATTTATTTCTATCTTATTCTATCAAAATCTTTAGAAAGGTCAAGTTTGATGAGCATACCTGGAGCTCACGTTGACTTAAGTGAGTGTATGATTTCATGTGCCAGGATGACACTGTACATGATTTGACGCCCCTCCACATACCCTTCTTTCTCTTTGGAGATGATGAAGGGAAATATCAGTTTGAATCGTAGGGAAATAACTTTTGTGATGATTTTGTAGATCAGATTGCAGAGTGTTATTGGATGGAATTGTTTGGGATGGGTTAACCTTTCTTCCTTTGGGATTAAAGTGAGGAAGGTGACCTTGAAGGATGAAATAAATTTCTTAGAAGGTTTGGATTCCTCAACTACTTTCTAGAATTCTTATTGGATCAGTGGCCAGCAATAGTGAAAGAAATTTGTTGTAAATTCATCTATCCTAGGGCCTCTACTTTGTGGCATCTCTTTTACCACTTGATCCACTTCCTCTTGTGTGATTGGTCGGGTTAGTGATTCATTTTTTTCTTTGTGACCATGGGGGGATGTGCCCGATAATCTTGTGAATAGTAGGCATTCGATCCTTTATGGGTTTCGTGAGAGCATATTTATAGTAGTTTTCCAATTCCTCTTCTATTCTTAGGTGATCTAGGATGGGGTTACCCTATTTGTCTTCTAGTTGAGTAATTGTGTTGATGTATCTCCTATGCACCATGGATCTGTGGAATAACTTGGTGTTCCTTTCCCCTTCCTTAATCCATTGTACTCTACATTTCTTCATCCAAAGTATCTCCTCTTTCTTATGTCGCTCTTCCAGTTCTACCTGTAACTGGTCTTCCTCCTTTATCAAGGTTGTCATTCTTTCTCCTACAACAAATACCTGCATCAGTGACTATAGGCATTGCACAATTTCCTTCTTCTTCTGTAGTATATTACCAAACACATGTGTATTCCATATCCTTAGTTTCACTTTGAAGTTTTTTAATCTTTGCTAGAATTTATACATACATGTGCCATGGTCTATTTATGCCTGCCTCCACCACGTTTTGGAGAGGTTTTGAAAGTCCGGGTGGTTGATCCAAAACTTCTCAAATATGAGCCATATTTAGGGATAATGTTGGCTTCAAGGAATGAATCATCCAACAATAGTGATTCAGAGATGAGGAATCAATCTAGTCTACTTGTGACATGTTGATTCCCCGATCCGCGGTTAGACCAAGTGAATATACCATTTCTAGTTTCTATGTCTATCAGATTGAGTTGATCGATTAGAGTTATGAACTTACCACTATCCTGATCCAGCCGCTTCATGACTCCTGTATTTTCCTCCAACATAAGGATGATGTTTAAGTCACCCCCTATCAGCCATTACATTGATCCCATCAATGAATTTATTGTAGATACTCTTTACAGGAACAATTCTTTGTCTTGAGCACTTTGTGGTCCATAAGAATTTGTAATAATACCCTCTTTATTAGAGCCTATGGCCTTGAAGTGTGTGGTGAGTGTACCCACTCTGGAGAAGGGTTGTTCTATGATATTTGAAGCAAGGTTTTGTAATATTTATAGGCCCCCTATGGCCCCATTTGTTTCTATATCAATGGAGTTGCAGGTCCTCCAACAACATTGGAATATGTCCTCTGCATCAACCCTGACACATTTTTTTCCTATAAGAGGAGAATGTTCATATTCTCTACACAAATGTTGTCTCGAAGGGTCCTTTGTATGGAAATTTCATTAATCCCTCTAATATTCCAAGTGATGATCTTCATCATGATGAGTTGGGGGGTTGGATTGAGGTACCCTTTTGTGAGTCTATGGATCTTCCCAGAATTGAGCATATATTTTTCTACTTCTTTGATGATTTTATGTGTATATTTGTGCCCTCGGTGCTTGATTTCATGGGAGGTATGTCTTAGCTCAAAGATTGGGTCTAAGGATATCCATAGTCTTGAGGTGGATCCTAGGGTAGAGTCGATGAAAACTTTATGCACTTTCCTAAGTTGTTCTACTATAATGGTTTGCAGCTCTTTTCTGGTAAAGGCCTCCTCTAGTTTCTCCATATCTATTTCTGCTAGATCTTGTTCATCTATTTTCATTAGGGTATCCCCCCCATCCTCTATCTTGTCTACATTTTGCTAGGTTGTTGGGCCTATTTCTTGTTTTTTTTTCTTTAGATGATTTTTTTTGGTTATTAGATTTTCCCTTGTCCTTATCCTGGTTATCATTCGTGTGGATATTTTATACATCTTCTTCCTCTGGGAGTTGGTTGAGGATGTCAAAGGAATTTTTGGTGGGGATTTTTTGAGTGATTTCTTGATTTTGTTTTTTGAGGGGTTTTTTTTTCCTACCTATAACTATTCTATAGCCATCCCTTTTCTTCCTCTCCCCTACTTTTGAGTTTTGAGCATTCAAGGGACAATCACAGAAGAGGTGACCATTCTCATGACATTTTCTGTAGCAAAGGTGATGTGCTCATAGTCCATAGTTTTATTACAATCTTCATCTTGGTATTCTAGGGTTATCGAGCCTGGTAGAGTCTTCTATATAACCATGTAAACCAAAATTTGGGCGTAGAAAGTGTATTTCCTTTGCTTTGTTGCCTCTGAGTATTTTAGATATCTTCCCATGATATTCCCTATTCCCATGAGGATTTCCTCCAGCCAAAATTCCTGTGGAGGAGAATATAGCCTAATATAGATTGGTTCCATGGTGAAGTCCTCTTTCTTTGGGCTAAAAAAATATGTCCAAAACCTGAGGAACAACCCTACAAATTTGTAGAAATATGGCCCATTCTCAAAGATCATGTCCTTATCCTATAAAATGTAGAGGATGATCGTGAAAAAACCCTTGGAATTGAGTTGCACTTCGTACTCTCCCCTTGGGTTCCACTAGTATTTAATCCATCACATGAGGTCCCATTCTGATGGCCATAGGCCTAAAAAGTTTCCTATGAGAGCATGCTCTCTCATGAGCTAGGTGTGTTCTCCAACCATGGTTGAGTTAATGGTGGATCTATGTGGTTTTTCTGATTGGGTAATACATTTTCCTAGTTCCCATACATGATATTCCTTTGTATGAGATGTCCTCGGTTCCACTTCCATTTCATTGTTGAAGCCCTATTCCTTGGATAATATTTCTTCCCGCAAGTGGGGCAATGGTTCAAAGGATGGTCACTTATCTCTCATTCCTTCTTGGTCATTCACGATGCCATTCCTTTAAGAGGGGTCCCCCCCCCCCTCTCCTAGGCTTATCATCATATATCAGTAGCATCATTGCAACACTATGGGATTGGGTTTGGTGGCTCTGTCTACATGAGGATGTTGGCATATGTAGAGCTAGGGTTTTGGGGAGGCTTGAATTGTTTCTCAATTTCCATATTCTCCCCTTTTACCTTTTACTTAAATATTAAAAGTCACTTTCAATAATGTTTAAGTAACTTATTAATGTCATTTTATGTCCTTTTTACTTAATGTTACTTTAAAAACATAACATATCCTAACTAAGTGACATTAAATAACCCTTGACCTCATTTTTATTCATTGAAAAGCCTCAAAAGTCATTTCCGATTGTTGAATAGTGGAACCAGAAAATGGGGACACAACAAATCTTCCCTTTCCAAAGATTACTTGTCCTCAAGTAATTCCATCATGTCCATAGGAAAAAAAAACTGAACCAAACTAAAACTAATGATGATCCTTGGGTCCCAAACCAATCTAAAAGATGCAAAGAACCTAGCACCCACAATATTTTCTTGAAATGCGATAACACCAAGGGCCTTTTGAAGGCTACAAATCAATATAGTAATCAGATAATCTAAAGACTCATTTCACCCTTCATAGATTATCCCACTTAGGAAACCAATCTACTACTCCATATGAATAGGCTCCTAAAAGTAACAGCTAGCTCTCCCATCAGTACCAACTACTAGATTGTCAACCCATAAAATCCCAGGGTCCCATGCTATAACCAGAAAGGAGACATCATGTTGTGCCACTTTGATCATAAGATTCTGACCACCATGCTCCCAATGTGCTCTCCTCTCCTAGACCCCCAAGATCAAATCCATAAAAGGAATGAACTCACTATCCTGGATCATGTCTCACCAATGCATCTTGGTGATGTCAAAGCCTACCAATCCACAGATAGAATTGATCCCGAGTATCGTCAAGATAACTTTTCCACTCCATATATCACAAGGATCAACAAATCCTCTCAAAACATCCCCACAATGACATATACCAATCGCTAACTCAACCCTGTTGATCATCATCATCATATAAATACATATATCACTATGATGCATGCCAGGATCCCATTACCAAATTGGAAATCCACCATTCCCAATGAATTCTATTGAACCCTCAATGAAAAAATCCCTTAGGGCCTATATCTCCTCTTGTGTAGTCTACGCACCAATCCCCTAGTCCAAATGAAAGGAATATTTCATGGCCATAATCTCACCTGTCTCACCCAATTGACTCACGTGAACCTCCCATGTCCCGGTGTATATAATGATGGCATCAAATAAAAGAAACAAATTCCTTTTCCACTTCCTACAAGACTAGAAAATGACTATTTCATTGGTCAACCCCAAGGGTATGACCAATATATCATAATGAACTCTGGAATCAGACATGTGAATATCCTTGTCCTTGATCCTCATCTAATGATATCCCAAATGAATATCTATCATTAATGGATATGCTACTCACATCCACTCACCTATCCTGGGAAACCTTATCTCAATGGTATGCTCAAAGACTCCATCAGGAGGTCTCCCTAGTATAAATACCCCACAAGTCCACTGTAAACTCTCGTTTGCTAATGAATACCCCTTCACACTATTGTCGATCATTTAATTGTCCTATACCATCCTATATTATGTAGGAGCTACTACATCCATCACTCTACTGATGTCACCTAAACTTGCTCCTCATAGCATACCCATGTCTATCTTATACTTTTCCACCCAATCCATGAATGCATATACTTCCTTGTGTCCTGGTTCTCAAGAAATGTGTTCAACTATGTTCTTTGTATCTATTCCTTGAGCCTTTACTAGGATCTCCAATAGAAGAGACTCATGATCCCCACAATGAAAAACATGTGCATGGTCAAAACCACTTTCATTAAGCCTCTCCTCAAACACCTGCAACTCTGAATGTTCCTCTTACGAGATCGTCACAAGAGGATCCTCCCTTGAATCCTGAGTGTCACTCATTCCCTCATGTGTCATGGCTTCTAAAGATGATGCAGTCTATGTTGTTGTCAATGATGAGGAGCATTCCAAACTCAATTGGTAACAAATATTCTCAGCCTCCCTTTCCTTTTCTTTGAAAAAATTAAGAGAAAGGTCCCTATCCATGAGAAACTACAAGTAATCACATTCCATCTGCTCTAGTGTCTCTTTGATGATGAACAATTGGGTACTAGTGACTCCATCTATAATTCCCTTTTTCCTCTCCTCTAATTTAGTTTTCCAAATAAGTTCTTCAATATTTGGTTCTCCAAATCACACAATGTTATTTCATCAAAATGGTGTGGGATGTCACACAACGGATTAACTGAATCACTAGATGATACAGTGCAATGTGGACTACCCTTCTCATACAATTTTTCTAATTTTCTCTCGTTCACCAAATCATCCCCTTCGTTTCATACCTCCAAACCTTTGTCATATTAATGCAAAATCATGTCTTCATCATCATACATGTCATAAACAATATGAGTTGTCAAATCCCCATCACAGTTAGATGCTACCATGCTTGAACCATCCTCATCATTAGCATCGTACATAGCGAAAGATGTTGGATCCTCAACATCGGCTGATTGGAATATTTTCTCATAGTCATCATAAGTAGGACAAGATCTTGTAACCTTGTCTTTTACATCCAATATAGTAATGTCACCATCCTCATCGGGTAGCTATGATGGTGTATAATAGTTTTTTTTTTTTT
>JASDQU010103537.1:18703-42637 GCA_032191745.1 Picea mariana | reverse complement strand
CCATAGTGGGTCTTATTTAATAATATAGTGGACCTAGTCCACCTTACATTGAATGACCTCCACTATTATCACTATGGGCCCTCTGGGCCCCCCCACTACCTCTCTAGCTACCTTACACATTCTTTCTCTCCTTCTTCCCCTTTCTCCTATTCTCTCTGCAAATGTGTGTATCATTGTTTATCTAGATCTATTATGTGCAGGTTCAACACATTTATAGTAAGAACACATGATCCAACACCAAAGCAATCGTTTGGAGTTCGGGAGCACTTCAAATAATTAGTCTCTATTTACTTTCAACCCCCTAAATGTATATGCACCCTCCATCCCCCCTTTGAATTTTCCTCTTAGTTTGAGATTCGTGTCCATGATTTGACATGAGGTCATCAATTAAATATTGTATTAAATATTAATATAAATATTTTAATATAAAAATATTTATATTAATAATTATTAACCTTTTTTCCATTTTTCTAAGGACTTTCGACATATGAGGCTCATCACATGACTTTGTGGATAGGATAAGGGATCTTAAGCTTAATAAAAGGGATATTTTAAATTTTCAGCAGGAATATAATAATAAGGGTAAAAATGAATGAAATGATGGAACCAAGGGACTTAGATAAGCATTAAGGCTAGATATAGGTTTGGGATATTTGTCAATTTTGACTCATGGAGGACATTACCATTTTGGATGATTATTTGAGTGAAGGAATTAGGTGATGGGAGCTTGATGGAGCTCGTGAAAAAGTTTTAAAATCTGAGTGGAAATATAACACAAGGACAAGATGCTTTGGAAAAATTAATACAAATTAGCATGTGATAACATTGGCTCCAACGAGGATGCTATCCTCCCAGTGAGGTAGAAAAGAACTTGTAGACCTAGTGCCTGATCCATTGGGTTGTTCCCAAAACATGTATGTACCCTACTCTGACCTGTCACAAGTATCCACTGAAAAGCCAAGTTTGTACACTACTCTCAACTGAAAATTGAATGCTAAATACACTACTACAATATGAATGTACACACTACTGAAAGCCCAAACTGAAAATTGCTTGACCAACAAGCTTATTTGCAAACTTCTATCTACTCTAGAACTATTGAAATGAATACTCAATCAAGTGATGATAAAGTGGCAATGTATCCAATCAAGAAATTGGCTTTTGGTTTGTCCTTTGCTCATATTTTTCTTAAGTAGGCAAACAAATATAAACAATGGCATCTGAAAACAAAAATTGAATCCAAAATATGAGCTTATGAATGAAACAAATTCCTCCTTCACTGATTATTGTAATAGGATGGCCACGGGAACTTGAAAACCATGAAAAATCATTTCTTCTTGATGAACAAAAATATAAAGACAAACCTCTTTTGTAAGTTTTTGTTGTCCGTGCTCTATATATTCAAATCTGAGAACATTTTCAAATGAAATGGCAGTAATAGGTTTTTCTACTCTTCCATGCATATCAACAAAAAAATTCATACATTCTTGAAAATATTCAAATATGATAGCCATATTATGTGCATGAAGGATATCCTCTTGTTCATCAAACTATTCTGATTTGGTTTTATTAACCTTGTGGAAATTTTCTTGAGGACTGTCATTTTGACTTTCAAATGAATGAATGGAAATACATTCCTACTCATAATATTCTTGCAAATGTGAAAACTTAACACCATGAACTATTTCACAGTCTAGAGTTCTCATTGATGCATTTTCAAAACCATGATTTTCAAAGGAATCAAATAAAACAACTGCCTCTTCATTATCTTTCTGTATTTCTAATTGAAAAGTGGCATACATTGTTTTGATTCTTTCCTGAAACTCTATGTCATTTGTTTGTTCACTGCTTGAAGTCTCCATAGATGCAGTTTCAGAATCCTCATCCATGTCTAGGACACTTAGAATTTTAACAACTAAATCATTCATAGGGGAAGAAAGACAACTTTGAAACACTTTGTCTTGCTGGAAATCTTGTTGAATATATTCATCAAGTTTAGGAGAAGGAAAGTGACTCTTAACAACAATTTCTTGATCAAATTCCTCTTCAGCCAAAGGAGGGGATATTATTTGTTGTTGAGATGAATATTCATAAAGGGATTCTATGATTTCATCATTTGTGCACTCTTTAATACCAAAAACATTTTCAAGGTACTTAATGAAATGTTCACAAAATTCACAACAATCTTCAAACACGAAGAATGAAGGATTATATTCTTCATAATGCTTAAAGAATTTTATGTGGAAATCCTTAAGAGAGTATCATATACCTAGTTTTAAACCTTGATACCATAATATTTCTTTCCCCTCTAGAGTATCCATAAACATTTTCATCAAACAATCCTCATGAAATTCAACCCCCAACTTACATATGTGCATATGAAATCTAATCGATGCAAGGCAACATCATTTCCTTTCCCATCTTTGAATTTAGGAAAATATTTTTTCCAATCTATGTGAGGAATATGATTTTGAAAGCCAAGAATATGAGAGTGATTCATTGGAGCATACCTTGCAGATATGTAATCCATATTTAAGCAGTGGAGTCATCAATAAACTCTTTAGGATACTGAGTCTTTGGATAGTGGAGTCACCATGAAAATTTTGAATTCTAGATTCTTGAAAGTGGAGTTGCCAGGTGAATGATGTAAAACCTTTATGTGTCTGAATACTTTCACCATCAATACTCAGATCTTAACATTGTCAATTTTTCCTAGGGAAGATTTCACTTTCATCCCCGACAACGGTGCCAAAATGTTAGCACTCAGTAATTTCTTTGGGCTGCATCAAAGAAATGACAAGGTAACCTACAAACCAAATTTAGGTTGGATTCTGACCCTTACAACCAGAGAGGGATCTCTCAAACATGTAAAGATTGAAAATAATCAAAAAATATTTGGAAATGAGAACATAGAGGTCAGATTCTACAATAGGACAGGTTTTCTTAGGTTTTTAAAAGGGTTGGTAGGACAAACAAGAGGAAGAAAACATTGGGCAATGGGGTCAAATCCTGAAATATTCTATGAATAGTAATACAACAAATGTACTCCTGAGGAAACAAAGGAAAAGTAATCATATCCTTTAGCAATAAATAGTATTTCAAATGATTAAAAGACAGAAAAGAGAAAATTGCATTACAAATGAGAGCATCAAACAAGATGAATTCTCAGTTGTAACTTTATAAGAAATAAAATAAGGCCAACTACAATGAAAAAAACATTTAACAGAGTGTGAATTTTGGACCTGTAATAATTACACACAACAACTGCATTAACCATATGAAAGGAGAATCTATCAAGGATGAATCTAATCATGTACTATTAGCTATTATTAGAAAAAATAACATAAGTGAGATGAATGTAAACTAGAGGAAAAAACACTAAATAATACACCATGATGAATCTCGGCTATCAAAGCCATTGTACTATTGTATTAATTCATAAGGACATTCTGAGAAATTTACACACAGTCCCTTCGCCTTCCTGGCTGAAGTCCCCCCCTTTCTCTACTCGTTTACAATGAAATATATAGCACTAAAGTCCCCTTTCCAGCTCACAATTTCAAACTCCAACCCCTTTCCCAAAATAGGAACAATTAAAAATAGAACATGACACGTTTTAATTGATCTCTTGCTTTTCAGTAGTAAAAATAGGCTTCAAAATGCCACCTATAATTATCAGACCATAATAGTTGTGTAAGATCTAAGATCCTTTTTTGTAGATAAGCTCATTCTAAAGAAACGCCTCTCTCAAGTTCTTTAAATTAATATCCATATGGTCGGAATATGTGTCACAAAAACATGTCTCAAACAAGAAATCATAACAAAAAAATATGGCTCCAAGATTCCTTCGAATGTCCTAATCTGTGACACATGTGTGAAAAAAGAACAAGGTAAATATTCTAGGGTCTGTGATTGACAATAACCTCCTTTTAATTTTGAAAATCCATTCTGCTTCATTCGAAAATCATCTTGTAGTCTCAACTACTGCGGAAACTAACTGCCACATCCTCTTTGAAATGTCACTTGTGCTTTTTTCAAATCTAATTTTATTTATCCATATTCTCCTTAAATATTTTGGCAATAATATATTTGAATAAAAATAATTGCCAAATATTTTTTATCCTGTAAAATTAAATTTCCATACTCTAATTCATGCCCGTGGTTTTGAAAAACCATTTATTTCTTTTGTTTCCCATGGTTTTGAAAACTGTGTCTTGGGAACCATCTTGGTAAACTATGAAAATATCACTTGATCTTCCCAGTTTACTTCTATAAAAACCTTGGATAAACAATTATCCCAATCTTTGGTTCATGTACATCTTCTTCTTTATGATTATTTTCCATAGCAATAAACATTAACCTTTCTTCTCTTTAAAATTTAATTTTTATCTGTGTGAAAATTTTCCACCGTGAGAACAATTTTACTTATTGGAAAATCCATGATGGAAAATATGTTGCACATTTATGAAACCAAACCATATAATAAATGGTTGCAATATTATTTCAGAACTTAGGAGGAGTGGTTTTAACCCACACCACTTTTACCTTCTAAAAGCATCACGTAAGAACACGTGCTCCAACACCAAAACAATGGTTTGGATTTTGGGACCATTGCAAATAATTAACCTCTGTTTACGTTCAACCCCCAAAATGTATATGTTCCCTCCATCCACCCTTTGAATTTTCCACTTAGTTTGAGATTTCTGCCCATGATTTGATGTGAGGTCAAGAATTAAATATTGGATTAAATATTAATATAAATATTTTAATATAAAAATATTTATATTAATAATTATAAACCTTTTTTCCATTTTTCTAAGGACTTTGGGCATATGAGGCTCATCACATGAATTTGTGGGTAGGATAAGGGAGCTTAAGCTTAATAAAATGAATATTTTTAATTTTCAACGGAAATATGATAATAAGGGTAAAAATGAATGAAGTGATGGAACTGAGGGATTTAGATAAGCATTAAGGATATATATAGGTTTGGGATATTTGCCAATTTTGACTCATGGAGGAAATGACTATTTTGGATGATTATTCAAGTGAAGGATTTAGGTGATGGGAGCTTGATGGAGCTAGTGAATTTTTTTTTAAATATGAGTGGAAAGATAACACAAGGACAAGATGATTTGGAAAAATTAATACAAATTAGCATGTGATAACAATGTGTTTACAAGCCTCCATATTAATGGTCATCTATCAATCATTGAAATCCATGGTTACTAGAACAAATGTTCACACCCATTCTATTATATGAACTATTGTAATATTCCCAGCTAGGCTACTCTAGGGTATTAAAACTTTAATGCAATTATGTTTTCCCTGGTTATCATTTTTCTACAAATACTTGGAATTCATTACACTAAAAACATTTCTTCAAATATATTGCAGGTGATAGAAGAGAATCATGGATCATTTTACTATGAATGAAGATCAAAATACAACAATCCAATGGTTACTATTACAGCTTCAATACATCAATGGAAAACACACAATACAAGGCAAAAACATGGAATCATGCCATGGCCTCCTCAACGGATGAGATCACACCATCCAAGTTCCACAACCTCTCCAAGAAAATCACTAAAACCCAAAAGTGAAAAAAAATCGCAGGATGAAGCTCTAATGAAGATCTGGGATGGATCCTTTTGTTTGTCTAGCTAGGGTGGATATTGCACCATCAAAACTAAACTACAATGGAAAGGCTTTTTTTCAAAACCCTAATGAAATCCTTGCCTCCAAGAGCACTCTAAAAAGATCAATCGAAATACATAATGAGTAAGGTGAAGTGATACCCCTCCTTTATACCTCTCCAAGACCCTTCTAGATCTTTCACCTTTTTTACCAAATCCACATGACCCTTATTCCCCTTTTACCTTTTTTGTTTGTAAATAAAAAAGTTATATTTCCTGATTAATTCGTTGTCACTGTACAAAACTAAAATGTGTCATAGACTTGCCACCTATTTTGCCAAACCATTCGAAACCAAATCAAGTAGCAACCTTTTACACTTTTGGCCAAAAATAGCAACCACCACTTGCTCCACAATTAAGTTGGAAACTACATAAAGTGGAAACTAATGGTGTTGATAGTTTTGTCTAGACATACAATCAACAACTGATAATTAAAACTAAACATAAAACATGTGCAGGAAGACAAGAAAAAACCCAATTTCCATGCAAGCGAGGAGGAGAGGAATGATAAACTTTAAACATTAGGAGGGTTGTTATAATCATGGAACCTGCCATATGGAGAGCCGCCATGAGGAGTGTCATCATTGGGTATGAGTGCAAAGGATTGTGTGCAGGTCAGAAACTTGTTTCTGACTAGCGTGTTTGAGTAGGCGTCGAATAACATGTCAATTTGTTGCTAATGAGGGTGTGTCAGTGGCATTGCTCCATCATATAGCCCCTCATATCAAAGATGAGCTCCAATTGCTCTGCACTGAAGAGACTAGGTGAAATCTGGTCACATTCCGCTTCTGGGTTAAGAAGTGGGGGCCCTTTTGGGCAGTCCTTTATGGGGATTTCCTCCTAGATGATGCAAGTGGCTCCTTCCATGGTTGTTTCCACATCTATTACTGCAATTCTAGTGTTGGTTCTATCCTAGGCCTCCCGAACCATGTAGGGGAGGGATTCTGGTGGAACCTGAATTGGTTACTCTGGAAATTCCTCCTCCACGAAGGCCATTGGAGGCATAGTTGACATATTTATTTGTTTCATTTGATTTATCGATAAATGATTCTCTAAATCTCACAAGTGTTTCTTCCTTGCATCATAACAGTACTAGGAGTGTCCCCACTTTGTTTTCCCTCTATCACATGGCATGATAGATCTTGGAGGCCGAAGAAAGATGAGAATGAGGAGGAAAGGAATGAGAAACTTTAAACATTAGGAGGGTTGTTATAATAGTGGAACCTGTCATACAAAGAGTCATCGTGAGGAGTGTCATCGTTGGGTATGAGTGCAAAGGGTTGTGCATAGGTTGGACAGTTTTTTTTTACTAGCGCATTCAAGAAGGCATCGAACAACATGTCGATTTGTTACTAATGAGGGTGTGCCAGTGGTGTTGCTCCATCATATAGCCCCTCATCTCAAAGATGAGCTCCAATTGCTCTGCACTAAAGAGACTGGGTGGAATCTGGTCACATTCCTCTTATGGGTTAAGAAGTGGGGGCCATGTTGGGTAGTCCTTCATGGGGATTTCCTCATAGATGATGCAAGTGGCTCCTTCCATGGTTTTTGCCGCATCTCTTCTTGCAATTCTAGTATTGGTTCTATCCTAGGCCTCTGGGACCATGTAGGGGAGGGATTCTGGTGGAACCTGAATTGGTTCCTCTGAGAATTCCTCCTCCATGAAGGCCATTGGAGGCATAGTCAACTTCTTTATTTGTTTCATTTGATTTATCGATAAATGCCTCTCTAAATCTCACAGGTGTTTATTCCTTGCATAATAATAGTACTAGGAGTGTCCCCACTTTGTTTTACTCTATCATGTGGCATGGTAGATCTTGGAGGCTAGAGAAAGATGAGAATGAGGCCAGAGAAATATGAGAGGACCACAGTCGGACCACTGAGCATAGTGAAGAAACACAGTGAAGAAGAAAAATTGTGATTGCCATCGTCAAGCTGGAGAATTATCTGAGGGGATGATAAGACTGTGCATCCTCCTCCCATACCTATCTCCATCCCCCTGCCATTACTCAATGAGGGCACCACTAATCCTTCCTGGGGGAGATATCCTCCCTTCCTTTGTGTGTGCTTATGGTCATCCTCCATCCTAGAATGGGCCTTGAGGTGGTGATCGTTCATATTTATGGCATGGATTTCATGGGGGTTGTGGGGCCTCCCCTAGGATATGTGTCACCCCATCTAGGTGGGGATACCTTCTTCAGGATAAATCAAGACATTTGGTCAATATCCTCGGGGGTGGGGAGATTTGAGCATCCAATTGGATATGCTCTTATTTTGAGTCCACTCCCTCATTTGCTAGGTAAACTACAATTTTATTGGTGTCTCTTTTCACATGTGAGGGGATGAGTGTGAGATGGGGTCAAAGGATGGACTTGAAGTCTTCCAACAATCCTAGTATTATCTAGCATGGTGAAATTTTTGTGGGGTGTGAACCATGCATGATTTTGGAGATGAATTGGATAATTACCTGAGAATCCCCTTCCACTATGAGTTGAAATATGTTGTGATTAATTTCCATATTAATCCCCTTTAGAAGGATCCATAGTTTTTCAACATTATTTTTGTTGAATCCCAGATATACCATTGTGATGTGTAAAATTCTCCACTCATTTTCGCGTAGTACTGCTCCAAATCTGTTAGCCCTGGATTACCCTTTGAAGAACCATCGAAATTTAATTTTACAAATCCAGGAGGTGGAGGGGACCAAGTGTTCAGATTGCAGGAAATTTTGACTGGGTGAATTACGTTCTTTCAAGGATCCTCAGAGATATTTATCTACGAGGCCTGGAGAATGTGACTTTACAAGGGATTGCATTTTAAGTCTTCTTTAGTCCAATTCTTGGCTTTGATTTTTTTACCGAACTAGGTTGAGGATATTTTTCCAGGTAGAGTTAGGGGGCGAGGAGGTGGAGTGGAAGATTAAATACCAATTCTCAATGGTCCTTACAATGTTGGATCAGTTCCTGCTAGAGGGGTGCATTAGTTGCACTGCCATATCCCAAATGGCTTCATTGTGGATGCATTGATTTAGGATATGCTCCATTGTCTCTTCATGTTGTCGACAAAGGAGGCAGATTGAAGGGCCCACAAATCCTAGTTTTCTTAGGTTGCACCAAGTGAGAATGCAGTTTTGAGCAATTAACCAGAGAAATAGTGAGTCTTTCGACCAGAATATTGGATTCCATATTTTTTCCCCATATATGCACTTTTGGTTGCATTTGGTAAGCCTCTTTTACTGAGAAGTTACATGTTGTCAATTGACCCCATTTGAGGATGTTCGACCCATCCCTGATATAATTTTTTCATTGATTAGGATAGTCCCTTCAGGCCTACATGTCAGTTCCCTCATGTATGCTTAATTCATGGGGTTGAGTTTTCCATATCCGTAAGGGGTGTTGCGGCAAGTTTTCCTTCCAGATATATTTTACATGTAGAGTGTCCCTTGATTGTATTTTTTGATGGAGGAGGTGGAGATCTTCTATGGAGGATAACGACGGTTGTTTATGCCTAGAGTCTTGCCAAAATAAACAGTGTTCTCCATTTTGTATCTCCAAAGATGCATGTTTCTGTATGAGAGGTATATTGGTACAAGCTGTGTTTCAGATGTTGAAACCTTGAATCAGATCATTGAGTCTAATAAGAAGGTCCTCCCTGATATTAGGAACATATTTTTTTTTCCATATTATCTCCCATAGTTCTGTAGGATGCTTGAGCCAGCGCCACCAAAGTTTTTCCCCCATTATTTGATTGATTTTTCCTATATTCCTAAGACCTATCCCACCCAGTGATTTAGGCTAGAAAATTTTGTCCCAACCTACGAGTGACCACTTGTTATCGAGGTGATTATCGTGCCAAAGGAAGCTTCACTGGAGATTTCTCATGGCTCTAATGACAGATTGAGGTGATGTTAAGGCGGTGAAGAGGTAAGTTGGTAGGGCCTAAAGAATGAATTTTAGAAGAGTCAGATGGGCGGCAAGGTTTATCGATCTGAAGGTCTAGTTGTTTAGTCAATTATAGATGGATAGGAGCAGGCTATGCCAGGAGATGTTATGGGTGTATTCTCCCATGAGGTGGACACCAAGATAATTGGATGGAAGGGAGCTCTTGGGGATTCCCAGAAGTTGGGAGATATTGTTTTGGATTCCCACTGGGGTGTTGAAGAAGTAGAGCTATGACTTATCAAGGTTTAGGGAGGTTCCTGGCACATATGCGAAGTCATTGAGGATGATTTTGAGCTTGTTAGCCTCCTAGGAAGTGGAGGTGTTCAAAAACAGTGTGTAATCTACAAATTAACTGTGGGAGGGAGATAGCTAAAGGTTGTGGAGAGGTAGACCCTTAAGGGAGACATCCTCTATTGAGTCTTTGATGTAGTGCCCAAGGCTCTCAATCATTATGAAAAAGAGGAAAGGGGAGATGGGATCCCCTTGTCGAATGCCTTGGGTGGGAGAAAAGGGTCGGGAAGGAACTCCATTAACAAGAATGGAGAAGAAGGTTGAGGATGTGATTTGCATGATCCAGGCTACCTAGATGTTATCAAATCCAAAGAATTTGAGGAGGGAGTGCATTTATTTCTATCTTATTCTATCAAAATCTTTAGAAAGGTCAAGTTTGATGAGCATACCTAGAGCTCACGTTGACTTAAGTGAGTGTATGGTTTCATGTTCTAGGATGACACTATACATGATTTGACACCCCTCCACATACCCTTCTTTCTCTTTGGAGATGATGAAGGGAAATATCAGTTTGAGTCGTAGGGAAATAACTTTCGTGATGATTTTGTAGATCATATTGCAGAGTGTTATTGGATGGAATTGTTTTGGATGTGTTACCCTTTCTTCCTTTGGGATTAAAGTGAGGAAGGTGACCTTGAAGGCTGAAAGAAATTTCTTATAAGGTTTGGATTCCTCAACTGCTTTCTAGAATTCTTCTTGGATCAGTGGCCAGCAATAGTGAAATAAATTTGTTGTAAATTCATCTAGCCTCGGGCCTTTAGCTGGTGGCATCTCTTTTACCACTTGATCCACTTCCTCTTGTGTGATTGGTCAGGTTAGTGATTCATTTTTTTCTTTTGTGACCATGGTGGGATGTGCCCGATAATCTTGTGAATAGTAGGCATTCGATCCTTTATTGGTTTCGTGAGAACATATTTATAGTAGTTTTCCAATTCCTCTTCTATTCTTGGGTGATCCAGGATGGGGTTACCTTGTTGTCTTCTAGTTGAGTGATTGTGTTGATGTATCTCCTATGCACCATGGATTTGTGGAAGAAATTGGTGTTCCTTTCCCCTTCCTTAATCCATTGTACTCTACATTTCTTCATCCAGAGTATCTCCTCTTGCTTATGTCGCTCTTCCAGTTCTACCTGTAACTTCTCTTCCTCCTTTATCAAGCTTTTCATTCTTTCTCCTACAACAAATACCTACATCGGTGACTATAGGCGTTGCACAATTTCCTTCTTATTATATATTATATTACCAAACACATGTGTATTCCATATCCTTAGTTTCACTTTGAAGTTTTTTAATATTTGCTAGAATTTATACATACATGTGCCATGGTCTATTTATGCCTGCCTCCACCACGTTTTGGAGAGGTTTTGAAAGTCCAGGTGGTTGATCCAAAACTTCTCAAATATGATCCATATTTAGAGATAATGTTGGCTTCAAGGAATGAATCATCCAACAATAGTGATTCAGAGATGAGGAGTCAATCTAGTATACTTGTGACATGTTGATTCCTTGATCCACGGTTAGACCAAGTGAATATACCATTTCTAGTTTCTATGTCTATCAGATTGAGTTGATTGATTAGAGTTATGAAATTACCACTATCCTGATCCAACCACTTCATGCCTCCTGTATTTTCCTCCAGCATAAGGATGATGTTTAAGTCACCCCCTATCAGCCAGTACATTGATCCCATCAATGACCTTATTGTAGATATTCTTCACATGAATAGTTCTTTGTCTTGAGCACTTTGTGGTCCATAAGAATTTGTAATAATACCCTCTTTATTAGAGCCTATGGCCTTGAAGTGTGTGGTGAGTGTGCCCACTATGGAGAAGGGTTGTTCTATGATAGTTGAAGCAAGGTTTTGTAATATTTATAGGCCCCTGGCCCCATTTGATTCTATATCAATGGAGTTGCAAGTCCTCCAACAACATAGGAATATGTCCTCTGCGTCAACCCTGACACATTTTTTTCCTATAAGAGGAGAATGTTCATATTATCTACACAAATGTTGTCTCGAAGGGTCCTTTTTATAGAAATTTCATTGATCCCTCTAATATTCCAAGTGATGATCTTCATCATGATGAGTTGGGGGGTGGATTGAGGTACCCTTTTGTGAGTCTATGGATCTTCATAGAATTGAGCATATATTTTTCTACTTCTTTGATAAGTTTATGTGTAGATTTGTGCTCTCAGTGCTTGATTTCATGGGAGGTATGTCTTAGCTCAAAGGTTGGGTCTAAGGATATCCATAGTCTTGAGGTGGATCCTAGGGTAGAGTGGATTAAAACATTATGCACTTTCCTAAGTTGTTCTACTAGAATGGTTTGCAGCTCTTTTCTGGTAAAGGCCTCCTCCAGTTTCTCCATATCTATTTCCACTAGATCTTGTTCATCTATTTTCATTAGGGTATCCCCCCCCATCCTCTATCTTGTCTACATTCTGCTAGGTTGTTGGGCCTATTTCTTGTTTTTTTTCTTTGGATGATTTTGTTTGGTGATTAGATTTTCCCTTGTCCTTATCCTGGTTGTCATTCGTGTGGAGATTTTATACATCTTCTTCCTCTAGGAGTCGGTTAAGGATGTCAAAGGAATTTTTGGTGGGGATTTTTTGAGTGATTTCATGATTTTGTTTTTGGGGGGGTTGTTTTTTCCTACCTTTAACTGTGCTATAGCCATCCCTTTGCTTCCTCTCCCCTACTTTTGAGTTTTGAGCATTCAAGGGACAATCACATAAGAGGTGACCATTCTCATGACATTTTCTGCAGCGAAAAGGGATGAGCTCATAGTCCATAGTTTGATTCCAATCTTCATCATGGTATTCTAGGGTTATCGAGCCTGGTAGAGACTTCTATATAACCATGCAAACCAAAATTTGAGCGTAGGAAGTGTATTTACTTTTCTTTGTTGTCTTTGAGTATTTTACATATCTTCCCACGATATTCCATATTCCCATGAGGATATCCTTTAGCCAAAATTTCTGTGGAGGAGAATATATCCTAATATAGATTGGTTCCATGGTGAATTCCTCTTTCTTTGGGCTAAAACAATCCGTCCAAAACCTGAGGAACAACCCTACAAATTTGTAGAAATATGGCCCATTCTCAAAGATCATATCCTTATCTTATAAACTATAGAGGGTGATCATGAAAAAACCCTTGGAACTGAGTTTCACTTCATACTCTCCCTTTGGGTTCCAACAATCTTTAATCCATCACATGAGGTCCCATTCTGATGGCCATAGGCCCAAAAAATTGCCTATGAGAGCATGCTCTCTCATGACATAGGTGTGTTCTCCAACCTTGGTTGAGTTGATGGTGGATCTAGGTGGTTTGTCTTATTGGGGAATACATTTTCCTAGTTCCCATACATGATATTCCTTTGGATGAGACGTCCTCGGTTCCACTTCCATTTCATTTTTGAAGCCCTATTCCTTGGATAATATTTCTTCCCTCAAGTGGGGAGATGGTTCAAAGGCTAGACGCTTATCCCACATTCCTTCTTGGTCATTCACGATGGCATTCCTTTAAGAGGCATTCCCCCCCCCACCCCCCCTCCTAGGTTTATCTTCATAGATCAGTAGCATCGTCGCAACACTATAGGCTTGGGTGTGGTGGCTCTGTCTACATGAGGAGGTTGGCATATGTAGAGCTAGGGTTTTTGGGAGGCTTGAGTTTTTTCTCAATTTCCATATTCTCCCCTTTTACCTTTTACTTAAATATTAAAAGTCACTTTCAATAATGTTTAAGTAACTTATTAATGTCATTTTATGTTCTTTTTACTTAATTTTACTTTAAAAACATAACATCTCCTAACTAAGTGACATTAAATAACCCTTGACCTCATTTTTATTCATTGAAAAGCCTCAAAAGTCATTTCCGATTGTTGAATAGTGGAACCCAAAAATGGGGACACAACAAATACTCCCTTTCCAAAGAGTACTTGTCCTCAAGTAATTCCATCATGTCCATATGGAAAAAAACTGAACCAAACTAAAACTAATGATGATCCTTGGGTCCCAAACCAATCTAAAAGATGCAAAGAACCTAGCACCCACAATATTTTCTTGCAATGCGATAACATCAGGGGCCTTTTGAAGGCTACAAATCAATAGAGTAATTAGATAATCCGAAGACTCATTTCACGCTTCATATATTATCCCACTTAGGAAACCAATCTACTACTCCATATGAATAGGCTCCTGAAAGTAACAACTAGCTCTCCCATCAGTACCAACTACTAGATTGTCAACCCATAAAATCCCAGGGTCCCATGCTATCACCAGAAAGGAGACATCATGTTGTGCCACTCTGATCATAAGAGTCTAACCACCATTCTCCCAATGTGCTCTCCTCTCCTAGACCCCCAAGATCAAATCCATAAAAGGAATGAACTCACTATCCTGGATCATGTCTCACCAATGCATCTTGGTGATGTCAAAGCCTACCAATCCATAGATAGAATTGATTCCGAGTATCGTCAAGATAAATTTTCCTCTCCATATAGCACAAGGATCAACAAATCCTCTCAAAACATCCCCACAATGACATAGACCAATCGCTAACTCAACCCTGTTGATCATCATCATCATATAAAGACATATATCACTATGATGCATGCCAGGATCCCATTACCAAATTGGAAGTCCACCATTCCCAATGAATTCCATTGAACCCTCAATGAACAAATCCATTAGGGCCTATATCTCCTCTTGTGTAGTCTACGCACCAATCCCCTGGTCCAAATGAAAGGAATCTTTCATGGCCATAATCTCACTTCTCTCACCCAATTGACTCACATGAACCTCCCATGTCCTGGTGTATATAATGATGGCATCAAATAAAAGAAACAAATTCCTTTTCCACTTCCTACAAGACTAGAAAATGACAATTTCATTGGTCAACCCCAAGGGTATGACCAATATATCATAATGAACTCTGGAATAAGACATGTGAATATCCTTGTCCTTGATCCTCATCTAATGGTATCCCAAATGAATATCTATCATCAATGGATATGCTACTCACATCCACTCACCTATCCTGGGAAACCTTATCTCAATGGTGTGCTCAAAGACTCCATCAGGAGGTCTCCCTGGTATAAATACCCCACAAGTCCACTGTAAACTCTCGTTTGCTAATGAATACCCCTTCACACTATTGTCGATCATTGAATTGTCCTATACCATCCTATATTATGCAGGAGCTACTACATCCATCACTCTACTAATGTCACCTAAACCTGCTCCTCATAGCATACCCATGTCTGTCGTATAATTTTCCACCCAATCCATGGATGCATATACTTCCTTGTGTCCTGGTTCTCAAGAAATGTGTTCAACTATGTTCTTTGTAGCTATTCCTTGAGCCTTTACTAGGATCTCCAATAGAAGAGACTCATGATCCCCACAATGAAAAACATGTGCATGGTCAAAACCCATTTCATTAAGCCTCTCCTCAAACACCTGCAACATTGAATGTTCCTCTTACGAGATCATCACAAGAGGATCCTCCCATGAATCCTAAGTGCCACTCATTCCCTCATGTGTCATGGCTTCTAAAGATGATGCAGTCTATGTTGTTGTCAATGATGAGGAGCATTCCAAACTCAACTGGTAACAAATATTCTTAGCCTCCCTTTCCTTTTCTTTGAAAAAATTAAGAGAAAGGTCTCTATCCATGAGAAACTACGAGTAATCACATTCCATATGCTCTAGTGCCTCTTTGATGATGCACAATTGGGTACTAGTGACTCCATCTACAATTCCATTTTTTCTCTCCTCTAATTTGGTTTTCCACATAAGTTCTTCAATATTTGGTTCTCCAAATCACGCAATGTTATTTCATCAAAATGGCGTGGGATATCACACAATGGATCAACTGACTCACTAGATGATACAGTGCAATGTGGACTACCCTTCTCATACAATTTTTCTAATTTTCTCTCATTCACCAAATCATCCCCTTCATTTCATACCTCCCAACCTTTGTCATATTAATGCATAATCATGTCTTCATCATCATACATGTCATAAACAATATGAGGTGTTGAAGCCCCATCACAGTTATATGATACCATGCTTGAACCATCCTCATCATTAGCATCGTACATAGGGAAAGATGTTGGATCCTCAACATCAGCTGATTGGAATATTTTCTCATAGTCATCATATGTAGGACAAGATCTTGTAACCTCATCCTTTACATCCAATATAGTAATGTCACCATCCTCATCGGGTAGCTATGATGGTGTATAATAGGTTGTTTTTTTGTCTTTCTCTATGCACACATCCTCAACATGGCTATATGTGTGCTCCTCCACCTATCCTTCATGCTCATCTCTCTTTTATTTATGCCTTATACCTTTAAATAAATATTCATCCAAATTCTTTGGCTATATTCCATACTTAAGGGTGTAATAGCCTTGAAAGGAAAAAGTGGCACAGATATCCTCACCTAATGTTAGATAATTCTGGTAGTAAGGAATGTATTCAGATATTTCTAGATCCCTTTTGGTTTTTTGAAGAATTTTCCAAGTTTTATCCCTGAATTCCAGATTTTTCTTCATCCCCTTGTCCATGGAATGTATTGTTGGTTTTTCACTAAGTTGGATGGTTTTTGTCAAAAAAATCATGGTAATACCCCACTACCCTTGTAATGGCATCCTTTTTATTGTTGATCTATTACTCTAATTGTTGTCATTTCCTCTGGACTTGTTTGGTTTGTGAATTTCGTCCAATCATGCCCATATACACTATTACATCCTATCATTTAGCTAAAAAGAAAGGTCGAATAAAGGTGAAATAGAGGTTGTAATTATTGTTTTAAGTTTATTAATGATGTAGAGGTTTTGCAAACATTTTTTGGACACACCCAAGTCCACTATAGACCCATAATTGTTGTTGATAAGTTTGGTTTGTTGATTCAATTTCAATGTGGTTTCACAAGGAATTATGAAGGTTGGATACCATGTATAAATGTATACCACTTACATATTAAACAATAATAAAATATTATTGTCCAAAAAATTATCAAATTCACAAGAACACAACAAAATCTATATAGATTATCAAATATAAATAATTACATAGTAATAGTTCAAGGATTTGGCTCTTTGAGTAAACTTGTAGATGATGATATTATTTATTGGTGATTGGTTATGAGACTAAGTTTTAATGTTGATTGAGACAACCCTCCAAATCACAATAAACCGTCCCCAAACTCAGCACAGTCACAAGAGGAATTCTTCCATCCACAAGAAGTTTGTTTCAATGAGGAAAACTCGGCCCTCTAGTCAAGGAATTTGACCATCCACACAAGATCTCATTACCTAGATAGGAAACTCGCCCTTTGCAAGTAATATACAACCTATTGATAAGGGAATACAACTCTTTCTATGAGACTGGTGCCTCACTTCCAAGAAGATCAACCTAGAAAGGGAAGAATCGCCCTCCCAACAATCAACTTGAACAAAAAAGGATAGAATTTAGACCAGTAAAAGATACAACTCACCCAATAAGAGAATTTGGTCCTCCACTCTCAAAATCTGCCTAAAAATGATGAGCTCGACCTATACAACATTCAAATCGATCCCTTGTAACAATATACTCAACCAACAATGTTTGGGATAACTTCAACACAGATAATAGAACCATAAATGAGGTATCTTGGCCCCCCTTTTATCATTGGATGCACCCACCGAACAGTGCGACCCTCTTCAATGGAAATAAAACCTCTCTAAAAGGCACTCGACCCTATTCTTTGCAAACTCATTCCTCCACAATATGATCTCAACCCACTCACAATAACTCGGTCTTATTCACAAAAAATGATCTTTTTTCTCAAAATATTCCTCATCAATGAAGAACCCATCCAAACAACAAGATTTACAGCCCATTGATAAGTGATCTTGATCATGACACTAAAAATCGATCCCTACAACAATAATCAACCTGCACACTATATGCATTGCCCTTCCCAAAAGAAGATTTTCCCTTTCAATCATGAGTTTGGTTCCCTCAACAATTAATTTTTCAAGTATCCATAAATTTGACCTCCGATCCAGAAATAAATCTTGTGCAAGTAGCAAACAGACTCATGCAATAGAATATGCCCCACCTAAGGAGATATCGGCCCTAGTAACAATTATTTGCTCACAACAACATGAGCTAGACCTCTTCATAATATGAAATCAGACACTCACAAGATCTGGTATCTACCACAAAGAAATTGTCCCCTCAAGTTGGAAAGATTACTAGCTTTGATACCACTGTAATATTCCCAGCTAGGCTAGGCTAGGATATTAAAAATTTAATGCAATTATGGTGTTTCTAGTTATCATTTTTCTACAAATACTTGGCATTCATTACACTAAAAATATTTTGTCAAACATATTGTAGGAAATAGAAGAGAATCATGGATCATTTTATTATGAATGAATATCTAAATACAACAATCCAATGGCTTCTACGACAACTGCACAATACATCAATGGAAAAGACACAATACAAGCCAAAAACCTGGAATCATTCCATGGCCTCCTCAACATATGGTATCAAACCCTCCAAGTGACACAACCTCTCCAATAAAATCACTACAACCCAAAACTAAAAACAAACCCAAAGATGAAGCTCCAATGAAGATCCAGGATAGATCCTCCTCCTTGTCTATCTAGGGTGGATATTGCACCACCAAAACTAAAATACAATGGAAGGTTTTTTCCAAAACCCTAATAAAAACCTTGGCTCCAAGAGAACTCTAAATAGATCAACCTAAAACATAATTAGGAATGTGAAGTGCTACCCTTCCTTTATGCTTCTCCAAACCCCTTCTATATCTTTCCCCTTTTTGACCAAATCCACATAACCCTTATTCCCCTTTTACCTTTTACTTAAAGATAAAAAGTCACTTTTAATATTGTTTAAGTAACTTATTAATCTAAAAGTCAGTTTATGTCATTTTTACTTAATGTCACTTTAAAAACATAAAATATCCTAACTAAGTGACATTAAATACACTTGACCTCTTTTTTCTTCATTGACAAGCCTCGAAAGTCATTTATGATTGTTGAACAGGGGAACCCAAAAATGGGTACATTACAACTATACAACATTGTCCATTTCAATGGAAAAAATGTTTAATTTGAGAAAATACTCCCCCATTTGAAGTTTCATATTCTCACACTTACCATCACATTTAATCATACCACCATTGGCTATAATTGGTTTTAAAAATGTGCACTACATGGACATAAGAATAGGTTTCTTTTGTGACTCAATAATGAATAAAGTTATGGGTGTTTCTATTGTTGATTAAGACAATACATTTTGTGTGATTGATATACCCAACCAACTTCAAACTCTAGGTGAGATGAAACTGTTAATAAATTAGTGCACAAAATTTGAGGTTCCTCGCAAGGAGAATATTAGGCGGTTTCTTCATGATGAGGAGTTGCAGCCTCTTCTAGATAAACTTTGTAGTGTCTTCCTCTAAAATTTTGTTAGTTTTTTGGATTGGGCCATATCTAGATAAATAACTCATTTTCCTTACATTTTTTCACTTCAAATAAATTGTTTATCACAATGATTATAGAGGTCAAGAAATTGACATTGAATTTTTTATGTGAGGGTGAACTTATAGAACCTCAAGGGCTGAGAAGCTAGTGTAGTGTTCATAAGAACCAAAGGGAGCCATGATCAGGGAACAAAAATTGGTAATTTAATATATATGGTTACCACCATGTATGCTTATCTAGGCCATAGAGTGGCCTTGAAAATATTAACTGGGTGATTGTTAAAACCCAACCCATGTTCCATCAAACATATCAAACTTGTATTACAAATAATTTTCCAATTTTGGGGTAAATGTAGGGAAAAACAATACCTAGTTGATCAATCTAGGAAAGATACTCTAAGACCAAAACATATGTGACCAATCTATGAAATATTAATTATTATGGGTAAGCATATTTGATATTACAAAATTTACATCTATCATGGATGAGTAATACATTTAGTGATTATTTTACACAACCACACAAGTTATGGTACATCATAGTCCCAATATTCTCCTAAAGACTAGATTAAATATACTATTTATTTTTTATGTTTATATGAATATAGAAGGACGATGAAATAATAAAGATCATGGCATGTCCCTCAACTTTATTGCAAACATATAGTGGCAGGAAAACAAAGAAGAAAAAAAAAATCAGTAGTTTAGAGAAGGTTCTACATTTTGAACTCAGTCTATTTCATAGACAAATACAAATAGTGTGGTTTCAAGATAGGGATAGGAATAACCATATATATTTATAGTAGTGCATTAGATATTAATTAATATTTATATTTACCAATAAAAAATTCTCAACCCAATTATTATCTGGACTGGTAATTAAATGAGCATACCCTAAGAAAATATTTGTAAAGTACCATTGCATAAAATAGTGTATATAAATAGACATAGAACTGGAACCAGTGAACATTTTTCATTAAACAAAATAGCTCAAAATATATTTTGTATATGACTTTGTGGCTAAAAATAAGATTAATTTACCTAAAATAGGTGTAGGCGTAGTGTTATCGGTGCCAATCAGGTGCTCCTCATGTTGCTCAGGTGTCATACGGTATCCAACAGTGTCACTCCCATGAAAATTCATTAATAGAAAATGGCAGGAAGCTATGAAAAATGAAGGAAAATTGTAACATACCTAGCCACCCACAGGCCAAGGTATGCTACCTTTAAGCCCGCCCTTGGAATTCTTTCTCTTACTGATACCTTATTAAAATTTAAGGATGCATAAAATAAAAGACTTTAACTACATGCACAACAGTAGTAAGCAAGAATGCATAGTCTAAATAGTCAATTAAACGATAATTAAATATACAACAGAATAAATTCATATACATGCAAATGATACCATAATAGAGAGCACTTATCTTTATGAGAGATGACACCAACTAGCTGCAGACCAAGCTCGCTCCACCCAACCATAGACACTAATGATCCAAATCTCAACAACAGTCTCACCCCCGAGCCAGGGCTATGAATCGACAAGGATGATTCCAGAGTGTACTTGGATTCCCAAACCAAACATCTCTCCCAGGTTCCCCAAACCATTCATCTCTCAAGATATTATAGGTTTCCTAGCTCTCACAACAATCCAAGTGCCTAGATATCTTCTACCTAGCCTGCACCACCCGAGAGAACGTGCCTCCACCTTTCTCTGCCACACAGTCCCTCAAGCAGTCCTTCTCCTTATTCGAGCTCCAATGCAACTGGTCTAGAATCTCAATGTTGGAAATATCAGGACTCGTAGCTATGAGAAACGCTGGACACATGCCAATGCATCTCAAACATGCAGGCCTCAAGTGGTGGTTGGATCACACCAGTGAACACTACAAAAAAATATACCGTGGCTAATTCTTTAGTAGTTCGGTTCCCTTTCCCAAGCCAAGACGTGGATGAGGATGGATCAATTAATGGGTAAGTGGGTGCATGAAAGTGCATGAGGGAAATGAGTGAATTGTATAGGAAATCACCAGACAAACCATCAGTCGAACCCCCCCATTAGACCAAAGGTGGGTTTAAGTAATTTCGAGGGGAATCAAGAACCTCTTGCCGTTCCCCACGAAGCTCATGTAAATGATCCCCTCCCTTAAAAAAAATGGGTAATTAGAATAGGAATAAACACTTATACCCTCAATCCCCCTCCCTTGTGGAATCATAGCCCCCTATAAATCTAGTCCTTGTCCGTCTAGTAGCCAACCATATATTTATTATTAATAATGATAAAAACGTTACATGTCTTGGGCACACTGGCCTTTTAATAATTGTCTTGGCACTCTGCCCCCTCAACATTGTAACAATACATTATTTAAAATGGGGGTTCAAAACCTTGGTTGTTACATCCCCTCCCCCTTATTTTGGCATTGTCCTCAGTGCATATACAAAATTGAGATCAAAATCTCAAATTTATTCAAAAAGTTGCATGTACTTTGCCCACATGGAATCTTCATGCTCCTAAGAAGCATCTTCAGGACTGTAGCAAGTCCACTGAACTTTTACCATCTCTATAACTCAATTCTGGAGCATTTTGACTTTTCTATCCAATACCCACACTGGTTGAACCTGAAAATCTCCCTCTATCTCTACCTGAATCAGACGCCAATGAATAACATGGTTAGGATCATGTACATATTTCTTTAGTAAAGAGACATGAAATACATTATTCACATTCATGGAAGCAGTCAATGCAAGAATGTATGCAACTGGCCCTATTTTGTCCAATATTTCAAATGGAACACAGAATCTGGCTGCCATCTTTGTATAACTACCTAATTTCAAATATCTTTTCTTAGGCTTCACTTTCAAAAGTACATGCTCCCCAACTTTAAATTCTTGATTTGTCATGTTCTTGTATGCATTAAATTTCTATCTATTTTGAGTTGCCTTTAAATTCTTCTTGATCTTGACCACCTGGTCTTCCATGTCCTTGAGAAAATCCGGCCCAAATACTAGTCTATCTGTCGGGTTGTCCCATCTTACTAGAGTATTTCATTTCATACCATACAAGGCTTCAAATGGGCTCATTCACAATGAAGCTTGATACCCATTATTATATGCAAACTCAACCAAGTGTAAGTAATCTTCCCACTTAGATGGCTTATCCATCACATACATTCTCTTCATGTCTTCAATTATTTGTTGGACCCTCTTTGTTTTCCCATCTGTCTAAGGATGATATGTTGTTCTAAAGTTTAGATTTGTGCCAAATCCTTTAAACAATCCCCTCCAGAAATTGGAGGTAAACTTCATATCTCTGTCCGAGACGATTTTCCTAAGTATCCCATGCAACCTAGCATTTTTCTTCATGAAAATATATGCAATATTAACCATTGTATGTGTTGTCTTCATAGGCACAAAGTGAGCAGCCTTTGTTAATTTTTCAACCACCACCATGATTGAATCATGTTGCTTATTCGTTCTGGGTAATCTGTGATGAAATCCATGGTGATCACTTCCCATTTCTTCTTTGTGATTGGCAATGGATACAACAAACCTGTTGGGTGCCTATGCTCAGCCTTCACCTTCTGACATTCCATACATCTAGCAATGTAATCAAAAACATCATTCTTCATTCCTGGCCAAAACGACTGGCTTCTTACTGTTGTGATTATTTTCTAGTAATCGGGATGCCCATCATAAGGAACATCATTCATTTCCTTCAGTACCAAATTGCTCATTTCTCTTGAACTAGGAACATAGATTCTATTTTTATGCATGAGTAATCCGTCTTCTTTTATCTCATACTCCTTTATTTTTTGTTGTACATCTCCTTGCTGTAATTTTTCCTTTACATGTAGGTAATATTGGTATGTAACAAGACAATCTAAAATTCTTCTCTTTAAGTCTGACTAATGCATACTAACAGTAGTAGCATGCATGATATGCACTCTTCTAGTAAGTGCATCGACAAATTTATTCTCCTTTCCCTTGATGTGATTGATATCAAAGTCATATTCACTTAAAAATTCCATGTGTCTTGTTTTCTTGGCATTCAAGGTTGGTTGTTCAAAAAGATACTTCAGGCCAATGTGGTTTGTCCTTAATTCAAATTTGTTCCGCGTGAGATAATGCCTTCACATCCTCAAGGCGTGAATAATGGCAGCAAGTTCCAAGTCATGTGTGGCATAGTTCCTCTCATGTTCCTTAATCTTTCTGGACTCATATCCAATGACATGTCCATTTTGCATGAGAAATCCCCCAATGCCTTCCTTACATGTGTTTGTACATACCACAAAACTTTCATTTGGGTCAACAATCTTTAACACAAGTGTTAAGAACCAAATATCAATATAGCATAGAAAAACCTCAGAAAAAGTACTCAATGCCTTGAAAAAGAGATAATTTCAGATAATAAGCCTCTTCGAGGGGGAAACCTCCTTTTACCCCACTTAAATGTTCAAGTACAAGATGATTCAAAATGAAAATGTCTCCTTGGTATATAT
>JASDQU010103537.1:0-14605 GCA_032191745.1 Picea mariana | reverse complement strand
AATCCATTCCAATGATTAGGTCATATGCCCCGAGAGCAGTGAGGTATACCTTCAACCTGGTAGTACACACTCCCAGGTTTACTATACAATTATCAATAGTAGGCCCTATAGCTTGTTTTTCCCCCGAAGCCATCTCGACTTGTTTAAATTCATCATGCTCGTAAGCTGCCAACCCACTCTTTTCTAATGCAAATGGTGAAATGAAACTATCTGTAGCACCAGAATCAAATAAAATCTTAACATTGATATGATTTAGCGTACCTGATGATTCCACCACCATGGATTGATGTTCGTCCTGGTGATTATTAACTATTGCATAAATCTGGTGGCTACTACTTGCTCTTCCCATCGAGGCCTTTCCTTCTCTATGCACGAATCCTGATTGTAACTCTGGGCAGTCACACTGGTAATGGGGTCCACCGCACCCCCAACAGGTAACACGAGATTGGAGTTGCGCACTGTTATGTGACTGTCTATGAAATGAGTTCCTTCCCTATATCAATATACTACATTCATATCAACCACCCTTATAATATGAATGCTCGGTGCTTGCATTGGGCTTGTGTGAACTCATAGTTTGGCTTTGGTTTATTAGGTTCTTCGCCTTAGGGTGGTAAGTAGATTACTTGTGCGCACACACCACACTTATAATATTATTATTATTATTATTATTATTATTATTATATATATATATATATGTATGTATGTATGTATGTATGTATGTATGTATGTATATGTATATGTATTTTTTTTAATCAAATATTATTTAATTCAATTAATTTAAATTTTTAATTTCTAAAAACATTCACCCATAAATTAAATTAAAATCCAATTTACTTTATCCATTTAAACTTAATTTATAGTTTATTTATTTTTTATATTATTATTAATTATTATTTTTCTTTCTTTATTACAACAATTTCTTAAAAATTTATTTTTTTTTTATATAAAAAAAATTTAATTAATGAATAATTTCCTCTCATGTAATAATGCGGGCCTTGCATGCGATCCACCTGTTACTCCCACTTATTTCTTGAAATAAAAAAATAAAAAAAAAAGATCATTTAAACCCTAAACATCACTATTCCTTTCTCATTTGTTGGTTTGTCTGGTGGGTTTGTAGGCAGAGGGTGAAAGTGGGAGTTAGGCGCAACCAAGGTCCGGTTCCTCCCTCAGTCTCTGTCACTGATCTATGGTTCTTGAAACCATGCAAGGCCTTCTCCCTTGGTCGTGACTTGTGGACTGACATTTACCTTCTTCTTTTTTGAGAGCTTGATGCTTGGTTTGGTTTTGAGGCTATCGATGCCTCCTTCTCGGATGCTCAACTCATTGTTTGATGCCTTGTCCTTTAAGAACTTATGTTTTTATGTTTCTAAAATAGTGTTGGTTTGTGGTCTGTGCGTTTGCATTTGCTATCCTTCAGGTGATTGGGTATATATTAGAAGGCTATATTTGGAAAAAATAAGTTTTATTTACTCTCTATTTCATATGTTATGTTGTTTTAAATGTTTGAGCAGAGACCATTTTTAAACCCTCTTTTTTTTCTATTATTTTGTTTCTTAGTTAGAATAATCTTACATTATGTGATTCTCGGTTAAATGGAATATTATCTGTTGTATTTTTAATGACTTTTATTCGTGAAATATAAACGAGTATTGACTTTAAATGTTCGATCAGATACCCCTTTTGTTTTTGGTGGACGATTTAGGGATTGGGTCAAAAAGCCCAATATTTTATCATACCTACACATATATATCTAAATTTGGATCCCTGGTAGGCTCCCTTGTGGCTTACGGTGAGCTCTTTGGACGCGTAGTGCAGTTAGACCACTGGTATTTTAGCACTTGTGCGCTAGATTTGACTTGTGTGTTACGACTTGCATAAAGAATTCTTGGGCTTTGCGCTTGAGCGTTGCACTTTGTGTTGTGATTTGTGCTAACCTGTGTGTTGTATAGTATGCATGTGTGTTGAGTTGTCATGTGTTTCAATATCTCAAACGTGTAGTGAAAAGGAAAGGAAAGGCTTCCATGTGGCATCTTTCTCCATGTGACTTAGCTCATCATCACGTGATGTATCTTTCCTCCAGTGTTGATCAGGTACAAATCATATTTTTCATTTTCTTAAATGGTTTGTTTTATCCTTTGGAGGTTCCTCAACCTAGTTGACTAGAGAAGAAAAGGTAGGTATAGACAAAGGCTAGGGAATTGGTAGACGGGAATAAGAAGTGGTGGTATAATTAAACCATGCCTAAAGAATCCCACCACATACATGCATGCGTGCTCGGTCTCCTGCACAGATAAGAAAAGAATGAGATGTATAGATGTCGAAGGTCCTGAACCATATGGTGACCGTTATGACCTTATACCCGCTTTCTTTTTACCCTTCACACATCGCCTCAGGTGCGGAACCACTCGATTGATACGTTGTTAGCTTTTGATTGGAGAGTGTGAACATACATTCTTATTTCATTTGAGGGTTTGTGTCAATAATTACTTATTACAGACTCACTGGATCGAATTAATAAACACCAGCCATCTCTATCTACGTAATAGCTTACACCACCGAGGTTATATTTGGGATTATTGGATATGGGAAGGCCTTCTAAGCCTTCGAGATGCATGTGTGGGAGGATTCAATTTAGGTAAATCTACTGCATCAAGCAACTTTGTTGAAAGTCGAGCTATTGCTAGTGCAGACAATGATACAAAAGCTTTTGAGATGGAATTCATAGAAAAATTGTCCCCATTATCCTTTGTTGGGTGAGACCTTTGAACACGAAGTTCAAAACCTTTGAATTGATCAAAAGGTGTCAATACTCCTTTATGGATAAGCTTATCATGTTCAGTTTCAACAAGTCCTGAAGCGGTTGCATCCTACACTGCATCAAATTCATCATCCTCTTGCAACGAAATATTCTTCTTTTTCTCTTTTTTTTTGTGGCTTATCCAATAGATGTGCAGTTCCCTTAATCATTGTTTCTTCTTTATTCCTCACTAAATGTAGAAGCACCTTATGTTCTTCAAGTTCTTGTGTCTTGCCATCTCCCTCAAAAGATTTCATCTGTTTCTTAAGCTGTCCATTTTTTTTATTTTTTTTATTTACTAGTCTGAAAGTTAAGTGATGGGTTGTCATTCTTTTTATTTTATTAAAAAAAAAGAGGAAATAACTAAAAGTATTGGCATTCAAATTGTCATTCATTTCTAAAAAAAAAAACTCAATCCGAATATTGCCATCAAAGTCTTATCAGTTGGAATTTGCTCACGTCTTCAAATCTATCCAAATCATTACAATTCTAGCCATTATTTGCCAAATTCTCATGATATGAACAACCCATATACAATGCTGACCATACTTTCACCCACTTTCACCCCTTAGTCTACCTATCCCATACCTTCTTTGATATAAATCCGAATAAATAGAAAGACTCGATTAAAAGTAGAAGTAGAAGCACTTCTATAATATGATGCTATTTTTTTTTTGTAGATTTCTATTTTAGAAGAAAATCTATTTCAAAAAAAAATACAATCAGGTCCATGTGTAGGTCCAGCTTCTAGGCCATTTGCTAGATGCAAGGCATGAACTTAAGCATTCAAACAAGAAATGATGGAAATCATGATGGCAAGGTATGAGAAGAAGGTTATGTGTCCACAAACTTGTAGTCATCTGATATCTTTATCTCTACAGTTTCTATATCTGTGTTAAAATGTTCAGTATGTATATTATTATTTGTATTTATATTCGAGTTAAAAAAAAAAATCTTCCCTAAGTGTATTATTATTTATATTTATATTTGTGTTAAAATTTGTGTGTTGGCTTCCAGGTTAGGTGGAGCTGGAGTTGGAGTTGGAGCTTGGCCCTCAAGCCTAGAAATTTTAGAGAGTTTCAGGGTGTTTAAATTTCTGGGTGGGGTTTGTTTAAATTTATGGCTAGGTAGGTAGGCCCTTAGCTCCAAATTTTGAACTAGGGTTCTGATACCATGTGTAAGAACCATGAATAAACAAGGCTATTAAAATCCATACAACTACAAATAACATTTCTAACATAGAATTTTAATTTCAACATAGAATTTCTGAGTGCGTAAGTAATTCATTTAGCTTCAATTAAGCATATAATATTTCAGCAGAATTTAACATTTATCTACAGCATGAAAATAACTCAACAATTCATAATAAAATACCTTCTTCTGATGTTAATTCTCACCGATATGGTTGTCCTCTCCTTGTTGCCTTGCTTAGCCTGATGCACTGACCAAACTCTGCCCAAACTGACTAACCTCCCAACCATCTAGGAGCAGCCTGTCCGACTCCCTAGCTCCAGGATACCGAAAGGAATCCTGACCCCCGTGCCCAAAACCCCCAGCAAACCGGTGCCCCCTGCAATGGTTCAGCCCAAAAACAAAACTGCTCAAACCAGCCAATATCCCACAGAAAAATATCCACAGAAAAATCCTCCTCCCTCCAAATTCTCCCTCGAAAAATGCTTTCTCCCCCAAAAACATGATCCTTTCCCATAGAACTCTCTCGTCGTATCTTCCCCTTTCACCGACTCTCGTCCCCCTCATTAATTTCCTTATCTCCTCCTTTATTACCTTATCCCCTCCTTTATTATCTTATCCCCTTATTTAATGTTTCTTTCCCCCCCTTATACGTAAGTCTTTAATAAAGTAAATTATTAACCCCTTTAATTCTTTACTCAAATAATTAATGAGTCAATTAATAATTAATTAATCATTGATAGATATGAACAAGTAATTAATAATAATTAATTAGTTAATATTATTTAAGAAATAATTATTGTTTAACTAACATATTAGGATAGTCAGATTATCAAATTAGTTATAATTAATAATCTCTATGCATCTATTTAACCAGGGTTGTTACAATCCACTATCCTAGGATCAATGTAGCAATGACTTGCTCCTGAATCAATAAAAATAGCAATAGGCTGATTTATGATCTTACCTTCCACCTTGATCATATTGGACTCGTACTATGCTTTTCGATCATCTAAAGATGCATAGATTCTTCCCATACCTTCAATTGTTGTAGCCTCTTGGACGTTGTGCACAGTATTCACACTGTCTTTTTTGTGTGGGCAATCCTTATACAGGTGATCTTCCTTGCATCCTTAGCATTGGATTGGTGGTCTTCCCCTTTTTCCCAAGGAATATTCCTTCTTGAAATCCCTCTTAGAATACTAATCTTGATGATTTCTATTAGGTGCATTCCTATTTAAGGGAGGTATGAATCCTTTCCTCCTCTGATCGGATTTCAAAGTTTTCTTGTCCTTTCAAGATTTTTGTAGGGATTCTCTTCCCTGGCTTTGCTCATACAGGTATTTAGTCTTCCTAATGGCCTCAGACAAGGTCTCGGGCTCATCATACTTGATCTTTTCCTTATAAAAGGATGGCAGTCCACTTAGAAATATCTGTATTTTCACTTTCTCATCATCAATGAACTTGACATACTTTAACAATCCTAAGAAATTTTTCTCATACTCTGCCATAGTCATGCTTCCTAGCCTGAGTTCAAAGAACTCTTGCATTTTCTTTTCATAGAAATTTTGTGAGAGGTACTCCTTCTGGAAGTACTTCTTGAATTGTTTCCAAGTGATCCTACTTTCATTAACATATTACACTTGCTTCATTTGGTCCCACCACAATCCAACCTTACCGTGTAAATGGAAGGTTTCAATCTTGGCTTCCAGGTTGGACGAATAGTTATGAAACTGAAAATATCTCCTAAGCCCAAGAAACCATGCTCCGACATCATTTTCCCTTTCTCTTTCAACTTCAAAGGAAGGTGGATTGAGATTCCTCAACTCTCATTGCAAACCATCTACTTATTGTTTCCTTCTTTGTTGTCTAATGAGAGACACCTCTGGACTACTTGCGGGATCTTCCAATGCATAAAATTTTCTTTCTGAGTAAGTAGGCGAGTGGTTTCCATGATCTCTGTTGGCACTTCTGGAATAACCATCTCTTCCACGATCATCTCTTCTTTCATGGCACCTGCCTTCTTCCTCTTGTCTTGAGTTTGATCCCTTCGTTGTTTGCCTCTACAATTGATTTCAGCTCTGCAATACTCAAGTATTTATCTAAATTTTCTCTCTCATTAGTCTCTCGTTGTCTTCTTTGTAGCTATGCACTTCCATATTCAGGCTTCTTACTGTTTCTATTAACGTTTCCTTCTCTCCTTTTCCCTTGCATCCATTGGACTCTGTCTCAGCATTACCAACTCTGGTATTCTAGCCTTCAGCGTCCTTATCATGACTGGAGGCTCCCTTACCTTCTTCCATTTCCTCAATACGCATCCTGAGTTTATTTGTTTAGTCACCTTAATTCTACAAAATGTGCAAGCGACCATTTTGTTAGAATTATGCATATGATAAACAAAATTTCCAAACCATGCTACATGTATCTTTATTTTTTGTTCATGGAGATCATATACCCATTCTCTGAAAATAGCAGTGTCATGTTATCCTTGGTGGATACATAATTTCATCCTGCGTAGGCGCTTCCTTCAAACCAACTTCCCATGTGACCATGACTAGAAACTACGGCTAAATCCTTCCTTACCACTTTTTTGTCTCGAAGACAACCAATTTAGCCCCTATCCCTCCTTCCCTCACCTCTCAATCTGCATATGACCATGGCCATGACCCTGCACTTAGCTAAAAAAAGAGTTCTTGTCCATAGCTTTAGGAATTTGGAACTTTCAGCAAGGACTGTATTAACGATCCTCATCCTCTTTCATGATCAACGATCTAGATCCACTTCAGTACTCCATGCTTTCGGAGTCTCAACTTTCTTCACTTTCCTCCTCCTGGAACGCTTTTACCCAAAGTTCATGATCTGTCAATAGGTGTCCTCCCATAGATCGGTGGTTGTGAATCACTTCAGCTCTTCGGGCTTTGAAAGTTTCAAAATTTCCTCCTACACTTTCTATCGGAGTGCTTTCACCCAAAGTCAATGATCCTTCGATGTGTGTCTTTCGGAATCAATGATCTATATGTATTCCGAACTTCGGGACTTTGGGAGTCTTCGACCCAATGCAACTTGTCACATATTTCCCCTCTGGAGTGCCCAGTCTCTGGATTGCATGGTCTATTGGCACGTTGAAAAATACTAGAAGTAGACACGTGGCCCAATCAAGTAGGTGACACATGTCACGTTATAATTAACTTTTCAATAGTCCATATGCTCAAAAATTACTAACATGTGGCACACATCCCATGTGTCCACGTCATCCCAGGTGACGTCCGCAAGACACATCACTTCAAAAATTACTTGGTCCACATCGCCTCCTGGTGATATCATCATGCCCCCTCACTTCATCTCTTCAGGCTTCAGGACTTCGAGAGTTTTCCATACTATCACACTTCCAATTCTTCTGAGATCGGAATTCCTGAACTAGGCAATCTATCACCATGTGTCCTCCTGGATCGGACGACTAAGATTCCCTTGGGGTATTCACCCGGATTCCATGGATTTGCACCATGTTTCCTCCTTAATATGATGGTTGAGGGTTACTTTGGGTCTTCGGACTTTGGAAATATCAAATTTCCAAAACTTATCTGGCCCCACTGGCTTTTATCCAAAGCCCTAGATCTGGTGATGCATGGCTCTTGATAGATAAATGGCTAAGATCCTTTCAGATCTTAGGGTTTCATATATCTCTGTTGTAGGAAAATCTCCCTGTGGATAGGTATATTTCCTCAAAGAGCTAGACCCTAACTCTAAGACATAAAATGCTTAACTTGGACACTGAATTCCTTTCAAATCCATACAAACTAATACATGAGAAGGAAGGAAAATAGAAATACCTTTTTATCGATGTTTGTCCCTGCACACTCCAAATCGAGCTCCAAACTCTCGCTCCTCGCTGAGTCTTGTAGACAAACAAATTACGACCGCTTCCTACTCTATTGACATTAGCTTGAAAACAGATCTATCTATCAATGATAAGTTCATGTAAAATCAGACACAAACTAGAAAGAAATAGGCCAAGTGTGTCATATTGATAAGAATAATGACAGTAGTACTTACAATCGTAGATGTGAATGCGACAGCTTCGTCAAGTCCCCTTCGTCTAACCCTTGCTCGAAATATCCACAACCTGGATGATAGAAGCTTCACTGATCACTCTCCTTTGACTAACTATGTGTTTCCTATGAGATCATAGGTTTCATGCTAGCAATTCTTCCCCCCTTTTTCACCACCATAGAGCCTGCTTATATAGACTTGGAGAGGCTTTAACCACTTCAGATATCCTTGGGGAAGTTGAGGATTTTCCTCCTTCAGTTGAGGATCTGCCCTAAGATCATGGCTGGACTAGGGATTCGAATCCAACTACCTTCCAAGAATGAAAGGATGCTTCCCCCATTCATCTCAACAACTTAACTACTGCCCAGAATAGGTAGCACTCCCTCAAAAGGACCATCAGAGCATTGTAGCACTCCCTGGTAGGCTTTAGGGGGCGTCAGTGCTTTCAAAATCTATAGCGCTCCCTCAAAAGGTCCAAGGGAGCACTCCCCTCCAAAAACTCAGTTTTTGAGGTGATTTCAGATGGCAAAAGGTTTGCAAGCCTACTGACTCATTTCTCCTCTTCCAAATCAGATGTTTGAGGTGTTTCAAGTGTCCTTCTCATGTCGTTATAGGAATGACATAGGCATCATGGTAGTATGCTTCCCTTGACACTTGAGACACTTGTGAGCAACATGCAACACTTGCGACACTTGTCAGCAACATGCAACACTTGTGACCTTGTGAGAAAAATGAGACACTTGTAATGACGACACTTGTGACACTATCGAAGTGAGAAATTTTGATGTGTAACAATCTCAAACTTCAAACCTCTTCGAAGTACATGGGATTTTTCCACGTGTCTTATTGAATTAGGTAGTTGAGGCTTACTTCAGGTCCTCACCCAAAATCCATAGATTTACACCACGTCTCTTATGTATCAAATGGTCGAGATTCACCTCGGACGATCCGACGCTTGATATTTAATCCAGATGATCTTGCGACTGAGATATATTTCGGATGATTGGATGATCGAGATTTACTTTAGCTGTCCGGCTCTTCAAGCTTTGGGAGTTTCAAATCTAAACCGAAAACCTCTCAAATAGATTTGTCTAGAGTTACTTGTTTATTGACATGTACTTCTTGGTGATCAATGGTCAGGATCTACTTCGACTATACGGAGTTTCGATGTTCGAGCCCTAACATGTTACATCACTTAGTGCCTTTCAATTTTTGGGGGCATGCATCAGTGGTTTGTTGTAACCTGCTTTTGCCTCGTAATTCTTCTGATGTTGACACGTAACCCCTTGGTGAAACTGTGGTTTGGATTGTAGGACTGCCTTGGGAAATTATCTCCCATGCAACTTGGTTCCCCGCAATGCCTCCTGTTTGTTGATCTCACTCTCCAATGGGATTTGACGATGGTGACCTTAACCCTTTCTTCATTTTCATCGGATGAGCCCTTTTCACCAGTCCTTCGATCCAACGATCTCAGATCTCTCTTGATCCTATAGTGGCGATCACTCCTGGATTCAAAAGGGGATGGTCATGATCCTTCAAAGCCCTTACAATGGGTCTCTGGTAATCTAACTCCTGCGTAGGCTCTGCAACGTATTCCTCCTGAGCTTTTCAACTCCATGGTCAAAGTTCAATATGTAACCATGAGACTCTGCCCAATAGACCCGACCCATACCAGCCCGATGTTTCAACCATAAGCTCTGATACCAATTTGTAACATAGCCAACCACCCACAGGCAGGGGTAAGCTACCTTCAAGCCCTCCCTTGGACTTATTTTCTTTTACCAATACCTTATTAAAATTTAAGGATGCATAAAAGAAAATACATTAATGACATGCACAACAGTAGTCAACAAGCATGCATTGTCTAAAGATTCAATTAAACGATAATCAAATATAAAACAAAATACATTCATATACATGCAAATGATACATAACATAGAGCACTTATATTTATGAAATATGACACCAATTGGTTGTAGACCAAGGATGTTCCACCCAACTGTAGACACCATTGTTCCATATCTCAACACTAGTGTCATCCCTGATCCAGGGCTATGAATCCACAAGGACGATTCTAGAGTGTACTTGGCTTCCCAAATTAGTCATCTCCCATAGGTTTCCCAAGCTAGTCAACTCTCAAGATCTCACAGGTTTCCCAACTCTCACAGCAATCCAAGTGCCTAACTCTATTCTACCCATCTTGCACCACCCAAGAGAATAGACCTCCACCTTTCTCTACCACACAGTCCTTCAGGTAGTCCTTCTCTTTATTCGGGCTCCAGTGCAACTGGTCCAGAATATCAATGCTAGAACTCTCAGGACTCGTAGCTATGAGAAACATTGGACAGATGCCAATGCATCTTAGACATGCAGGCCTCAAGTCACGACTAGATCACACCAGCGACCACTAAATCCAACTATATCATGGCTAATTATTCAACAACTCGGTTCCCTTTCCCAATCCAAGACGCGGATGAGGATGGATCAATGAATGGGTAAGCGGGGTGCATGAAAGAGCGTGAGGGAAATGAATGAACCATACAGTAAATCAGTGAACAAGCCATCATTTGAACCCCCCCATTAGATCAAAGGTGGGTTTAAGTAATTTTAGGGGCAATCAAGAACCCCTTGGCCTTCCCCAATAAGCTCACATAACCAATCCCCTCCCTTAGACAAAAAGGGTAATTAGAATAGGAATAAACACTTAGACCCTCAACCCCCCTCCCTTGTGGAATCATATCCCCCTATAAATTTAGTCCTTGTCCCTCTAGTAGCCAACCATGTATTTATTATTAATAATGATAAAATCATTACATGTCTTGGACACACTGGCCTTTTATTATTTTTTTGGGCACTCTGGCCTCTTAGCATTGTAACAATACATTATTTAAAATGGGGGTTCAAAACCTGGGGTGTTACAAAAATGCTCTATAGTGGGTGCTCTATGGAGGGTATGGAAGGTATGAAGGTTTGGGGATTGCTATGGCAGGTGCTCAATGGAAATTATGGTGGATATGAAGGCTTGGAATGTGATATATAGAAAATGATAGGGGAAAGAAACTACTGAAAAGAAAAAAATTCCTATATATATATATAAAACCACCTTTCGACTGAACTATTTTTCGACCGAAAACATATTTTTATCGAAAAGATATTTCTTTCTAAATTCTCTTTTGGCCGAAAACGTGGTTGTTGGAAAAAAACATCTGATACACATATCCATTGGCACAATTTTTGAGGGTGTTGTTAGACTTAACTTTCGGTCGAAAGTTTTTTCGACCAAAAAATTAACTAGTTTGGCCGAAAAGGTTGATTCATTCAACCAAAAAATTTTCAATAGTTGTAATACCCCAAGACCAAGCCTGAGTTGAATTGTAAACATATCTTGTAGGTTGGTGAGCCAAGTGATTATAACCTAGGAGTCTTATGTGATGATTAGGTCGAAGAGCCTAGATGCTAAAGGTCGGTGAGCCTATGCTTGTATATGTAAATACTCATATCATTAATATGATACATAGTTGTGTGTAGACCAACCATGATAAAAGAGTATGGGGGACTAATCTCCACTAGGTAGGAAAAGGAATGGGATAAGAGGCTAGGAAAAGAGGTCTAAGATTGAGGGATTAACTCTAAGGGAATATCAGATTATTATTCCTAATATACTATGGTAAGGATAATTATTTTATCCTAAGTCTCATGAAAGAGGGAATGAATAACAAGTGGAGAAAAAATATCTCCAAGAGAGCCATGTGTCAGTCATGGCACATGCAAATATATGTGGGGGAAAATAGTTTGTTTTTGGGATCTCTTCCTGATTCACCAATGCGGGGTCTCTCTCTTAGAATTCTCGTAGCCATCCATTGACTCCATCAGTCGAACCCCTCCATGCCTCATGCACACCTTCATCAGTGATCTCATAAATTACTTGTTATGCACACCACACCTGTACAGTGTCGGATCTCATACCATGCCTTAACCATTTGTTGTTGCTACCAACGTTGTTTCTAGACTGAGTGTGACTTGCTTCCATTATTTTTCCATACCCATTTTATGTTTCTACCTTCACCTGATCATGTTTTTGGTTGACTAGGGAGTTGGATTGAAGAAGCGAGTTGTCAGGACCGTGGATTGAAGAAGAAGGTTGTAAGGCCCGTGAGCAAATCTCTCCTGGTGAGAGAGTTTGTTGGGAAAGTGATTTCCTAAGGGATCCCAACTGTAGCTATATTGCTCTAAGAATTCATGTCTGGCCTGTTACTAAATCCCTGGAAGGGAACTGGGGCGGTTGAAGGATTGTTGAGCAGAGAAGGGGCACACTTCTTTGGGTGGGACATGCATGTGGGAAATGATAGGTTGTAGGTTGTTACTGTGATATTGTCCCTGGAGTGAAATACTTCCCATTGGTTGTGAAACTTCCTATTGTCTCATCCTATCCTACGAATCCCTTTACCCAAATGCAGTTTAGTTCCAGCTCAGGGGTGACCCACTGCTGAGAGTGATGAGTAGTGTGGTCTAAGGTTGGGAGGGTTGTGGAAGGTCTGTATGCAGTTGGTGGTCTTCTATAAAAATATAAGTATCAATTATGTGATCAATTTCATGTTGTATATTTGTACATGTTTTTATAATTAAGAGTATTGTATGTGTATGTTGTATGTATAGGCTTATTGTTATTTCACATGAATCTATGCATTATCAAAATGTATCTGTCTATTTTAAATTTGTATAAAAATATATACAATAGAAATGAAGAATTCTTATGTGGCATAGCCCAACGACCTAAAGTTGGGGATGCTACAATTTGGGTTCAGATCCTGGTAAGATCATGTTACGGAGTAGCATGGCCTAACTTGGAAGGATAGGGATGTTACAAATTGGTATCAGACCTCCAGTTTTCAACACTGAGCCTGGATGGGCCATATAAGTGGAAATTGAAGAAAACTTTTTAGAGCGAATTGTTGTTGAAATGGATAAAATTTGAGTTTCATAACATCCATGAGTTCCAATAGGGTGCTAATAACACACCTTAGCGATGTTTGAAATATCAAGAAGTATAGCGTTTCAAGAAATCCAATACAGAAAAGAACCCACAACAACCATGGTTTTGGGGTTGCAAAGTTAGATTTTTGTTGTAGGATCTATTCGGGAGAAGGAAGAGCCTTCAAATCCATCATATCTAGGGAAAGAGCATGACACTTAATCCCTTCAAGTCCTTATGACTTCATGGCTTCGATAATTTTGAATATTTTGGAAAAAAGGAGGAAAAATCCCCAAAGCTCCGAAGTCCCAGAATGAATCTACACTGTAGATTATTTTGGAGAAGGAAGACCATTGGATCCCTCAATTAGGTTCGTCAGTTCATCGTTCAGGAAAATCTAGTTATAGATGCACAGAGTGGAGTTTTCCCTGAAGTCGCAAAGTCTAGAACCAATCTAAACCGTCCATTATCGAAGAAACATGTCCATAGATTAGAAAGTGCTTGAAATTTCAGTGTCTGGCACTCTGGGGGTGGTGTGGTGTTCAGCAGAAAAATCCTCCAAAGCTCAAAGTTTTGAAGTCCCAGAGCTCCGAAGTGTTGAAGCTTTAGGGAAAACTTGTTCATAAGTTCAATGTTCAGGTGTTTTGATGTGCTCTATTGTGGGATTCTCTAAAGTCACGAAGCACCAGAGTGATGCAACATGATGACATCAACTAGAGTGGCATGGACCTGATCGAGAGTTTGGAATATCAACAATCAAGACTTTTAAAGTGTGCATATGAGAAGTTTTCCGAAGTCCTAGAACCCCAAAATCTCGTAGCTTTAGGGAACAACTATTCAGAAGTTCGACAATCGGTAGTTATCAAGTATGTGGGTGTAAAATCTTTTGAATCCTAAAGTGTCGAAGTCTTGGAATGTTGGAGTGACATGGAATGATGATGTCACCTAGAGTGACATGGATCTATTTGGAAGTTTAGCATTTGAGAGTTTTGAAGGATGTTGTAGAATAAATCTATGGATCCCAAAGTTTCGAAGTCACGAAGCATCGAAGTTTCAAAGACCTTTTGTGCCAGTTAAAACTTGACACATGTCACTAGTCAGATTGGCCAACATGTCAACGCCTTATTTATTACACGTATCACCCCCTAGTGCGTGATTTTTTTTTAAACTTTAGAAGTTCAGAGATTCATAATTTGGGAAAATTGGGGTATGTGGTTGCAAGAACCTATGAAGCGCGAAGCCTTGAATAAGTTCTTCGGTTGCTCACCAATTAGACTTTCGGAGGAAACATGTTATGATGAAGGTAAAACGTCTAAAGCCCAAAGTTCCAAAGTTATGAATCTCCAAAGATGTATTTTGCAAGTGGTTAGAAAATTCGGTGTTCAGGAGGAATAAGGTGTGAGGTAGTAAGAGCCTTTGAAGCCTGAAGTTCCAGAGCCTCGAAGTCCTGAAGCTTAGAATGAGCACATATTGATCCGGATTATTTCAGCACGAAATGAGAGCGGAGATATAAGAAAGAAATGCACAGAGATATCGCGTATATCCAGTAATATAATAGAAATATATCAGAGATGCAACCATAAACACAG
>JASDQU010103536.1:319911-344918 GCA_032191745.1 Picea mariana | reverse complement strand
AAAAATAAATCCTAAGGAGTGATTAATACACTTGTGCAAGTAAATACCAAGATTAGAAATTAGAATAAGAAATGAATAAAGAGAACAAGAATGTGTAACCATAGAAAGGTATCTAAGTCTAGTCTAACTACACAACAATCCTACTTTAACTTGACAACTCTATTTTAGAAAGGCGTCAATCTTAAATGGGAAATAAAGGTAATAAACAGACACTAGGAGTTATTTTAGGAGTGTTTTTAGGATGGGTGAGGGAAATTGACATTTAATTAAATTAAATGGTGGATTTATTGGTGCAATTAAGGGAATGGGTGACAAGTGTATGGGAGAGTGATTCCTAATTTATTTAAAAAAAAGAATTAAATGTGAAATTGGAAAGTGGTCACTAAGAAAAATTCTATAAGACAAATGGCTGAGAGGAGGAATGGAGGATGACTGGTATGAGTAAGGTTATTCTGCAAAAATTCATATTGGTTTTACTTCTGAGAGTTGGGACTCCTAGCTCGAGAGAGAGAGAGTGGTAACTCTACCTTGCGAGGTGACCTGGGAGCCACAGTATTCTGGTTGTGGTTGTGTGTGGCCCCTTTGTGGCTTGGGGGGATAAGGAGGAGGAAGAGTACCCATAACGTTGGTTGGGAGGTACTGGTGAAGTCTCAAAGATTAGCGAGTCAGAATTAGACGAAGCGCCAGTGCGAGGAATATAATCAAGTCCTTCATAGACAGTTATAGTATTTTATTAAGTTTGTAATTTTTAATAAGTTGAAAATTCTATATGTATTCTCTAGAATTGTTGATGTAAATGGACATTTTATTTTTAATATTGATTGGGCAAATTCTTGATGGGTTTTGTAAAATATTTTTGGGTTGTGATGTCATCAATTTCTCTCAACTAAGTATATGGAAATTTTTTCTATCTCTAATTATTATCGCAAACCCTTGATCCCTTGTTCACGACCATCCGAGATTTCCCCTTGGGAGTTAAATGTTTGGACCACTACCCCTACATTCTTTTATCCATATACCTGTCTTACATGGTTGTTGTCTTCATCTCGCAATTCATGGTTATAATTTAGATTATCGGATTAAATTGTCGTCGAGTGTTAGATCTGTCATAGAATTTCGTGACTGGCGATGGTCATGTTGCTTGAGTACTCAGAGAGACCCCTTCGCCCAACACTCTTTACACTGCGCGCAATTCTTACCAGTGGGTTTAAGGGTAAATATCCTCCTCTCTTAGACTGTGGATCTATGCATCCCCTCCCCTCAAAATTTTGTTGGCCACGAATCTACTTAACAAAACGCAAGAATAATTCTTGGAATCCATCCTTGACACCTATGTTTTGAGCCCTTTGGATCATGCCCTAAACTTTTAAAACCAGAGTTAAAAATCCCATAAATCGTGGAGATGGAGCTCATAATGAAACCTTCAGATTTAGTCTCTTGGTCATTTGAGGGTCGAAGGCCCACGATCGATATTTAATTCTCCCAGTAGTTAATTGTTTATCCTTCAAGATTTCAGTTTGATGAGATCATTGTTTAGTAGTCATCTCTCTTCTTGGGTGATTTCCCCCCGCTCTATGTTGTAAAGGATGTGGTTCATTTCTATAACCATTTTCTTTTTTTATTCTTATTGGCGAGATCTTCTTCGTTGAGTTTGAAGGAATTGGAATGACAGTTCATCCAAATTTGGGTCTGAACTGGTATCGAACCTTGCTGAGTGTGCCCCTCTTCCTTCCCTTCCATTTCCAGATCGGTGTTCATAGGGTGCCATTCCTCAACAAATTTCTTCTCCTTAACCAACGTTTGCATGATCCTTACCCCACGTTTATCACCAGATTTTACCGAGTGAATTTGATGGAACTTGACCAATGTTTTAAGATGGAATTTACTCCGGAAACCGTTCAACCTTCTCTACGTTGTGAAGGGAACCTACTACACAATTTTGCATGAGGGTATTCTTTGAGCGTCATCCATGGTTAGCGAAATTACATGCACCTTTATTACCACGGTAAAACGCAGATTCTTACCTGAGCGTTATCCCTGGACAAAGATGTGCATGCTCCTTTATTACCAAAGCAATTCACAAAACCTTATCCTGAGCGTCCTCCCACTAACAATATTTTTCTTGCAACTTTACTACTTTAGGAAAAATCGTAGAGCCTTCTACGTCCCAATAGTGTCACCTCATAGAATTATAGTGGTAAGGAAGCGTTGAGTGGAGTAATTATTTAAGATAATTTGAAGCGTTGGTTGCACTCTTAGTCCATTGTCATTGATGTGGAAGGATTTATGATGCAAACCCCCTTTCCTCCTAAGGGATTCTCGATCTCTCGGTCTTGGATTGTTTGGAATACTGAGTCAAAGCGACTCCTTGGGTCACTACGAGCGCTGAAAACTATTCTACGCACACACAGTTTTCTTCTGCAAGTGACCACGGCTATGACCGTGGCTCTACCCCTTCACGGTTCGGACTTCAAGGATATCATGAATCCTTCCCTCACCTTTTCCCAAAGCTCTCTTCTTTGAGTTTCTGAAATCTTTCCAAGCATCTCTTTGTATTCGTCGATCCAACTATGGTTCAGACTTCCTGACCTCGCGAGACTCTAGGCCTTCGGCCCACAAACCTCCAAACTTCCGGTTCCCAAACTCCTCAATTCGTTGCCATGTACTACTCTGTAATCAATGGTCAAGACTGAATCACGACTTCAGACTTCACGATTTTGTTTTCGTCAAGCTAGCAAACATCCTAAAATTTGAAGTACCGAAACACTCCACAACTATCCTCCTCATAGATTTACGATATCTCACAGTCTAGGATCATTCATCTCCCTCTGAGAGAGAATCTTGTTCACTAACTTTAAGTGAAGACTTCAAGGACTTCTCTCCTTGAGGATTTTCGTCATTCTCCCTCCTGAGATTTAACTTTCTCGGGTTCCTCTGAGCACTTCTTTCAACACTTAGTTGAAATATTGATTTGTGTACACCTTGCAACAAACCTTCATCCACCACTCAAATTCTCCTTGTGGATCACTTCACACTCCTTGTGATTGTTCTCCAACCACTCCGGTCTTCCATGACTAAAATCACGCTACTCCTCCTGAGATTTTGAGTCTGAAACTCTGTCTCGCACTCCTTGCGGAGGTCGATTCACTCTTTGCATACTTATGTGTTTCCCTATCTCTTCTGAGGTTTCGAGTCGAAACAGACTTTGTCACGCACTCCTTGCGGACACTATGCACACCTTGCACTCTCTCAATGAAGAGAAACAATGAAACTTATCTACTCTTCATAGTGACTCATACATTCAACAAAGCAAATGCAGTCCTGGATATAAGAACAGAAAATAACAGAGTATTGAAAAATAATAGAGTCTACCATTCATTCATTCAGATAGACACATAACAACACACATTTGGGAAAATATATCTCTATTATATTCATCGAACTAAAACTTAAATACATTCATATAATATTCCTCTGTATCTTCCAGCTCTCAGCTTACAATGGAAATCTACACGTTAGATTCAACCACAGCAATTTCTACTAGGCAATATTACAAACCTTTTTACAAAGAGGTTGTGACATCCCCCAAAAGTAAATTATTTTTGAATTCAAAAAAATTATTAGGAAAATCATTCCATTTTTGGTAAATTTGAATCTGGATAATTTTTGCCATTTATGGCAATTCCAAATTTCGAATTTGGTAAATTGTAATTAACTATTGTGACTATTGGGCAAAAATCGGATTTGACCCAACTAACTATTTGACTATGACACTTGTATGAAAACATAATATTGTATATTTAATGCAGGAGGACAAATGGAACAACCATGTTAAATTTAGTTGACCATGACTCCATGAGTGGGGAACATGTTGGAACTACCTTAGGGCTAATTGCTACAAGTGGAAAATTAGATATTTGGCCATTGGCAACCCCTGAGAATCAAGGATTTAGAAAGCTGCGAAAATTCCCAAGAGAGGGAAAATACCTAGGCAAAAATGGGCATAAATAGCATATATGAGGAGGCAGGACGCTCCCGAGTATGCTGGGAAAATACTATGGGTTTCTTTGCTATTATGAACACTACTGATTGAGTGTGAGGCAAGAGGAGATTGGTGAAATTGAAAACCATTGCTGATGAAGAGGTTCCAAGTTTGACCCCATGGACTCATGGTCAGGCTAGGGGGTGAATTGGGCAAGTAATTTGGCTGCCCTGTTCTATGGTTGGTAGGAATGTGGTTGTTCCCTTTGTCTTCCCGTGCACTGGTTCAGATATGTAATATTTTCCTTTTTATTTGAATGTGCATTGGTTCAAATATATAAATTTCCTATTCTATTTGAATGATTGCAAATTTGATGTAATTGTATTTACTGTATCTAAAATGAGTTATTTCTAACTCTGTGGAATAAACTAGTTAAAGTGTCGTGAAAATCATTAAATTTTGTATGGATACAATAACCTGAGCGAAACTTGTTTAATTATACGCATGTAGGAAGTCAACTTCTGACAGAATAACTATAAATCAATTGTTGAGCAGCCCTTTATGACTAAAATTTAAAATATGTACAAAAGTTAGAAATTCTTTAATCTCTTCCTAGGATAATCGAATGGATTAGTGAGATTAAATTTTGGAAGTAACTTTCGTTCTATAACTAGATTTCTGTAGTAATAAGGGTATTTCCTGTACTTCGAAACTTCTGGTGTAACACATCTGGGCACGCACATATTAAAACTAATGTGTGTGTGTGTGTGTGTGTGTGTGTGTGTGTGTGTGTAATTGAAGTATGTATTTTCTATAAGTACAAATTTAGATTTATAAGGCAAAACGGGTCGCTAGCTACCACTTAGTGTAGATGTAATCTACTCTGAACCAATCTAGTCTCCACATTTCATTTGTAATAAGCATATATCTAATTCTCTATTGGCAGGCATGAGTATGAATTTCCGAGTCTATTGCCTTTATAAACAAATATGTGTATCCAACTATATATATATAAATGAAATTTATGAGCATCCCTTCTTACACTCTGCATATGATAAATCTTCGATAGACATGCAACCATATCTATAAAATTAAATGAATTAGAGCTGGAATACTCTAGTGAAAATAACATTCAATGTATTTCACCCATTTTTATTTTTGATTTCAGTAGACGAAAATCCATCAGCGAATAATAAAAGAAAACTATGGGGAAAATTATTTCCTTTCTCTCTCGAATTAGACCAATGGTATAGAACAGAGTCAAGTGGCATAAAAATTGAACACAGTGTTCCATTTTTGAAAGACAAGAATTCTTCGATACAGATTCTCATTCCGAGAAGAAGTACAACCAGGACTCTTTTCTAATAATTCAAGAAAAGAAATATATTACATAGTGACCAGGCTATTCATTTAATTATAGACTCAATACTTACAGAGGATATGGCATTATGCCATTAATAAAAAGATAACCCCTATGGTTTATTCCGATAAATGTTACAGTAGGCAGTAGAACTAGTTATAGCATATCTAGTTGAACCATGAACCCCTTGGGTGATACTAAACCCTATAGAGCTAGCCAAGAAGTGAGAGGCTCGGAACCAGAATACCTTTTAGCGTAGAAGGCCGCAACAGGTATCTGAGACTTTCATGAATGAAGACCCTTCAAGTATTCAAATCCTTTAAACATTAGTCTCTATTTGTGGAAGAAATAACAAAGAAAATAGATTACAATAGGACCTTTATCCCTTTAGGAAATTACTTATCTTGTTGATGTGTGGGTTCGAGTCCTTGTCCCATCGCCTGATGTCTGTGTAAATGCTTGGCTAAGGGAGGAGAACGTTGTATGATCTTTGATGGGTCCTCGCAACAACATCAAGGCCCATCATTAGTGATACATAACAGATCTCTTGAACTCTTGAAACAAAACAAAGAAATTTTTATCTAGACGTAAGCAGTTTAAATGAAATAAAGAAATCGATAATACTAGCCTCCTTAACGTCTAAATGATGCAAAGATATGTTATAAAACATTCAAACAAAACAGAGACTACCGAATTAGCGTTAGTAGTTGTTTTATAAATTCAATAATCATTATAGAGAATATCTTCTTACCAAATTCAATAATGCGGGCAACACTAAATGACGAGTAACATCTGTGGAAGGAAAGGACCTCTTTTATCATAATATCTTCTCTTAAATGGATCAAAAATCGTAATGGACTTATACTAGGAATACTAAACATCAATATGTTAACCTGAAAGGAAAATAAAACACCCGTACAATCTCACAGAAATCCATTACCAGACTTTACTTATGAACTATAAGGGGCAACGATAATCATGAACTACAGGACCCTAGAAAATGAAAATGAAGTAAACTTCATCCCTTGACAAACCAGATGGGATGGAACTGGTATGGGGTGCTATATTAATAAAGAAAAACTTACTCTAGTAGGAGACTTCAAGTGAGCAATGAATTTCAGGTTATGAAAAAACCAGAAACGTTTTTCTTTTAGAGAAACATCACAGGCGTAAAACCCATATGACAAAACAAGGGTCCAAGGTGCCTGGGGCTCTCAAGAAACCAAAGGATGAATTCACAGTATGCCTTACCTTTCACAAGTAGGAAATAACTCGAGATGGGGAAAAAGGAAAGGGATAGGTTCAAGAAAGAAGGATAGGTATGACTAAGAGGAATCTGTTAATATACTTAAAATTTTCAAACCCCAATTCTGAATCAGAGCATAGAGCCAATGAAAGGCTTACCAAGGAAGGAAAATGGCGTTGACATATCCTCCAAATAGCATCCCTCCCCAAATCACGAAATGCTTTAGTGAGAAATTAGTTGTAGAGCCTTTCGTAAAATCCATAATGACACAATAGACATGTTAAATCCTAAGAGTAAAACTTCACCTACGAGGTTAAATGTTGCAGTACGAGGGAAGGCATGTCCATGTGCCAAGGGTCGAGTTGGAAGAACTGGACTGGATGAAGGGCTAGGCAAGAGTATTGAAACTCGTGTACTTAAATTGCCATTAAGTGATGGAAGACAAAGCCTTAACTTCCATCTGACAATAGTCTATTAAAAAACCTCGAAACATTCGCAAAGTAAATGAGTCCCTTCAAGATTCGATGGGTTGGGGACTCGGTTACCTCAATTGTCTTGGCACAATTAGTTTGTATTCAAAGGAAATTCGGTTGGGATAAATTTTTTACGCTACCTAAAACTGTTAAGTAAAGAAAATTGTATGTGACAAATAGGGTAATATATTTAATCGATACCATGTTATAATGCTAGGCTAAGCTCACTAAGGCGTTTCTTCAACAATATGGAATAGCGTCAATCCGGTGGATATATATATATATATATATATATATATATATATATATTATGTGGTAAATCCTTTATGCAATTTCGAATTGACCTTGCATTTAAGTTTTGTGCATAATTGATGCAGGAGCATTGCCATCACATCAACCGAGCCAGCGCGGAAGCGGAAGACAGCTGGACAAGACAACACCAATTTTGAAAATTATTTGGGACTGTTGCACAAATCTTAAATGAGTCATTTAAGAAGAGGCGCCTTTGTATATTGTAAATGGACCTTGAGCAGATATCTCTCGTCCTTAGGTAGATAGTCAGCATTTAATAGACTTAATGCAGTTAGATAGGAATTTAATTCTAGATTTGATAGCTTTAGAGTCCAAGAGGGAAAACAGATATAGACACCCTCATTGTACATTCTAACATAGTTCAGGAGAGAATTAGCCTGAGCCTTAGCATATGAGAAGGAAGAGAAGAGCATGTAGTGTATTGTATGAAGAACACCCATGTACAAGCATTTGAATTAATAGAAGGAAGCTTTGATTCAAGTTCATGGTTTGTGTTGTTTCTCTGTGTGTTGATGTTATGCTCATGGATGTTTATTTCTTGTTATGCATTTGCTTTATATGTTGTGCATGTGATTTCATGTGTGAATAGAAGTCTAAGAGGGTGAAGGGATGAGTTTCAATTGTTTCTGTAATTGAGCCAGAAGATTCCTGCAATGAGTGCAGTCGAATTGTCCGCAAGGAGTGCGTTGACAAAAGGGTTCAATTAAGAGTTAGCTTTTGTTCTCATCTCAGAAGTGCAGGCGCACAGTGCCGTGCAAGGAGTGTGCAGACCAGGGAGAAGTCTCAGAGTTACGATTCTGAGTGAAAGCCTGACAGACTGTTGTTGCAGGGGTGCGTAGGGTCGAGAGACTTCAACACTTAGGCATGGTTGAAGATTTGCCGCAAGGAGTGCGTGAAAAGTTTCTTTCTGAAGATTGAATTCATGCAAAGCTTAGGAGGAGTAGGCCTTTGAGCTCATTGAAGGGTAAGCGCAGGGGAGCTACTATTGGAAGTCCGAGGGAAGCATTGCAGGTTTGCGAGTAGGTGAGCGAGTCTCATGGGGAGACACTTCTTCATTTCGTGGATTCACCAGGAGGAGAGTGGACAGTCAAAATCCTTTGAGGAGACATCGAGAAGTTCCGTGGGTCGTTGGATCTTACGGAGGTGCAAGAAGGTCACAGGACAAGTGTGAAAGAGGTTCAAAGCTCAGGAGGGAGTAGAGCCATTGATCCAAGACAGAAGGATCATCAGATCTACACGTGACATCGCATATCGGAGAATCGCGAGTCGAAGCATCAAGTTGTTGTAACGAGAATTACAATATCACGACCCGCGATATCCCGATAGGATCAGAACCATCCATCAGCAAGGACACGTGTCAAGAGATCCCGAGTAGTCGCAGTTCAGGGTATCGGGGTTTTCGAAGACAGAAAACTCTTGCATGTTGGAATCGCGATCCGCGATATTCCGACGGGAGAATTGTGTGGCCACAGCTGGAGCTAGTGGAGGACAGGTGGCATAGTATTGGGGATCAGGAAAAGGTAAGTCCCAGATCCTTTGGTATTAGGATCTGCGATCCTGCAAATTCTCAAATCCCGATACAGGCGACGGGAGGTGGAAAAGTCAGCCCGCACGTGTGCATCGGAGTATCGGCACATCGGGGTTCGGAGTTCAGAAATTCCATTTGTTGACGTCGCGAGTAGCGATTTCCTGATAGGGAGAACTTTGATAGTAGGGAAGGAAGTCAACGTTGACTCGCATCAGATTTCGGGGAATTGTGAAGCACAAAACACGTGACCATAGGATTCATGAAATTGCGAGGTCCGATTTCCCGATCATTAAGGGAGATCAATAGAAGAGTTGTTGTGGGTAAGGAAAATTCTCGATAGGGGATCGGAGGAACCTTTGAGTTCTTCGGGCCGTGAACGAAAGAAGGTCCTGAGGAAGCGGACGTGCTCCGAGGAGTGTGGCTACGTCAGTTGTGGTATCAGAGCAAGAATATTTCTTTGCTTTCTGTAGCAGAGAAGAGAATTCACCATGTTGCCGAGAAGAGAAAGACAATCACCTGATCCAGAAGATAGGGAGGTGAGGAGAAGAGGTAGGCAGGTAGTCAATCTAGAAATGGAGAGACAGATACGTGATCTCCGAGCAAGGCTCGAAGACATGGAGACAGCTCAAAGACGCACAGCTAGTGCAGGGGATCTCAGTGATTCCGACAGCGAGATTGAGGCTGAACGAGAAGAGGAAGTTGCAGCTGAAGATGCATCAACCAAGCGTTTGATCAAATCCATTGCCAGGATGGGTGTGAAGGCAAAGATGGACATTCTAATCTATGAGGGAAACTTGGATGCCGAGGAGCTACTAGATTGGATTAGAACTCTCGACACCTACTTTGACTACGAAGACGTCGAAGAAGATAAGAAAGTCATACATGCAGTCATGAGGCTCAAAGGACATGCAGCATTGTGGTGGGATGAGCTACAAGCTGACAGACGCTGCAAGGGCAAGTAGAAGATAAAGAGCTGGGATAGGATGATCACGAAGATGAAAGTGAAGTTCATCCCGAGAGATTACCAAATTACTTTGTTCAGGAGGATGCATAACCTAAGACAGAAACTGATGACAGTGAAAGAATACACTGAGGAATTTTATCGACTTAACATCAAGGCAGGTCATCGGGAGAGAGATGATGAGAAGGTTTCCAGATATCTGAATGGTCTGAGATATGACATTTAGGATGAATTAAGCATGCTAACCATCCGAACGGTGGAAGATTCTTACCATTTGGCTCTGAAAGCTAAGGAGAAGCTGAGCCGTAAGCAAGGTCAGAGGGGCTGAGGCAGAAGTCAGCCCAGAGGCAAGACAGTTGCCCAAGACAAATTTCAGAAGCCCAAGGAGGAATGGAAGAAACCTCAGGGTAAAGTTGAAAGAGGCGGAACCTCACAGCGAGGGCAGCAACATACCGAGCAAAGAGGATAGCAAAATGATCAGCGAGGAGAATATGCTGATGGAAATACTTTTCCTCGTACTACAGGCAGAGGAGGAGGAAGAGGTGGAGTAATTAAGTGCTTCACATGCAGGAAGAATGGGCACAAGTCTTACGAGTTTCCAGAGAAAAAGAAGGACATTGGAGAAGCTCACATCACCAAAGCACAGAGGCGGGATGTTGAAGCATAAAAAGTTGAAGGTGAAAGATCGCTTATGATGCGAAAAGTCCTTTTGACACCCGAGAAGGAGGTGGAGAGTTCAGCTCAAAGGACCATACTTTTCAGAACAGCTTGCAAGACCAAGGATAGGGTGTGCAAGGTCATTGTAGACAATGGTAGCATGGATAATCTCGTATCCATAGGGATGGTGGAGAAGCTAGAGCTGGAGACGACTGATCATCCCAGCCCATACAGAGTTTCGTGGCTACAGAAAGGACACCAGGTAACTGTTACTAAACAATGCTTGGTTGAGTTCAAGATAGGTGGGTATAATGATAAGATCTTATGTGATGTTATTCCTATGGATGTATGTCATTTATTGCTAGGTAGACCATGGCAATATGACAGAAATGTGATTCATGATGGGAGAATGAACACATACACACTAGAGAAGAATGGGAGAACCCATATGTTTCTTCCGATAAAGGATAAGGAGGTGAAGCTGGAGGTAAGCAACACAGTACTTCTCATGAGTGGGAAGGAACTTCTTAAAGAGGTTAAGAAGAAAGAAGATCCACAATTCTTTGTTGTCAGGAAACCAAGGATTGTTTTGACTAGCACAAGAGTGGATGATTTACCAGATGAGGTTCAGGAACTGCTGAAAGAGTTCGCTGACATCATAGTGGATGAACTACCTTGTTCGTTGCCACCGATCAGGAGTGTGAGTCATCACACTGATCTCATACCAGGAGCTAGTTTTCCGAATAAAGCCGTGTATAGGTTGACGCTGCAGGAAAATGAAGAGGTGAAGAGGCAAGTTCAAGACTTGTTGGACAAAGGATTAGTCAGGGAGAGTTTGAGTCCATGTGTTGTTCCAACGGTACTCAGTCCGAAGAAAGATGAAGGCTGGAGGATGTGTACTGACTCAAGGGAAATCAACAAGATAACCATTAGATACAGGTCTCCATTGCCAAGGATGGATGATCTGATGGATTGCCTGAGTGGGGCAAGGTATTTTTCAAAGATAGATTTGAAGAGCGGGTATCACCAGATTCGTATGAGGGAAGGCAATGAGTGGAAAACAACATTCAAGACAAACAAAGCTTTGTATGAATGGATTGTTATGTCGTTTGGATTAACAAATGCACCAAGTACCTTTATGAGGTTGATGAAGGAAGTCCTGAGGGAATTCATCGGGAAATTTGTCATCGTGTATTTGGATGACATACTGATTTACAGTAAATTAGAGGCTGAACATCTGAAGCATTTGGCCATTATGATGAGGAAGCTATAGCAGGAGAAGCTGCTGATTAACATGAGGAAATCTTCATTCATGAAGATAGAGCTCATTTACTTAGGATTTGTCATATCGACGAATGAATTGAAGATGGATCCGGATAAAGTGGAAGTGATCAAGAATTGGCCATCACCGAGAAATATTTTTGAGGTGAGAAGTTTCCATGGATTGGCTAGTTTCTACAGAAAATTCATCAGGAATTTCAGTGGGATTAGCACAGCGATGATGGATACAGTGAAGAAGCGGCATAAATATTTTCACTGGACAGCTGAGGCTGAAAAGAGTTTCAATCTGTTGAAATGGAAGATCACAGAACAACCAGTTTTGGTGTTGCCGGATTTCCTAAAGACATTTCAGGTGAAATGTGATGCCAGTGGGTTTTCCATAGGAGCGGTCTTGAGCCAGGAGGACAGACCAATCGCATATTTCAGCGAGAATCTAGATGAAGCGAAACTAAAGTACTCCACATATGATAAGGAATTTTATGCTATCATACAGGCATTGAAGAAGTGGAGGCATTACTTGGTTCCAAAGGAATTTGTATTATACAGTGATAATCATGCATTACAGTTTGTGACTCAACAAGAGAAGTTGAATCAGAAACATGTAAAATGGGTGGAGTATATGCAGAATTTTACATTTGTAACTAAGCACATTTCGGGTACTACTAACAAAGTGGCTAATGCTTTGAGTAGAAAGTGTTTGTTGTTGCAAGAGTTCCGAGTCAAAACATTGGGTTTTGAAAATCTCAGGGACATGTACACAGGTGATGAGGATTTCAAGGAAGCGTATGAAGCAGCTGAGAATCTAGTTCTAAGAGACAGAAGCCCTTGGATAGACTATATGATCTAGGAAGGATTGTTGTTCAGAGGCAATCAACTGTGTATTCCGAAATGCTCCACGAGGGAGAACTTGTTAAAGGAGAAGCACAATGGTGGATTGGCAGGACACTTTGGCCATGAAAAAACATTTGCGAAGCTGAATGAGTCATATTTTTGGCCGGGGATGCGAGAAGATGTCAAGCGGTTTGTTGACAGGTGCAGGATTTGCCAGCATTCGAAGGGGAGGAAGCAGAATGCAGGTTTTTATCAGCCATTACCCATACCGGAGAGGCCATGGGAGGCGATAAGCATGGATTTTGTATTGGGGTTGCCGAGGACACAAAGAGGTGTTGATTCAATCTTTGTGGTAGTGGATAGGTTTTCTAAAATGGCACATTTTATTCCATGCCAGAAAACCAGCGATGCGACGCACATCACAAATCTATTTTTCAAAGAGGTCATTCGACTTCATGGATTGCCGAAAAGTATAATTTTGAACAGGGAAACCAAATTCATAGGGAATTTTTGGAAGACCTTATGGAAGAAGATAGGAACTAACTTGGCATTTAGTTCTACGTATCATCCTCACACGGATGGACAAACGGAAGTGGTCAATAGAAGTCTGGGAGACTTGCTGAGAAGCTTGGTGACAGAGCACCATAGCAGCTGGGATAGCATATTGCCACAGGCAGAGTTTGCATACAATGATTCAGTGAATTAGAGTACAGGAAAGAGTCCATTTAAGGTTGTGTATGGGATGCAGCTGAGAGGATTTTTTGAATTCCGGGATTCAGAACAGACTGCGACTAGTAGTGCTAGTGCAGAAGAATTCGCTGAGGCAATGAGAGAACTTCACAACAAGGTGAAGGAGCGGTTGCTGGAATCGAACAAGGAGTACAAGCGTAGAGAAGATCATCATTGGAGACAGCTTCGGTTTGAAGTTGGTGATCTAGCTATGGCACACTTGAGGAAGGAAAGGTTCCCAAGGGGAACATACAATAAACTCAAGATGAAGAAAATCAGACCATGTAAGGTCTTGAGGAGATTTGGAGAAAATGCTTATGAGATTGAGTTGTCGGATGGCATCGGAATATCTCCGATATTCAATATTGCAGATTTATACCCATACAGAGCTGGAGAAGCAGAGACTGGAACAGAGGAACCAGTGGTCCAGTGGATGAAACAATTGCCAGTTGCAGAGAAGCCGCAGATGGAATGCATATTGGACAAGAGAGTGGGTAAGAAGACCCGAAGAAAGGAATACCTAGACTATTTGGTCAAATGGAAGGGCCATCCAGTGGAAGATGCCAGCTAGGAGACTGAAGAGGAGATACAGAAGCATGGACAGACCATGCAGGAGCTCATGGATAGGAGGCCATGAAAGTTTCCAAGCCGAGGAGTATGATGCAGGAGCATCGCCAGCACATCAAGCGAGCCAGCACAGAAGCAGAAGACAGCTGGACAAGCCAGCACCAATTTTGAAAATGCTTTGGGACTGTTGCACAAATCTTAAATGAGTCATTTAAGAAGAGGTGCCTTTGTATATTGTAAATGGACCTTGAGCGGATAGGTCTCGTCCTTAGGTAGATAGTCGGCATTTAATAGACTTAATGCAGTTAGATAGGAATTTAATTCTAGATTTGATAGCTTTAGAGTCCAAGAGGGAAAACAGATATAGACACCCTCATTGTACATTGTAACATAGTTCAGAAGAGAATTAGCCTGAGCCTGAGCATAGAAGCAGGAAGAGAAGAGCATGTAGTGTATTGTATGAAGAACACCCATGTATAGGCATTTGAATTAATAGAAGGAAGCTTTGATTCAAGTTCATGGTTTGTGTTGGTTCTTTGTGTGTTGATGTTATGATCATGGATGTTTATTTCCTGTTATGCATTTGCTTTTATATGCTGTGCATGTGATTTCATGTGTGAATAGAAGTCTAAGAGGGTGAAGGGATGAGTTTCAATTGTTTCTCTAATTGAGCCAGAAGATTCCTGCAAGGAGTGCAGTCGAATTGTCCGCAAGGAGTGCGTTGTCAGAAGGGTTCAATTAAGAGTTATCTTTTGTTCTCATCTCAGAAGTGTAGGGGCACACTGCCACGCAAGGAGTGTGCAGACCACGGAGAAGTCTCAGAGTTGCGATTCTGAGTGAAAACCTGACAGACTGCTGCTACAGGGGTGCATAGGGTCGAGAGACTTCAACACTTAGGCGTGGTTGAAGATTTGTCGCAAGGAGTGCGTGAAAAGTTTCTTTCCGAAGATTGAATTCGTGCAAAGATCAGGAGGAGTAGGCCTTCGAACTCACCAAAGTGTAAGCGCAGGGGAGTTGCTATTGGAAGTCCGAGGGAAGCGTCGCAGGTTTGTGAGCAGGTGAGTGAGTCTCGTGGGGAGACACTTCTTCATTTCGTGGATTCACCAGGAGGAGAGTGGACGGTCAAAATCCTTTGAGGAGGCATCGTGAAGTTCCGTGGGCCGTTGGATCTCATGGAGGTGTAGGGAGGTCACAGGACAAGTGTGAAAGAGGTTCAAAGCTCAGGAGGGAGCATAGTCGTTGATCCGAGATAGAAGGACTGTCAGATATACACGTGACATCGCATATCGGAGAATCGCGAGTTGAAGCATCAAGTTGTTGTAACGGGAATTACGATATCGAAACCTGCGATATCTCGAAAGGATCAGAACCATCCATCAGCGGGGACGTGTGCCAAGAGATCCCGAGTAGTCAGAGTTCGGGGTATCGGGGTTTTCAAAGACAGAAAACTCTTGCATGTTGGAATCGCGATCCGTGATATTCCAACGGGAGAATTGTGTGGCCACAGCTGGAGATAGTGGAGGACAGGTGGCATAGTATCGCGGATTGGGAAAATTTAAGTCCTGTATCCTTTGGTATCAGGATCCATGATCCCATGAATTTCAAAATCCCAATAGAGGCGACGGGAGGTGGAAAATTCAGCTCGCACGTGTGCATCGGAGTATCGGCACATTGGGGTTCGGAGTTCAGAAATTCCATTTGTTGACGTCGCGAGTAGCGATTTCCCGATAGGGAGAACTCCGATAGTAGGGAAGGAAGTCAACGTTGACTTGCATCAAATTTCGGGGAATTGTGAAGCACAAAACACACGACCATAGGATTCGCGAAATCACGAGGTCCGATTTCCCGATCATTAAGGGAGATCAATAGAAGAGTTGTTGTGGGTAAGGAAAATTCCTGATAGGGGATCGAAGGAACCTTTGATTTCTTCGGGCCGTGAACGAAAGAATGTCCTGAGGAAGCGAACGTGCTCCAAGGAGTGCGACTGCGTCAGTAATCCTAAAAGTTCCTTTGTTTGGGAGAGAGACTAGGCTATAGATCTTAAGGCTAGTCTCCAGGAATGGGAAATTATGTCTAAGTGGGGATTACAATCAAAAGTGGGAAAACCACTAAAACCTTGGAGGACTCATCATATAATCCTTGCATCTTGTAGCTTAGAAAAGATTGTAGAGGGAACCTTACAGTGTGCCAAGTATAAGTTACGACAAGGAGATTATAACTCTAATAAAGACTTTGTTTTTATAATCATGTAAGGATGAAATTGGAGATAAATGTCTCATCGTTTATTTATTCTTTTATGGTGAATTTTGAGGTAAATTACAGAGGTGCTCTTTGAGCCTTTCCCTCCAACTACTCTATGTTATCTTATCTGAATTAAATGCTATCAACTACTTAACATTTATTACAATGAATATTTATTACATTAAAACAAAATACATCTCCACATCGATCTTACATGATGGTTAAGCCTCCGATCATTAAAGATGTTCATTACCCAAAAAAAAATTGTCAGATATTACATTAATGCATTGATCTTTTGAAATTCAAAAGTGGTTCAAAACATGCGCTAGTGCACCCAACTGTCTTCCATGCTTTGTTCTTTCCTGGCGATGCTCCTGCTTCAATTTATTAATAGCTTAACTTTGAGTCTTTGCTTGATATTATATTTAGTTTATATAAAAAAAATTGCATCATAGACCCCACATAAGACTAATCTGATGGTTAGACAAAATGATCCTGAGTATTAGTTCTATTAATGAGTGGAAAATAACAATGAAGTTAAGAAGGTCAAAATTATTTTAAATTGTTGTCCAACCTTGCAATCTCATTGTCTTTTGTGAAATAGAATGTTCTTTGATTTATTAATGTTGTAGCTTGATCGAATTTGAATTGTGATAAAAGGCTTATGGTGTAATTTTTAGTTTTAAACTTTCTTGAAGTAATCATGGAGTCTTAAGAATCATAACTAATCAATTTTATTATCTACGCTATCCTCGAAGTGTCCATAGACTTAGGTGATTGGATTTTCGGCATAAGTGTTGTAAAATTCTTTGCAAGTATATTTAATTTGTGGTAACCTTATGATTGATTTTTAGTAAGATACTTATTGTTGTTGGATTGATCATCGGTGTTAATGGTGTCATTCATTTGATAAATGTCAGTTATGGTAGAACCATCGTTGGACGGTTCCATCGATGGAAATTGCGTCTATTTTATTGAGATACATAATGTCAGTTGGTCTTTATTCAAATGGTTCCCTCAGTGGTATTCGCGTCCTTAAAATGATATATGTTGTAGTAGAATTTCTTGTCGTTCAATGATTAGTGATGATTGAAGTATGATTGATTGATAACTAGAATACCATTGAGCCATGAAAATGATGTTGATGATAAGTCTTGCGTCATGAATTTCATGCTCACATGATGAGTTATGTTGTTGTTTTACTTGTACGTATTGAATAGTTATGTTGATGAATGATTGTATTAGAGGTTATATTCACACACACATTGAATATTGTATGTTGATGAATGATTTTTTTAGAAGTTAGATTCTCACGTGCATTGAATAGTTTATGTTGATGAATGATTGTTTTAGAGGTTAGATTCACGCATGCATTGAATATTTTATGTTGATGAATGATTCTTTTAGAAGTTAGATTCTCACGCATTGAATAGTTTATGTTGATGAATGATTGTTTTAGAAGTTAGATTCATGCACGCATTGAATATTTTATGTTGATAAATGATTGTTTTAGAAGTTAGATTCTTGTGCACATTGAATATTTAATGTTGATGAATGATTTTTTTAGAAGTTAGAGTTCTCGCGTGCATTGAATATTTAATGTTTATGAATGATTGTTTAGAATTTGATTTCTCGTTCCATGGAATAAATGTTGATGTAGGAATGATAAAGTTGATGATTACCCTTGCCCCATGAATAATTGATGGTTAGGACTGAATGGTTGATCTAGTTTTTTTCAGCTTGATTGTGTTGGTGGGATGTATACACATCCTTGTTCCTCAAAATAGTCACGAACTCTGAGACCTTAAATGGTCAAAATCAATTGGATCCTGATCTTGAGAATTTCTTATGTGTCCTGGAGATACTAACCTTGCAGGTTAGGTGGGGCGGGTAGTCATTTTAATATTCATTATCTATTTGGTCATTTTTTATAAAAATTTTCAAGATGATTGTGATGTGCTAAGTGGTGATGCTATTTATGTTTATGTGTCATTATCCTTTTTGTTGATGCATTCAATGCGTCATTATTTATTTCAATTATGAGTAGTCAGTAATGATTTTACTTGTGATGTCATTGATTTTGGATTGCTATGATTTATGTTGTTGATGTTAATTTACTAATGCATTTTTTTTTTTACCTTATTCTTTTCTTTCCTTGTCGTAATGGAGGGGTCGTTACATATGGCATTAGAGAGAGGTTCGACCCTGTGACTATGGATTGTCACGCCTTCCAATATATTAAACCCTTGATTAATAAATTAGCACTAATTAAAATTTCAACTTGTCCATATTGGTAATCTTGGTTAGAGGACGTCGTGGAGGTAGACGACATGGTGCCTGGGGTAGAGGAGTGACACCTCCAGTAGAATCCACACCAGAGGGGTCTAAACCTCAAGGAGAAGAACACATTATTAGAAAGGGGATGATTGCATAGAGGGATGTGGTTGGTTTGATGAGGTCCTTCCAGAGGATGTCAGAGGCCTTGATTAACCTACTAATTAAGAGATGAGGCCAGGGAACCTGTACCCAATGAGGGTTCACAACGTGTTCTGGTTGGCAGTGTTATAATTCACAAAGAAATAGATGAGTTGGAGCTTCCCGAGTTCATGGGTTTCATGGACGACACAACCATTGGGGCAGGGTTGGAGAACAGGCGATGTGCGTTTCACTTCATGACTACACCTCCTACATGAAGGTCTTCATGGCGGTCTTTCAGCTGAAAGGGAGTGCTCTTCTATGGTGGAAAACACTGCTATCTCAACTAAAAGTGGCTATTGAGGACATGTCAAAGGAATTTTTTGAGGAACGGTTACGGGTGAGTTATTCTCAAAAGAATTCATTGAGTTCTAGCTCAATGAGTTCCACACCTTACGACAGGGTGGTCGTATGGTGCCCAAGTATGAGGCACGATCCTTGGAGTTTCTTAGGTATGATCCACATATTAACATGGAGAAGCTAAAGGTCAACAAGTGTGTTCATCCTTAACCTCATCATTCGTGAAAAGTGGGAATTCTAATTCCTAAATTGTTGCATGATGTTGTCCAGAAGGCCCTCATAGCTGAAGAAGATATTACTAGTGGGGGTAAGGGCAGGACTCTTGCAAGACCGACTGAATAGATGATATCCGAAGCACAACAGCAACAATTTAGACCTGTCAGCAAGACATAGCAGGATCTCAGGTTGGTAGGCCAAAAAATTATACCTTGGGGCTAGGAGTACTGCACTGAAGACCAAATGCTGGACATATGGAGAGCCACCTTACTACTGAGATTGTCCAGTTGAGATGGCTAGATAAGCCAAATCCATAGGAAATGTTACAATTAAAGTTTTGGGTAAGGTCCAGAGGATTCTTGTAGTGGTGAATAAACTCTAGGTCGAGCACCGGTCTACAGTTCTTGAGATGCCACATACCCTCACTGACTAGACCTATAGTATTTTGATAGATCTCGGTGCTATAGAGAGCTCTATTTTGGGTGCAATGCTAAAAATAATTAAGGGCATCGCAGTCGAACATGACAAGTTTAGCTACGTGGAAATGGCTTCGGGTGCCAAGACAAAATTTGGAGGAAGGGTTACAGACTATATCCTTAACCTGGGAGTATTGGTAACGAAGTATGACCTATACATCACGATATTAGGATCTTATGACGTCGTGATTGGTATGGATTGGATGGAATTGAATGATGCGATACTCAAATGTAAGATGAAGAAGTTTAATTGGACCAACAATGATAGACAGAAAAGAGGGATTGTAGGGAGAACCCACAAAGTGCCCATGAGGTTTATTTCTTCCCTACAGCTATAGAAGAGAATGCGCAAAGGATGCAGGCTATATGAAATCTTCACGCTGAATGACGTAGGTATGCAGAAGGACAAGAAAACCTTCCTTTGGTACAATAGGTTTTTGATGTATTTATGGAAGAGTTATCAGGATTTCTGCCTGGAAGAGAGATTGGAGTTTATAATTGATTCGAAACTTGGAGCTGAACTGATAGCAAGAACACCTTATCAGATGTCAACGCCTATGTTATAGGAATTGAAAATGCCATTGAAGGAGTTGCTGGGATTGGGACTTATGCATCCAGGTGTGTAACCTTAGGGTGCATCTGTTATTTTTCATGAGAAAGAATGATCGATCGGTGAGACTCTGTATCGATTTCCATCAATTGAAGAAGGAAACAATCAAGAACCAATATCCATTTCCAAGAATAGATGATTTATTTGACCAAATTAAGGGCGCGACTTTGTTTTTGAAGATCGACTAGAGATTAAGATATCACCAATTATGGATCAAGGATGAATACATTCCTAAGACTGCATTCAAGACAAGGTTCATACATTACGAGCTTGTCGTTTTATCGTTGGGATTGACAAATGCCCCAAGGGTATTCAATATATTGATGAATGGGGTGCTCTGCGAATACTTGTACAAGATTTTTCAAGAATTCATTGATGACACATTGATATATCCTTAGACGATGGAGGAACATGAGGAGCTTTTGTGCTTAGTATTACATTGTTTAAGGGAACATAAATTACAGGAAACTGTCGAAAAAATCTCAAGAATTCATTTATTAGGGCACGTTATATCCAACGAAGGCATCGCTATGAATCCAATGAAGGTAGAGGATATTATGGAGTGGCCTGAACCGATAAGTGTACCAAGAGTACACATCTTTTGGGGTTTGGCAAGATATTATTGACGGTTCATGGAAGGTTTTTCAAAGATAGCAAATCCGATCACAGAATTGCAAAAGAAAAACAAGAAGGTGTATCAACCAAGAATTGCACAAGAACCATTTCAAAGGCTCATTGGGTTGTTGATGACAACTCCGATACTGGAAGTCCCCAATTTAGACAGGAATTTCTTAGTATGAACCGACTCGTCCAAGGAAGGCTTAGGTGGAGTATTGACATAATAAGGTTAAGTGATCGCCTACATATCAAGGAAATTAAGAAGGAATAAGGAAAAGTACACAACCATGATTGGGATTTATTGCCCATTATGTATTCTTGGAGAGTGTGAAGACCCTATATGATTGGACAAAAATTCAAACAAAAAAAAACAAATCACTGTGGAATGCAACACTTTTTGTGCAGAATGACTTGAGCACACGGCATAAGAATTGGTAAGAATTAATTAGATAATATGATTGATATTAAGTACGTTAAATGAACAATGAATAGAGTGTAATATTCATTGAGTCGGAGACCATGCACGCTCTCAGTGATACCTCTTCAAATGAATCTTCGAAAAAATATTCAAACTATATAGTTTGAAAATGACTGGTATAAAGAGGTTAAGGAAATTATCAGAAATGACACCATGACAATACCAAGGTTTGAAATATATACATTGGACAACGACAGATTGATGAGGTATAATAACTAGATTTACATAGTGCCTAAGGACAAATTGAGAAATTTGATCTTAACCAAAGCTCATAGAGCAGTACACATGGCTCATCCAAGAGTCACGAAGATGAGGGCAGACCTTAAGCCCTTATTGTTTTGGAAGGGATGAAGGCGGACATAGATAGATATGCAGAGAGGTGTATATAATTTCAGTGAGTGAAGGATGAACCTACACATCTAGCTAGATTACTACAACCACACCTCATTCCAAAATTGAAATGGGAGGCCATTTCGATAGATTTTATTATTGGATTTCTGTTGACGGCAAGGAGGCACGACTCGATTTTCATGGTAGTTGACACTCTCACCAAGAAAGCACATTTTATTCTTGTGTGAACGACACATCAGTTGCCTAATATAGCTAGAGTTTATATCAGCAATATTGTGAGACTGCCTGGTGTACCAAAAAGAATCATATCCGATAAGGGATCGGTGTTTACAGGACGATTTTGGACTACTTCCGAAGAGTCCTTGGGATCACCACTGAAATTTAGTACAACATATCACCCTGAGATAGACGGGATGACCGAAGGAATGAACCAAAGTTTTGAATATATGTGACGTATTTATGTGTTGGACCAACAAAAATGTTGGGAAGAGTCCTTGTCGATGGAAGAGTTTGCATACAACAACAACCATCAAGGTACCATTAAGATGGCATCGTTGAGTTTCTCTACGGGCGATCATCTCACATGCCATTGAGCTGGGATCGACTTGAGGATAGGGTCTTGGTAGGACCATAAGTGATCCAAGAAATGGAATAAATATTACAAATGATAAGATAAAGGATTAAAGAATTGCAAGATTGGAAGAATAGTTATGTTGTTGCGCATCACGTTGACCCTAACTATGAAGTTGGCGAACGAGTTTTCTTACAGGAAAAACCACCCAAGAGTTCTATTAAGTTCGGAAGCGGTGCTAAAATATCCCCTAGGTTGTGGGGCCTTTTGAAGTTGTGAAAGGGAAGGGACCCGTGGCCTATTGACCAATCGTGCCTCATTCTTTGAGGAGTTTGTGGATGTTTCTCATGTATCTTTTTGAGACATTATGTTAGTGATCCTACACATGGAATTGTCGTGAGTTCCTTGCGGTGTCAAACGAGGGTGCACTCACAGTGGAGTCAATCTGCATTCTCAATCATCAAATTCTATAGCTATGACATCGAACATTCGATCAGGTCAAGGTCCAGTCGGACAATTATAGTCCACACTCGACTAGTTGGGAGGATGCATATGATATGCGTCAGAAGTTATTTTTGGATAGTTTAGACATATGGATCTTGTAATATTATTTATATACTGCATTTTATATACTATACAACTTTGGGAAGAAGTTTAAAACAAGAGGGGGTGTATGTAACATCTCGCTCTTGCGAGAAAATGATATTGACTTATTCTTTGAGGACACTTGCGTGCAAGTGATCCAGTTTTAGTATATGGATGTTCATTCTCTTATGGATTCTTATGGTGATGTCGATGGATTATGATGTTATGTTATGGGATTTCTATGTATTGACAAAATCTATTGACTAGTTTCCCATGAGTGTGCAGGACACTTGATAGATTGAGGATGTCAATGGCATCAATGGACCTCCTTGGACTCTAGATCGATTCAGGGAGTGAACTTTATTGGTTTAGGTATTTTTATTTATGCATATTTGACATATGATCATGTATATTATGATGTTCTTTATGTATCATGGACAATGTTTCATTGATGGATGCAGGATGACAATTTCTTGCTAATTAGACTCACATAAGGAGTAAAGGGGGCATGCACAACAACTAGATATTGAGGGAAAGGTGTGGCAACAACCCTGTCACAACCTACTAGCACTCTCACTGTGGCTCAAATTGTAGGTTAATGATTACCTAGTTCGATAGATCCATGATGTCGTGAGGGAAACCTAATACATTCACTCACAACGATTCTAAGAGGTGTGCAATAAGGTAGGGTCCTTATTTCTTAGAGGCCCTTAGACTCTCACAAGGTCACCTGAATGGACTATTGACTGCAGGGGTTAGAAAACTACCAAAACCAGTCAAAGGCAAGTGGCGCCCTTGGAGCATGTAGTGCCTCTTGAAGGGCATGTCGTGTAATTAAAATTTGAATCAAAGGTGAGTGGCACCCTTGGAGTGCGGAGTGCATATTGAAGGGCACATCGCGATATAAAGAAAATGATTCAATGAGTCTAGGTGGCCTAGAAAACTTGAGCGAACATAAAACCTTAAAATCTTGAGCACCTGCCTAATTAATTAATTAATTAATTAATTAACTAAAGAATGAATTTATTAAGCATAATCCCTAAAGTTCTAGGAGTTTGCAAATAAATATTTAACTAATCCTAAGTTTAAGTAAGTGAGAAGACTAAAAACTAATTTTTTAAATTAAATGATGAGGGGATGAAATAAATCAAATTAAGAATCAATGAAAATAAAAATAAATCCTAAGGAGTGATTAATGCACTTGTGCAAATAAATACCAAGATTAGAAATTAAAATAAGAAAGGAATAAAATGAACAAGAATGTGTAAGCATAGAAAGGTATATAAGTCTAGTCTAACTAGAGAACATTCATACTTTAACTCAACTCCATTTTAGAAAGGTGTTAGTCTTAAATGGGAAATAAAGGTAATAAATGGACACTATGAGTGAGTTTAGGAGCGCTTTTAGGATGGGTGAGGTAAATCGACATTTAATTAAAATAAATGGTGGATTTATTGATGAAATTAAGGGAACGAGTGACAAGTGTATGATGTCAGTAATTACTAATTTATTTAAAAAAAAAATGAATTAAATGTGCAATTGGAAAGTTGTCAATAAGAAAAAATTTATAAGGTTATGTTGTAAAAATTCAAATTGGTTTTACTTGTGAGAGTTGAGATTCCCGTATTGAGAGAGATAGTGGTAGCTCTACCTTGCGAGGTGAGCTAGGAGCTAGAGTATTATGGTTGTGGTTGTGCATGGCCTCTTTGTGGCTTAGGAGGCTAAGGGGGATAGTAGTACCGCTAGCGTTGGCTGGGAGGTACTGGTGAAGTCTCATAGGTTAGAGAGTGTGAACCAGATGGAGCACCAATGCAAGGAATATCATCAAGTCCTTCATCGACGGTTACATTATTTTATTAAGTTTGTAATTTTTAATAAGTTAAAAATTCTATTTGTATTCTCTAGAAGTATTGTGGTAAATGGTTTTGTAAAAGATTTTCGGATTGTGATTCCATTAATTTATCTCAACTAAGTATATGGAAATTTGTGCTATCTCTCATGCTTATCGCCAGCCCTTGATCCCTTGTTCACGACCATCCGATATTTCCACTTGGGAGTTGAATGTTTGGACTGCTACCCCTAGATTATTTTATCCAGATACATGTCTTGCATGGTTGTTTCCTTTGTCTCACAATCTAGGGTTATAATTTAGATTCTTA
>JASDQU010103536.1:309424-319459 GCA_032191745.1 Picea mariana | reverse complement strand
CCTCAGAATTTTGTTGGACAAGAATCTACTTAAAAAAATGCAAGCAAAACTATTGGAATCTGTCCTTGACACCTATATTTTGAGCCCTTTGGATCACACCCTAAAATTTTAAAACTAGAGTAAAAAATCCCAGAAATCGTGGAGATGGAGTTTGTAATGAAACATTCAGATTTAGTCTCTTGGGCATTTAAGGGTCGAAGGTCCACGATCGGTATTCAATTATGCCAACAATTATATATTTATCCTTTGGGATCGTTCTTTAGTAGTCATTTCTCTTCTTGGGCAATTTCCCCCTGCTCTGTGTTGTAAAGGATGTGGTTCATTGGTATAACCATTTTCATTTTTTCTTCTTCTTGGAGAGATATTAGTAGTTCCATTTGAAGGAATTGGAATGACAGGTCAACTAGATTTGGGTCTGAACTGGTATTGAACCTTGCTGAGTGCACCCCTCTCCCTACGCTTCCATTGGCAGATCGGTGTTCATAGGGCTCCTTTCCTCAACAAATTTCTTCTCCTTAAACAACATTTTCATGATCCTTACCCCGCATTTATCACCAATTTTACCCAATGAATTTGATGGAACTTCACCAATGTTTTAAGCTGGACTTTACTCCGCAAATCGTTCAACCTTCTCTGCGTTGTGAAGGGAACCCACTCCGCGATTTTGCATGAGGGTATTCTCTAAGCATTGTCCCTGGTCAACAAAATTACATGCACCTTTATTACCACAGTAAAATGGATATCCTTACCTGGTCCTTATCCTTGGACAACGATGTACATGCTCCTTTATTACTCCCTGTCGTAGGCGTAGAGGGACTATAGCGATCGATAAATTGTTGACCTGGTATTAGATTGTGCACTGACCAGAAATATTTCCATATTGTTTATTGTTGGAACAAGGGAAGTGAAGACATCGATTTTAATATAATAAAAATTATCATGTTTGTCAAGATCTGATTGGACAAAGGATTGGAGGTCTTATTTCATCCTTCGCTATTCCCAATGTTAAATATCTTGACCTGTCCAAAGTATTTGGTAGTATATGGTATTTTTTAATTATATATTTTATTATTCATTGGTCGACAATGGATTAATGCTAGCATTAGTTCGAATGTCTCCCTTAGCATTTTCTATTGGGTAGAATACATTCTCTACCATATTACTATATCTGATTTTTTCTTTATTGTTACATTCTTCGAGAGAACAGGCTTGCCATGCTACATATTTTCTTAAATGCTTGCATAGGACTATGCCCTTCAACAGTCCTAATAGTCTTAGTTGTTTACCTAATAGCTATGGCAGTGTTAAATGATTATTCTACAGATGGGTTGCAATATAGTTTCGTTCATGGTCGTCATCGGTGCTCGAGTGTTCGATCCTTGTTCGGTGCTTCGTTCCATGGTTCTGGTTCTTCTTTGATTCAACTTTACAAAGTTGAGGTCCTACAATTGCAGTTTGAGCTCTTCGTGGTTGTTCACTGGTTTGTTGTTTTTCAACTTTGCATGTTGTTGGACCTATTGTTTCGGTTTGTAGTTTTTGGGGCTGAGATCTTGTCGTCCTTTGTTGACGGGTAAGTTTCCCTGTTGTTGTTGTTTTTCAATGGTGGCAGTCCCACCATCTTTGTCCCTGCTCTTAGTTTCTGCTTCTGGAAAGCATGCATATTGCAATGTAGATGGATTTATGAAAAATAGTTGGGAGCCATCAGAAGAGGGAACCATCGGGTGGGGTTTGTACGTAGGGTATGCTTTCATTTTGTGGGTGGGAACACTGCGTCTACCTATTCTATTTATGCTGAGTAAAGTTATTGTTTTATTTATTTCTCTGTTTTCTTGTCATCTGTTGTGGGGACTAGGGGGGATTGAATTTGAGAAGAAGAAGGTTTAAAGATACATATGGGAATTGGTGCCCTACTTTGTTGTTTTTTTATATTTTGCTACCTTTTAGTTTTTTCTCCTTCTTCTCTCTGTTTTCATAGAAAGTGAAACTATGTAGAAAATAGCTTCAAAGGGACAGTTGAAGAGATGAACGAGGTAATAGATGTTGAGTCCTATGAAATAGCTTCACATTCCATTTTACATGACAACATTGACGTGGTTTTTCATAGCAATTCACTTTTTAGATTGGATGCATTCTCGTATACTGTTAGGGATTGCCTTTTTGATACATTCTAGGTTCTATTGCATTTCCGCTATTCGTCGACCGAGCTGTGCAATGGATTGATAGATTATTTCTTGACCTGTTTTAAAAATGGCGATGTCGAGGCTTTGCAATCCTATAAATACGAACTGGAATCTGATTTTCTTCGGCAATTGCATGGAATACAAGATGTCACTACATATTTTTCAAAAATGCGGTTGTTTGCATCTCCAGTTCTGCCTCCGCATGAGAGGGTACTTTGGGGAGATACATTTTGTATATGATGGCTATATAACTGGATGAATATATCATTTTCCATTTGGTCATTAAAAAGAAAAACTAGATATCTAATATTCAATAAAATTGCATTTGACAATCCATATTGCATCTTGTTACATGATGCCAATGCCCTCACTAGCCATTATGAACCAATGGTGTATAGAAAAATGCCCATATGCAATATAGAAGGTCCTTGTATCTACTTGTCCATTATTTTCAAATACGTTCAATCGAAATGCAAATGGATTTTTGATGGCATAGATTGCCATGGTTTACAACTGGCAACAAACATTGTTTCTAGCTATGGAGATAGTCTATTTAATGCAATTTGTTGTTTGGTGCCAACATAATTTGATGTTCAATTACTATGACTTTACACTGTACAGTCCTTTTGCAATGCAATTATAGGCGGTAGCCAACAAGCTTTTAGGTGCTTGCGTCAACACCTTTGCCCATATCTCGTACAAAATATGCTGACAGTTGGAAGCTGGCAGGAATACCTTGTGAACATGGCGCTTCCATAAGAAAAAGGGTGTATGGAGGGTTGAAAATTATTTTTTCAATGGTTGTCTGTCATATTCAAGGTTAATATCCAAGTGTGGTTGCCCTTRGCAGATGCCATTGTCCATTCCTCGGTTATTGATTCAAATTGCGATCRAAAAATTGACATCCTTTCATTGAAAACAGATACAACACATATCCATTATGAACCTTTACTTACACKTATCGGTAGTTCAGGGTTGATTGTCCATGCCACCCAAACGACATCGAATTTGCATGCACGTGGAATGCTTTTTTGTGAAAATGAAAGTCCTCCCAGTTGCGATATGGGCAGACAGGTCTTGAACAAAAGAAACATATGTAAAATTCATTACAGTTGTGATGAGGCCATAGACAKCTTAGAAAAAAAATGTAGAGTAAGTTATCACAATTTGAAAAAAATTATTTGTCAAATTCGCTCGACTTCTGATAAGGTCATAGAGACCTTGAAAAAAAAATGTAAAGTAGTTTCTCAGAAACTGGGTGAAAGTGAAATTCATCCCAGTTTCCACCAACTCATCCCGCCCTTGGGCAAGAAACATAGAATAAGTTACCACAACTTGAAAAAGGTCATGCGCGAGAGAAAAAAATACATTGCTACACTTTCTTTTAGAGAGAAACTCACATATGATAATGTAAAGAAATTTGTTCGTGCAAAACAAAGCATAAACAGGTGCAATTGCATATTAGAGAATGGTGATGCAACTGTATGACTTCGTGATCTACAAGCAACACCATGCAATAGTAGCAATGAAAACTAGGAAACAATTTCTGCAAATACTTCCCTGCGAAAGAAAAATGCAAGACAGAACTACATGAAACAAATTAAAGACACTCCTTGCATTGCATGTGCAATTTGTGAACAATTGAATTTTTCAAAAAACAGTAATTCTTTCACGCCTTATTTGTAATAAGAATACCTCCACTTGATAGCCCAAGATAAACCATTTTCTAGTGCGAAAGTTTGTCTTTCATGCAAACGATCGCTTGAAAATGGAAAACTACCACAGTTTGCAACCCTTGACCGAATAAGATGTAATACAACACTAGCATATGTAAGTGCACTTACAAAACTCGAGGAGAGACTTGTGTCTCTACAAATTGCATTTTCCCAAATCAGACCTTGGGGCTATAAACCAGCCTAGATGGGCTTAACAGGATCAATTATTAATGTTTTTGTTCATCTAGATGTTGTGCAAAAAGCATTGCCATAATATATTAACAATACAATTACAATTGTTATGGCTATGAAAAGACAATTGCGATACAAAAATGCCTATCGGACAGGAAAAGTGCGTGTGCATGTTGTTATGAAATCATTAAAGGAATTATGTTCCAGAGCCCTGTACAAAGTAGAGAACATTTGTATAAATGCCAACTGGAATAGTGTTCTCACAGAAGAACATGGCAACTCTGCAGATACTCTTGAAAATCCTAGTGATTTTGATGCAAGTGATGAATCGGGAAATGAAGCAACTGCTGAAACATTGGTGCATGGATTCACTGATTCACAATGCATTCATGACTTGCAAGACAAAATTGTCAAAATTGCACCTACTGAGGGGTAGCGCCCACTTGGAATATTCAAGGACAAATTTGCTGAGGAAATGAACTTTCCAACACTCTTCTATGGAGATCCACGTGACACTGATATTACAGAATGATTCAGTTATCATAAAATAGTTCAATGGGAGCTACTACATTCAAGTGACTGCTTCTCCTGTCACATAACAAATTTGTTTTTCAAGACAATGCACATAATAATCGAGCAAGTTCTGTCCTACATGTGGGTCCAAATAAGAGAAGGCCAGTTACAAGGAAGAAAGTTGTTCATGAAGGATGTGAAGTACAAAGTTAACCTAGAAAAAATTATGAAATCTAATATTGGACACATAGATTTTGAAAACATCTGCACCTCTCCTGACTATTTGCAACAAAACAAAAAAAATATTTTTCTAATGATCTAGAAATTAGGCCCGCCAACATTTTTCATCACATTTACAAGTACAGATCACTACTGGGATCCATTTGTGGCTGTGGTATCTGACCTGCATAAGAACAGGAAACGTAAAAAAGAAACCAATACACTGGAAAATAGCGACATTGACTACCTCATAAGAAAAGACCCGGTGACATGTACTCGCTACTATATACATAGAATAAATGATTTGAGACAATTGATATTCCATGATGAAACATTTTTCGGAAAAATATCGGACTACTTTTTTGTCAGTGAATTCCAGAATAGGGGAAATGAACATGACCATGCACTATTGTGGATAGAGTATGCGCCAGTGTGTGGAGCCGATAACAATTCAGAGATCGAACAATTTGTGGATAAATACATAACATGCAACATAGATCATTTGGATCCAGAACTTGTGAAAGTCGATAGACATTACCATACAAGAAGTTGTAGAAAATGAAAAAAATCACATTACAGATAAAACTTTCCCGTGCCACCAATGAGAGCTTACAAGAATCATAGAGCCAATTAGTGTAGAGGAAAATGTTGTTGTTGAGAAATCTATATCCTTGTTCGCATTTCTAGAAGAAGGGGGATTTAATGAAATGATGAGATTTGATGCCTTCTTGACACAGGTAAATATTTCAAAAGATGAGTACATCCAAGCCATACAATGTACACTTAGGAAACCAACACTTTTCCTTAAACGAAAAATCTCCCATATTTGGAACAACAGTTTCTCCAAGGATATGTCAGTTATGTGGAAAGAAAATACAGATGCGCAGTACGTGTTGAATGCCTATGCTGCAGCATCATATTGTACCTTGTATATGATGAAGATTGACAAATCTATGACAAGTGCATTCAAAAAAATACACAAAGAACATGAAAGAAGTTATATTGATGTCATACAAATGATACACACACTTGGCAATACATTACATAATCTTCAACAAATGTCTACTCAGCAAGCAGTTCACATTGCACTTTCCTTGCCCCTCACTTGTAGTTCAAGAAAATGTGTCTTCATAAACACATCTCCACTTGAAAAACACACATTTGCCCTTAAACCACCAGTTTTTCTGCAACAAGAGCTTGACAATTCAGAGGACGTGGTATGTCACTCTATTATTGATTATTACATCCAGCGTCCATCTCCTATTAGGCATATCTACTTAGCAGAATTTGTATCACAGTACAAAAAAAATGGTGCACCCATATCAAAAAGGAAAAAACCCTCTATCATATGATTTTTCAAATACAACAAACATTGTGAATATGAAAACTATTGTAGAGAAAAACTGTAGATGTACGTTTCGTTCGATGAAAATGAAGAGACATTAATGCATAACTTCTATACATGGGAGGTTGCGTATGTTGCGTCTGAGACTATGGTGCACATCAATGAAGCCATATTTACCTACAATGTTAATCCAACATGGGGTGATCTAGAGGCTGCACTTAATGACCTAGAAAAACCTGGCAAGCATGATGACACATTCAGAGATAAAAAAAAAAAACAGAACTGCTTCTGAGTCCTATGACTTACAAGGGGATTTGCCTCATCCTCCAACAACTGGAAGTGAAAAACGTATCAATCTTGGTTTTCAAGTTACAAAACATCCTTTCCTAATTGAAAATAATGAATACCATAGAATAAGATGTCTATTGAATCGTGAACAACAAACAATTGTAAAGGATATTTCTCTTAAAAAATGCTTGAACATGAACAGTCCTGTGCACATGTTCCTTACAGGCGGAGCAGGAAGAGCCAAGACATTCAGAGCAAACGCATTGTTCCAAATTCTTATACGAATCTAAGATTCAAATAATTCCTATGATCCTATGAAACTAAAGGGACTAATAGTTGCATACACAAGAAAATTTCCATACAATGTTGGTGGAACAACAATCCATTCTGCATTTTTAATGCCTTTTAACAAGTCACGGTTTCTTCCACTTAGCAAGGAAATGTTGGATACATTATCTAATATTTATGAGGAACTCCAACTTGTCTTTATAGATGAAGCATATTTTATTGGGAGTCGGTTCTTGTATTCCATTGACAGCTGACTAAGAAGCATAAAACATGTGCAGACGAAATACTTTGGAAACATTGACATGATATTCTATGGGGATCTTTACCAGGCACAACCCATACAAGATTCTTTGATATTTGAACAACCCACGGTCAACATGGAAAAAATCACCCATGACTTCCGGAGAGACAATATTAAATGCTTTGAGTTGCATACTACAATGCGCCAAACAGATGAAACATTCATTGCAATTCTAAATAGAATGCACACCAACAACCAAACACATGATGACTCGACCCATATCAATTTGAGATGCTTACGGCCTACACCAACAGATCCAACATTCCCTTACTTGTTCTACATAAATAAGGATGTTGAAAACCATAACAACCACATGCTTTCCCTAATGCCTGGCGATGATATCATCATCAATTCCATTGACCTGGAAGAAGACAACCATGGAAATGTGCCACAACATGAACATTTAGTCACTTTACCTTTGCATCTTGTCCTCAAATTAGAAATGTTGGTTGAAATATATGCCTGCAACTATGATTCACAGGATGGGTTGGTGAATGGTGTAGATGGAATACTGAAAGGCTATACCAAGACATAAAAAGTGGATGTCCTTTGGATTAAGTTCCATGAACCACATATAGGCAAGCGACAAGCAAACAAGTTGTCTTATCTATATAATTAAAATACTGGAAGTGATTGGACACTTATTTTGTGAATATCGAATCCAGTATCAACATCAGCAAAGACAGGTCAACTAAAGATTCAAAAATAGTTTCTGATTAAACTTGCATGTGCACGTACAGTCCATAGATCACAAGGACTAACACTTGATAAAGTTGATTTTCAGCCTGCTAGAATTCAGATACATGCACTTGTCTACACAGCACTGTCCCGTGTTATAAGCATAGAGACCTTGTATTTACTAAGTCCTCTCACAAAAGATAACTTAAAAGTGAAACATAAAGTTGATATTGAAATGGAATGACTGAGGACCACCGCAAAATGGCAACTGCATTATGATTACCAATCCATACAAACAAATTCATATGTATCAATTCTCTCACTTAACACATGAATCTTAAATGCACACATGGATGATATACTGAATGACTATGATATAATGCAATCCGATATTATGTGCTTACAAGAAACACACATCGCATTATGCATGCAAAACAAACAATTCCCAAATCACAATTGCATATCAATTTACATTACACATGGGGTCATGATACTGGTGAAAAAACATCTACTAATTTTGGACCATATACATATCGAAGAAAACAATGTTGAGCTAGTGGTTGCAAATTTTTTATCTCATGAAACATAAGTTGCAATACTGAATCTATATGTTGCTCCCCATGCAACACTTTCCAACATATTATATGTTATTTCCAATGCATTGACCCATTTCCATCTAAGCAGACCCATTGTACTTGTAGGAGACTTCAATATCGATATGCTACAAAATACTGGCAGAACAAAAGAATTGGAAAACTACATGTGCAAATATAGTCTCCGCTTTCTTATGAACAACACAGTCCATCTGCAAAATGCACTAATTGACCATGTTTGGTCCAATGTGCCCATTCCTCAATACAATATGTTTGTCTTAGACACATATTGGTTTGATCATGATACAATTGGTATTGCACTTGAATTATGACATATACATCAAAGTTATTGCAAACTCATATTTTTTTGTTTCAAAGCATATCTATATCTTAGATTTCTACACACATCACTCTAGACAGTGTTCTACTCGAATTATAAAATTTACATTGTACAGGGAAAAAAAAAGGTACATCCTCCCAAAAACTATTTCTGACTCTATTCAACGTATTCTATTTTTTTTTGTATATGTACATAGTAGTTTCATTTTTCTTAACATCTGAACTTGTGTTCATATCCATTTTTCTTTGTACTTTTATTCATAGAAACAGACAGGGAAAGCAGAGGATGCAAACAACTCCTACCCACACACGTAGACCAAACCATGCAAAGGTGCACCCTTTTCCTACCTGTGTTGCATAGTAAACAGTTTTTAGTTTACTTTCTCTGTGTTTGTCAAACTTGTTTGCAGCTATGTTTTTTTTGGTTTTTTTTGTTTTACGCGTAGAGGCAACTACCCTGCACATCCGCCATCCAACAGATGCAATGTTGGGATGACCACCCCACAAGTCCACTTGTGAATTTCTATATCGCCCAACCATAACGGCTATTCGCAGGATAGAAAACATTAGAGGCATATTGTGCAGCTTGCAAGTGCACGATCCAAATAATGGCATCTAAAATCTCAGCCACCTCGCAAATCTACCTATCAAATTGTATATCGCGGAACTGTATGTGCTATTTGTAGAACATAGAACAATAGAAGGCTTTTTTTGACCCCTCCCGCTCGAGAACCTGCAGGTATGGAATGTGATATGGGTACATGGTGTATAAAATCTAATGTCGATACTTAATAAAGGTACATATCTAATTTTTCCTCATTTCTACACACACCAATCTGGTAACCACAGAGTTGGTGTTTCACATGAATTATGAAATATGCACTGGGAGTCGGATGGAGCCAAGTCCGCGATCCAAATAAGTGGCTAAGTATGGAATAAGGGATCTGTGCATATTTGATATGTATTGCTCGTTTATGGGATCCCGCCAGCCCTGGAGTAGAATGTTGAGTAGGCCAGAACGCAAACCTGCTTGTCAAATTATTATCATAAGCTATTTGAAGTAACCTAGAAATAGAGCCCTGTTTTTTACCCTGTCATCCCGAGAACCGGAGATCTAGAAATTGTCAATGGTCTATAAAATATAATCCAACCCACAAGTCCCCTTGTCTATTTGTATATCGCGAAACTCTGTGTGCTATTTGTAGAACACCAAGCAATAGAGGCATTTTTTTGAGCCCGCCTGTCCAAGAACCCACCATCCTGAAAGTGGCAAAGTATGGAATGACATATGTACATTGCTTTGGTGAGCAATTACGAGTCATGTAGCCTTAGCATTGTAAACTCATTAGTTTCATTATGCACTTTCACACTTGGCCATTCCTTT
>JASDQU010103536.1:265185-309349 GCA_032191745.1 Picea mariana | reverse complement strand
GTCTTATTTCTAAATCTTTAATGCTGACATGTCATCGTGCAGGTACCGTCTAAGCTGTCATTGATGCGTGCAAGGCTCGAGAAGTTCTGCCATCATTGCAATTTATGCAAAGGCTTTTCTTAGATTCCCTTCCCAGTCTTAATTTCAAACGCCATGGAATGTCATTCGCATGCTGCCATCTTTCTTCCTTCTGGAAACCTCCAATCTCTTCCAAGTCTTAATTTGAAATACCATGGAAAGTCATTCGCATGCCGCTACCTTGGTTCATTCACAAAACTTTCACTACTTAAATGTTGTTCGCCGTAACTTCCACCTTCGCACTTCTAAGTATGAAATAATTAATATTTACTTATAACAGGTCATCATACAGCATGTATAGATATTGTCATTAATGAGGATATTTTCCATTCGCATGCATAGAAGCAATGTTTCTGAGGGATTATATTGCCCCCTCCAATTCTTCATTTCAAGCAGCATCTAGAGAAAATCAACGTTTCAAGAAAGTACTGGCACCAGCTCTACAACAGTTTTGTAGAAATACAATGAACATATTCCTCACGAACTTCCCGTGCAGAAGAAGGGAAAGAGAATTGCAGGGGAGGCAGAGCATCCTGAAACTTACAGTGAAAACATGGATCTTGACGCTGATCTAGAAAGCATATTCTGCAACCTTGATTAGCTTGCAGATGGAATTCAACCTACCTTCTCAATGGACATGGTTGATACCCTAATTTTTTATGAAGATGAATCCTTCGTATTCCATAATGTTTTTTTTGAATCCGAATCAAAAAAATCAATCATTGAAAAAAAATATGTAAATAATAACCAAAGAATACATCGTTCAGAACTTGACCTTGCCAATATGCAGGAGTCCAAAATCTATCAAATTCACATGGAAACTGGAAATGCTCTTCATTGTTCCATTAGACTCATTGAAGCCAAAAATTCCAGACTAAAGAACCACATTAAGAAATTAGAGGAAGCTTTGTTTCCTATGCCATTGCTTCACAGTTCTTTGTGAATAGCAATGCCTGCTACTACGTGCACTCCTGCAACAAATCTAAAAGGGTCCTCCAGCTTCCTCGCATCCTGTAGAGGATATGTCGAGAAAAATATCAAAAAAATAATGGAACTGATTACGAAGCCCTGGGAAACATCACAGAATATGAATTCCCTTGCGAGCAGGGCACATAACTTGCTCCTACTTTTGCAGATGGATTTAAAAAATGAAGAAATATTCTATGTGCACACGGTCATCCCTTTTTCCTTTCATGTCAACAATATGGAAAAGACCAGAAGAAGACAACATGATATCCCTTCCAATAAACAACTCACTCAACTAGAAGCATGCTGGAAAGAGAAAGTGAAAAGTCTATATGTCATCGTGCAGTCATGTGAGAAAGCAATATCAAAGAAAGAAACATTATTGACAAAGCTCGCCAAAATAGACTTAGCGGGAAACACAAATGGCTTCCAGGACCCCATCTTAATCGTCAACTCGTTGGCATCAACCAAGCAAGCTTTCGATAAATAGGTTGATAATTTGAAAGCCTTGTCTTTAGAAAATTTTTACATCATTATTGAATATCATGAACAAGAGGTGCACAACTGGCTAGTCCGGTATTCGATATAGAATGCAGACATCGATGAAACTCTGTGCAAACTTTCAATTGATCTAAGCGAATTAGAAAATAAAGTTTTCAACATTCAAATCCTCAATGACATCAACATTGCCCATTTGAGAAACTATATTGAAGAGAACTTGAAGTGGGTCATTGCCCAAATCCAATAGAGAAATGCATAGTTCTTTCTTTGTCAATTCAGTTATTCCAACTTCTCTAAGAAGAAATCTATAGCCAAAAATGATCTTGCCATTTCTACTTTTAAGGTATTACATTCTGTCATGTCCAACTCCTTTCCACAGTCCTATTTCTTGTACATATTTCTGTTATGGTCAGCGGGAGCCCCAATCCCAGTCTATATGACAAACGCATTTACATTTCTAGGGATATGTAACAAACTATTAATTTTTTCATATACTCCAAATAAAACTATTCTTTTGTCTTCTTATATATTTATGTGTTCCTATATTTTTATCTTCAACCATGCTGAATGTGAAGACATTCTGTTTAATTTATCTCAATTCTCTTTTTGTCCTATGCATCTTTTCTCCAACCTGGTTATTTTCAAAATAAAGTATGAAATAAATCACTGATTCAAATTTGAGATATCATCTTTCGGATATATATATATATATATATATATATATATATATATATATATATATGTTTCTTTAAATTTCCAAGAATATCTAACATGTTTCATTATTTTTTATATAAATGTCATGAAATTGTGTTCGCTACTTTTTTTGTACTCAAACATCTAGACAATATGTCATTTGTTGGATCTTTACCACCTGTGCTTCATACTTTTTCCACAAAAACCATTAAAATTTAAATAGTTCACAAATCCACTTCTCAATTTGTATATCGCCGAACTATGGGTGGTATTTAATTTTTTTTATATTTGATATGTGTAATTTATGCTCTCCAGGAACCTATAATTTGATACATTTCAATTTCTTGTATCCACTAGCCCCTGTTTTAAAGAAAACTAATTCGGGAATGCTATTTATTTTGTTCTTTTGTCCACCACCCTTTGTAATAGATGTTGGCAGCAGGACATGGAACAACAAAAGCTCCATTTTCAGGTCCCCAGCCTGAGAACCCGCGATCCAAAAACTGGACAAGTCTCGATTTTCAGGTCCCCTTTGTTTTTTTCCTTTCTTTTTCCACCAGCATATGTAAAAAGAAAAACTAATTCGGAAATGCTAAACTTGTTTTAATTAATTATAAATGATTTTATTGATATTAAAATAAGTTATTGAGTTTATTATTTCAATTTTCTTATTCGACACGAACCTCTCCAAATTAAAATAATCCGCAAGTCCGATTGTCAATATATATATCGCAGAACTCTACCTGCTATTTGTAGCACAAGGAACAACAAAATCCTGCATTTAAGGTCTGCATCCCGATAAATTGCCTAATTCCCGAACGCAATTTTTTTCATGCTTATGTTCACCAGCCTATGTAATAGACGTCGGTACTATTTTTTTTTCTTTTTTTGTCCACCAGCATATGTAAAAAGGAAAACTGATTTTGGGAATGCTAAACTTGCTTTATTTAATTATAAATTATTTTATCGACACAAAAATAAGTTATTCAGTTTATTATTTCAATTTGCTTATTCGACACGAGCGACTTCAACTTCAGGTAATCCGCAAGTCCAACTATTAATATGTATATCACGAAACTCTAGGTGCTATTTGTAGACCATGGAACAATCGTTGCCCAATTTTCATCCCACCAGTCCGACAACCCATGATCCATAAATTTCAAATAGTCCGCAAAACAACTTCTCAATTTGTATATCGCGGAACTCTCGATGCTATTTGTAGGCAACCAAACAACACAAGCACAATTTTCAGCCCGCAACCCCGACAACCCGGGATGAATCTTATGTGCATGATCTATATATCTACTTCATCAAATCACATATTTTATTTTTGTAGGCCACGGAACAACAGAAGCCTGATTTTCAGCCCGCCAGCCCGAGAACCCGCGATCAAAAAATTCAACTAGTCTGCAAAACTGCTTGTCAATTTGTTTATCGTGGAAGTCTAGGTGCTATTTGTAGACCACGGAATAACAGTTCCCCAACCTGACAACCTATTATCAAAAAGCTAGCTAAGTCAAGAACCCGCTCTTTTTAAGAAAACTAATTCGAGAACGCCATTGTTTTCATACTTATGTTCACCACCCTATGTAACAGAGGTCAGTACTATTGTTTTTTCATTTTTTGTCCACCAGCATATGTAAAAAGGAAAACTTATTCGGGTAACAACAGAAGCTCGATTTTCATCACGGCAACCCCAAAACCCATGATCCAAAAATTCAAATAATCCATAGGGCCACTTGTCAATTTGTATATCGCGGAAGTGTTTGTGCTATTTGTAAACCACGAAATAACAGAATCCCAATTTTGAGTCCATCACGCCGACAACCCGAAAACCCATGTCAATTATGCACCAAACACTTCTCCTAGTTTTTCTTCTCACAGCTCTACCTCCTACCCAGCCTTTCCCTACTCTACTTCTGTCCTCTCCTACTCTGTTGCTATCACATTTTTTCTCTCCCACTGTCCTGAATATGCCCCAGCTACGAGGGAATTCGAAACATGGGTTGGCCTGCCAGCCAAACTGGCCCCGCCTGGTCATCCATCCCCCGCCTACTCCCTCACTGCTATCCTCTTCCTCTTCAGCCACCTCCTCCTCGTCCCTTCCACAGTCCACTCAAATTCCCACTTCTCTCCTACCCCTTGCTGCGTCCGTTGCCCTGGTGCAGAGCCTGTTGTTCGACCTGCGTCGGAACATGGACGACCTCTGGTTCATCCTAGAGGCCCTAGACAACAAAGCCTCTCAACTTCTTCAATTTCTCTCCGCATTACAGGATGTTGATCACCTCCAACCAGAGGCAGGCCAAGAAGCAACAACTAAACCAACAACAACCTCTGCACCAGTGTTGGCACTGGAACAGAAGAACGAGCACGTTCCATCAGAAACAAATAACACCATGCAACTAAACTGGACACCAGTCAATGAGGAGCCACCTCCTCCTGGTGAGATGAAATTTTTCGCCTTCTACATTGCCCCGTCGCGGCACTACAAACCATACCGGTGATCTGTCTATTGTTTTCCTCTATTATTTTTTCATCTACATGTAGACCTTTCATGCATTTGTCCATGGTTACTATAGTTATGTTGTCTACACTTTCCACAGTTGTAACAGCCACCGTTACAGGCCACCGTTTTAAACTCTTTTTGAGTTAGTAACAGTCTACACTTCAGTTATGAAGCAGTTCAGGTGGCTGAGCTGGTTTCCCCTCAGGGAAGCTCAGTTCATACAATGTTATAATATTCTATAAATTATTGTCTCATGTATATGACATAATCGTTAAATGTATATCACGGAACTGTTTGGTGCAAAAAGTATATCATCGAACACCCTCGACATCAAAATCTTCATACAATGTTATAATATTCTATAAATTACTCAGTCTCATGTATATGATGGAATTGTTCGCTACAAACTGTATATGACATAACTGTTAAATAAAATGAACCTGTGACTTCGCCTACACGCCACTCCGTAATTTCTAGGTTGCATTGGTTATGTACCAAACATTAATAATTTTTGATAAATTTCAAATAAAACTAATTCAAGAATACCACATGTATTGCAACTTTCTACCCATGCATTTATTCTGTGTCCATCCTGGTAGGGACTACGCTGCCATGCAACACTTGTTACAATAGCAATTCGTAGAGCCTTATCCTTAGCATCCTCCTACCGACAATGTTTTTATTGCATCTTTACTACTTTAGGAAAACTCGAAGAGCCTTCTACGTCCCAATATTGTAACCTCATAGAATTATAGTGATAAGGAAGCGTTAAGTGGAGTAATTATTTAAGATAATTTGAATCGTTGGTTGCACTCTTAGTCCATTTTCGTTGATGTGGAAGGATTTATTAATAGGTTAACTTTGGTTCTTCACTTGATATTATATTTAGTTTATATAAAACAATTCTCATCATAGACCCCACATAAGACTGATCTAATGGTTAGACTAAATGATTCTGAGTATTAGTTTTATTAATGAGTGGAAAATAACAATGGAGTTAAGAAGGTCAAAATTATTTTAAATTGTTGTCCAACATTGTAGTCTCATTGTCTTTAGAGAAATAGAACGTGATTTGATTTATTAATTTTGTAGCTTGATTGAATTTGAATTGTGAAAAAATCCTTATGGTGTAATTGTTAGTTTTAAAATTTCTTGAAGTAATCATGGAGTCTTAGGCATCATAACGAAACGATTTTATTGTCTATGGTATCCTCACAAATTAGGAAGTATTGAAGGAGTGTCCATAGAATTAGGTGATTGGATTTTCAGCATAAGTGTTGTAAAATGCTTTGGGAGTATATTTAATTTGATGTAGCCTTATGATTGAGTTTTAGTAAGCTACTTACTAGTGTTGGATTGATCATGGGTGTTAATGGATTCATTCATTTGATAAATTTCATTTATAGTAGAACCATCGTTGGACGGTTCCATCGATGGAAATTGTGTCTATTTTATTGAGATACATAATGGCAGTTGGTCTTTAGTCAAATGGTTCCCTCGATGGTAATTGCATACTTAAAATGATATATGTTGTAGTGGAATTTCCTATCATGCCATGATTAGTGATGATTGAAGTATGATTGATTGATAACTAGACTATTGTTGAGCCATGAAAATTAAGTTGATGATAAGTCTTGTGTCATGAAATTAATGCTGACATGATGAGTTATGTAGTTGTTTTACTCGCACGTATTGAATAGTTTATGTTGATGAATGATTGTTTTAGAAGTTAGATTCACACGTGCATTGAATATTTTATGTTGATGAATGATTATTTTAGAAATTAGATTCTCGCCCACATTGAATATTTTATGTTAATGAATGATTGTTTTTGAAGTTAGATTCACGCGCACATGGACTATTTTATGTTGATGAATGATTATTTTAGAAGTTAGATTCACGCGTGCATTGAATAGTTTATGCTGATGAATGATTGTTTCAGAAGTTGGATTCACGCGTGCATTGAATATTTTATGTTGATGAATAATTGTTTTAGAAGTTGTATTCTCGTGCTCATTGAATATTTAATGTTGATGAATGATTGTTTTAGAATTTAGAGTTCTCGCACGCATTGAATATTTAATGTTTGTGATTGATTGTTTAGAATTTGATTTCTCACCCCATGGAATAAATGCTGATGTAGGATTGAGAAATTTGATGATTACCCTTTCCCCACGAATAATTGATCATTAGGACTAAGTGATTGATCTAGTTTTTTTCGACTTTATTGTGTTGGTGGGATGTATACACCTCTCTAATCCTCATAACAGTCGCCATCCCTGAGACCTTAAATAGTCAAAATCAATTGGATCCTAGTCTTGAGCATTTCTTATGTGTCTTGGAGGTCCTAACCTTGTAGGGTAGGTGGGGCGGGTATTCATTTTAATATTTGTTATATGGTTGATCATTGTTTATAAATTGTTTCAAGATGATTGCGATGTGCTAAGCGACAGTGTTATTTATGTTTATGTGTCGCTATCCTTTTTGTTGATCCATTGAATGCATAGTTATTGATTTCAATGATGAGTAGTTGGTAATGCTTTTACTTATGATGTCATTGATTTTGTGTTGCTATAATTTATATTGAAAAACTATGTCTACAGAAGAACTATGGCACTTAAGGTATGGTCATCTAAATTTTAAAGAACTAGATTTAGTTCAAAAGAAAGAGATGGTGGATCACCTTTAGTTTTAAATAATGAACATATTGAATGTTATGGTTGTGCACTAGAAAAAAAAAGCATACGAATGAGTTCCCTATAAGTACAAATAAAAGGAAAACTGATATTCTTGAATTATTGCATACTAATGTGTGTGGACCAAGGAAAACTAGATCACTTGGGGGAGTTTCTTATTTTATTATATTCATTGATGATAGACTAATATTTACATAGGTTTATCTCATAAGAAATAAAAGTTACGTGTTTGAATATTTCAAAGACATTGAAAACATGGTTCAAAAGAAAATCATAAAACACATCAAGATCCTTATATTAGATCAGGGGGGAGAATACACATCGAGGGATTTCATAAAATACTATAGGGACAATTGAATTAATAAATAATGCACAATTTCACATAATCCTTAGAAGAATGGAGTGGAAGAGAGGAAATATAGAACCTTGGTTGAATGTGCTTGAAGAATGATTAAAGATAAGAATCTTCCTATTGTTTTTTAGGATGAAGTTATAAGTAATGCTATGTAACTAAAAAATGGAAGTCTAACAAAACATTTATAGCATACAAATCGTTATGGAATATTCTATGATTATAAACCATTTGTTAATCATTTTGAGAATTTTTTAGAGTAAAGCATTTTCCCACATTCCAAAGGAAGATACAAGGAAACACGATGAAAATTTGATCAAATGTATCTTCATTGGATATTATGATGACAATAAAACTTACAAAGTGTATGATCCCATTAATCATAATGTTTTTTCAACTAGAGTTGTTATATTTTATGAGTATGTAGATGAGGTTCAAAAATGTAACATCCCTAGCTTTAATTCCAAAAAATTATAATGTAATTGTATAAATGCGAATTAGGCTGGTGAGTTGATATGATCCTTTTTTGTAAATAATTTGTTTTTGTCTTTCCTTATATTATCATCAAAACAATATGCATGGAAAAACTAGCCGCATGTTTTTCCTTACATATGGAAACTAGAACACTTGGCGCTCTGTGAAGTGTTTGTTGAAGTATGGTACATATTGGACTCTCTAAACTATGAAAGAACCTATCTACAACCATAGTTTCTTTGGACAAAGAAACAAAATAAAAGTAAAGGAAATTAAACTATGGGAGAACCCATATTGGCATCACCATTGGGAGTTATTGGAGAAAATACATAAGTTTAGAAGCATGTTGGGAACTTGTTCTTGGATGTCTCACTTGACAGGGTGTCGAATAGAAAATTCAAGCGTTGAGAGAGGGATCTCTAGCAGTGAAGTTGCTATGTTTCATCCTGCCTCATTTCAAAAATTAGTTGTAAATGATCCTCTGAGAAGTGCCATGTGTTGGGTGACACTGCGGATGAAGATAGAAGTGGTTGAGAATCACCAAAAGGTGGAGCCTCTTCTTCCGGCTATGCGGTAGGAATTTCTTCTTGGATAGGGAAGCCAAAAAATTATGGAAAAAAATTGCCTTCTAGGGAATGATGACCAAAAGTGAGGGGAGAAATCAAAATATTAGAGGAAAAGAAGAGTAAGGAGTCTGTAGGTTCCAGAGAAGGATCTTGATCACCTCTTCCTCAACATAGGCCATGGTCTCATCATAATCTAGCCAATTTTGGGCAGAACCAGGTGAAATATTAAGGGGAGGGCCAATGGGGTGGGCATGAGAAATGGCGGGAGGAATTGGTTCGAAAGAAGGTCCAGGATGAAGGTTTCAAGAAAAAAATATGTAGTAGTTTGTTCCTCTCTTGGGCCTTCCCATTTCTCTAGGAATTAGGAAATCTCGGGAAAAGATGGAAATTGGGAGGAGGAGAGGACTCCCAGAAGAAGAAAAACTAGAGTGGGAGGGATAAACTTGACTCTAGACCTAAACAAAAATAAGAACAATGTGACAATTTCCAATGCTAACCTTCATATTTCCATATGAATTGCTAGAGGTGATCTCCATTAAGGGCGAGTTAACAACATGCAGGCAATTTGTACTAGGGGTATAAGAATCCATATCATTCTTTGAGTGCAACATTAATGCTAGATTCCCACACATGCACATCACCATTCCTGCTAAGTGCAATCTACTCATGTGGAGGCGACTGGGGGGAGGGTGGATACCAGGGGAATTAAATTCCTAGCTCCCACGGTTTCCATATTTCACCTCATCCCGGGGTGGTGAGATAATATCTTGTGGCGAAGAGACCGTAGTAATTAAAATGTCCAAGGGCCAAACTATGTATTATATACATGGAAATGATTTCTAAAAGTAAGTAATATTTGACTAGGATAAAATAGGGATGAAAACGATGAGGGGGGATATGATTCAGCAAGTGAGAGGGGTCCAAGGGGGATTTATTCATGGGTATCAATCCAAGCCATATTCTTGAATTATTATCTTTGTGTAAACTTTCTATTTGTTTCTTAGTGTTTCCAAAGAAAATCATTTATTTCAGTAAGAGGGTGGGTGTGAGGAGACAAATCCCATATTTATTTTGGATCATGGAGCTGAAGTACAATCAACATTAGGTACAGTGAGAAGTCAACTGGATTAACGAAAAGGAAATTTGTATGAAGAAAAGGGATAGTTTTTGTATGTATATTTTGGAAAGAAAGAGAGAAGCCGAGGGATGGGAAGAACACCAACCATGTTGTTCTTTAAGTAATCCATTTTTTGGTTGTGTTTCATACTGGAGATGTGGCTTGTGTGCATGTAAAATGGGTTGTAATCCTATAATGTGTTTTCTTGTTGAGGAAATGGATCAAAATCCTTGTGAAGGTTGTTGTGAGAAATCCTAAATTTGATAAGAGTTTTTGAAGTCCCCAACTAAGAGATTCTTTGTCAACTGAGTACAATGGAATCCTTGATCAATGAATGGTACAACCTGAGGGACTGCGAGTAGTGAAGTGGGTGCATTCCTTGGGTTGTGTGGGTTGTGGGTAAGAGAGAGCTAGTGGATTGGAACTGCTATAGGATTATAACCCGGGTTCTAGGATGTTGAGTGTGGTGAGTGGACTACCAAAGGGGCATATATCATTGTGGAGTCATAGCCTCAATTTCATCCTTCGTACATAGCTAGTTGATTAATTATTAATAGATAAGTGTTCTATTGTTTTTTATATGATTATTCTGATGTGAAAATGGTTTATCTGAATGTTGTGTGTTTTTTTTTTATTCTTACTAGATGCCATTTGTGTGTTATAAATGTTGTTATATATGCATGTTTAATTTTGGTCCTACTTAACTTGGTTGTTTTATATGTATGGGGCATTTTAAAATTCATAATTAGAAGGATAAGACATTTTTTCATAGTAACGAGACTCGATTTAGAGGTTGGGTATGTTACATTATAGTATCAAAGGTTATGGTTCAAACACCAAGCTTTTTCTTAGAAAAAAAGGATCGTAGAGCAATAAAATAAAACAAATGAGGAAATAAAACATAGAAGATACACAATATAATAGAGACACAAATATACACGGTTCATCCAGTGTGGGCTATGTCCACCATAGAAATTCTCAGGTCCTTCCTTTATTATTATACAACAAATGAAGGGATACAACCTACAAAACACCCGATGTAACTTGGAATACAATATTCACAATAATACATAGCCTCAATACATTTCCCTCATAAAAGAGGGTTTCCTTATAGGGAAAAAAACCCTAACATAACTTATACCATCAAATCTGTGATCTTATAATGAACGGTCCATATTTACTATGAAATTAAAATATACATTTACAAGGCCTCGCAGGAGGGGTAACCCCCCCTACACTCCCCTATGTGGAGGAGTGTACATTCTTTCGGGGTGTAAATTCTTCATGGGGTATAAACATGGATGAAAACAAAGATGTCTGAATTGAGAAGATAATCAGGCTCCACGAACAACACTTGCATGGGATAGAATCAGTGCGTTGAAGAAAACATTATGTAAATTAAATCTCAATGGATGTCTACCACATGTTTGTCAAAATTACTCTTGGAAAATTGGGGGAAAATCCATGAGGGTTTTAAGGGAGTTGAGCCTTGGAATTAAAATACCCATTTTCAACCTTAGTTTGAGAATTTCTAGGCCTATAAGCAATCAAATTATGGATATTGGAGTGCAACCATGGAAAAATTAGGACAAATTGGGAAAAATCCCCAATTTCTCTAGTGAAATTCATGGAGAATTCGACGTTGAAGAGTCGAATTTCAGGTGTAAACATAGAAATGACATGCACATAGATGAAATTAGCCACATAAATCCTAATTTCAGAGATTTTGATCCAAAAAGGATCCATATGAGGCTAAGGATAACTCAAAATTCGCAAAAGCAACTCAAGAAGCTCATAATGGCCTCCATAGACAGAGAAAGGGAAAAAATTGAAAATCCTAAAAACACAGTGAAATTGGAATTATCGTTAAGATAATGTCACAATATTTCCAATGGTATAAAAAACTTTTCAAACAGAGTTACATATCAAAATATATTTGTGGTCAAAGTTTTGGTCAACCTAGCCCAGTCGGCAGGGAAGGGTAAGCATCCGTACTATTGACATTGGCCTCAGTACGGATGATGTCATCATCYGTACAGGGTATGTGGCACATGAAAAGGGTGACATGTTTCATGATGATGTTCGCATGACGTCAACACGATGATGTGGAAAGGCTGCCATGTGTCACTCATTTTTGGACTTTTTGGTAAAATCCATGGACCAATGAGAAGGTGCCACATGACATTATGTACAKCCATGTGGTAGACTGTACATCCACCTATCATATGACATGGAAAGATGAGGGAGCATGAGTGGTGACATGGTGATGACAATATAGGAGTGGTGACGTGGCCCAATCAGAGGCTGCCATGTGGCCCAGTCATGGGCTACCATGTGGTAGTGGGAAAAACACCCAATGAGGGTCAACAACCGAAAAATCAAAGCAATATATTAGTGGGGTTGGCTGGTGCCAACCCCCAATCCACCACTTTTATCACAAATCCCTCCATATCGGACTGGCCAAACAATACTCCACCAAATATATCATTGTTTCCAAAGTTAGCGAAGGAACTTTACACGGTTTAAAACAAACAAGCCATAGGGAGGAGGCCCATGGGTTTGACCCTGGGACCTCCCCTAATACTAGCACCTAATAATACCTCTACCAACCGTTGAGACAAACGACCAGGCTATTAAATTTGCCTCATTTTTAATTTAAAAAGAGGTTCCGCCAATGCACAGGGGGGAGACCAAGGCACGTGACAGACCATACCAGTGCATGGAAAATGATGCAAGGGACAGTCATTAATGCACACTGCAGGAACGAAAACCTGGATGAATTTTCTCAAAGGCTTGGAAGTGCCAGACTCAGATTGAGGTGTGGAGACAATCAGTTTTGGGTAATTAGACACCACAAATTCATTGGTGTTGTCTATTTTCTTATCTGAGCAAAGCTTCTACAGTTTAACTCTAGAATGAGGTATACTTATGTATTTTTCCAAATTCTTTTGTTGAGTTAACAAAAAGTCCTACCCATTTGAGAGTAGGACCCATAGATGTATTCCATCAGGGATGAACTCCATTATCAAGTTTTTTTGTGTTCAAATATGATGCATATATCTCTTCATTATAGAGTTATTCCTTCTTTATGGTGCAGTCCTTTTTATTCTCATTTAATAAGTCACATCGATGAAAAGATCTCGGATCATGCTGGTATCAGAGCAGTCATATTTGACTTGAATTATTGAGTGTGAATTCTTAATACGTCCAAGCATAAGCATGGTGAAGGAACTCTTAATATTTTCAATCCCGAAGTTTTCCATGCATCCCGAAGGAAGAAAATGGACAAGGAGGACAAGCATGATGAGTAGGAGAAAAACTTCCATATGGTCTTTTATCGCATGTTAGAAATGGTCGAGCGAATGTATGGAGACTACGAGAACAGGATGAAGGATAAAGAGAATAAAAAGTAAGCACAAGTATATGATAATGCTTCAGTGAATAAAGGGGCTGGAGGAGACCCTCTTGAGCCTCCATCTTCACCATCAAGTTCTATCTCTTCTTCCTGTGAGCATTCTCATCATTCCTATCATTCTAGCCATACAAATTGTTTTAAGAAACCATTATTAAAGCTTGATGTCAAATTTTCTTTACCTATGTTTAATGGAGATGCTAATCTTGAAAACCTAGATAATTGGATCTGACGGGTTGAAGTATATTCCCATGTTCAAAATATGAATGAAGAGGAAATTAAAGTGAAATTGGCCTCTCTTCAGTTGGAAGGCATGGCTCTCGTATGGTGAGAGAAAACTTCAGGAAAAAAGTAATTTGGGTATTATTCTTTCCTCATGGTTGGAATTTAAATCAATGATAAGGAAGCAATTTTATCCATTAGGTTATTTACATAAAGAAATGATGGAATGACAAACTTTAATAAAAAGTAAAGGTCAAACTATACAAATTTTCATAGAAGAATTGAGGAAGAAATATCTTGCATTAAACATTCCTTTGGATTCTTATGAAACTTTGATGACGTATATTGGGGCACTTCAGAGTTATATTTTTCATACTTTACTATTGTTTAACCCCACCAGTCTTGACGAAGTTTGTGTGCAATCCACTGAAATTTATAACAAGGGAAAGCATGTTCAAGAATATCACACAAAGAATCCTTCCAATCTCCCACATAAGCAGTTTAAGAAGTTTAAAAGGAAGGACAAAAAGACTGCCACTGTAAAGAGGGAAAAAGGAAAGCCATATTGCACTCACTACAAGAAGAATGGTCATGAAGATGAACATTTTTGGAAACTACATCTAGAGAAGAGACTGAAACAATTCGGTGGAAATAGGAAGACAAATACCATTGCTGCAGTGCAACAAGATCTTGGTTCTGATTCAGGAGATGAAGGAAAGATCACAGTGGTTGGAGTACAAGGTAAAGATTCCCTTCATGCTAGTTCAAATTCCAATAGTGAATCTCATGATGATGAAAGAAAGAGGAATGAATTATTTCATATAAGATTTGTATCTAAGCACACTACGATAGATATATTATTTGATCCAGGTTTCCACGTAAAATTGATATCTGAAGTGCTTGTCAAAAATATGGGTTTTGAAACAAAACCACATACAAATCCTTATCCTCTTGGTTGGGTATGTGATAAACAAAGGCTTAATGTCACCAAGCAATGTAGGGTCAGATTTCCTATTCCTTCAAAGTTTATTGATGAAGTGGATTTGGATGTTGTATCACTCGATATATGTGGCATAGTGCTGGAGAGTCCTTATCTTTATGATAGAAAAGAAGTCTTCTTTCGTCATCAGAAAAAATATCACCTTACTAAAGGGTGAGTGGAATACATTGGTAGAGCCCATATCACGAGGGTAAACAAAACAATTGTTAGTGTAGGACAAATGAAGAGAATCACAAACACTAATAAGAGATGAGTACTCATGGTCATAAGGGAAAAGGATGTCGGAACATCCGTCGCTTTCCAAGGATGTGATCCTTCTCATAAGAAAGAATTAATTAATATTGTTTCTAAGTATGATGATATTTTCTAGGAACTAGATGGATTACCTCCTAAGAGGGAAACCCAACATGAAATATATCTTCAACATGATTCTCCTCTTGCTAATATGGGCATGTATAGGATGTCAGTTGTAGAGATGAAAGAGATCAAAAATCAGTTATAAGGCTTATTGAATCAAGGGGTCATTGGGTCCAGATCATCTCATTGCAGTTCTCCTATTGTGATGGTGCCAAAGAAGGATGGCACATGGGGAATGTTTGTCGATTACTGAGCCTTAAAAAAAATCATGGTAAAAAAAGATACCCTCTTCCTCGTATAGATGATTTACTTGATCAATTAAATAATGTTGTTTATTTCACTAAGTTGGATTTGTGTAGTGGATACCATCAGATCAGGGTTGCAGAACACGATGCATGGAAAACTACCTTTAAAACCAAACAGGGATTGTTTGAGTGGTTAGTTATGTCATTTGGGCTTTGTAATTCTCTGACAACCTTCATTCATGTGATGAATGATGTATTCATGCAATTTATAGATGATTTTGTGAATGCATATTTAGATGACATTCTTATATTTAGTGGGACTTGGGATGAATATGTAAGGCATGTAAATCAAGTATTGGATACTTTGAAAAGGGAAATTTTGTATGTAAAATTGTCCAAATGTGAATTTGGTAAGACTGCACTTGTGTACTTAGGTCATATTATAGGAGGAGGACAATTGAAAATTGATCCTTCCAAGATTGATGTAATTGTAAATTGGCCTGATCCCAAAAGTGTAACTGAAGTACAGAGCTTACTAGGTGCAGTCGAGTACCGAAGGAGATTCATTTCAAACTTCTCTTTTATTTCAACTCCTTTGCATGCCTTAACCAGTGTAAAGAACATTTTTCAGTGGGGAGGAAAGAAACAAAAGGATTTCGACACTTTGAAGGAAAAGATCAGTACCACACCAATATTAGCACTGCCAAAACTTCAAAAACCTTTCGAGATCAAGATAGATGCCAGCGGGTATGCCATGGGTGCAGTATTGATGTAATATCGTAAGCCTATTTATTACCACTCTGAAACTTTTAGCCAAGTTTTTGTTAAATATCCTTCGTATGATAAAGAGTTGTATGCATTAGTTCAAAGTGTAGAGAAATGGAAGAACTACTTGTTAGGGAAGGAAACAATCATACATACAGATCATCAACCCTTACAGTATCTCCAAGCACAAACCAAGATGCAACAATCTCGACATTACAGGTGGATGGGATTTCTTCAACAATTTCATTTGTTAATCAAATACAAAAGGGTACAAGCAACAAGGTAGTTGATATGGTTTCTAGACCTCCTATTGATGCTTCTATTATTTTGAAGAATGATTATTTATATCGTGATAGCTATGTGGACCAATATTTTGTTGATGAATATTTTAAATAAGTATTTGAGAAGCTAACCCATGGTGCACAGGTAGAGAACTATTGTTTGTAGGGAAAACTAGTCTACCATCTTGGAAAGTTATGTATTCCTACAAGTGAACGAGTCCATGTAATACAAGAAGCTCAGACTTCTCTTGTGTTTGGGCATTTTGGGGTAGGAAAAACTATGACTCATCTGCATAGATTTTGTTACTAGCCTCAGATGAAAGCAATTATAACTAAATATGTAAATGGGTGTGTGATGTGTTCTACTTGTAAGCCCACTAATAGAAAATTGGGGCTATACTCACCACTTCCTTTTCCATCCCATCCATGTGAAAGTATCTCCATGGATTTTGTAGGGGGTTTACCAATGTCAAAAAGGGGTCATGACTATTTGTATCTCATAGTGGATAGGTTCAAAAAGATGTGTATCTTGATGCCATGGAAAAACAAGATCATTGTTGAGAAGACTACTAATATCTTCTTTCAGTATGTTTGCATTCAGTTTGGGTTACCCACATCTGTTATCTTGAATAAAGATACTCGATTCCTTGGGGATTCTTCGACAATATTGTGGAGAATGATGGAAACCAAGTTGAAGAGGAGCATTCTTTTCCATCCACAGACCGACGGATAGACAGACAAAGGTTGTTAACCGAACAATGCTACTTTTTCTTCGAGGCTACTGCAGCAAGCATCCCAAGTTATGGTATTATCAAATACCCTATGTACAAAATGCTTACAATCGAGCCTTACATTTCTCCACTCAGTTTTKTCCTTTTGAGACATGTTTTGGGTATTTCCCTAAGGTCGCTTTGGACTTGATGTATGGGATAGATTCTAATTCAAATGAAGAAAGAAATGAAGACAAGGCTTGGAATTTCATTCATAGAATCCAGATGGTACACCAAGCAGTCAAGGAATAGTTGGAGAAAATTCAAGAACAGTATAAGGCTCACCAGGAAAAACACAGGGTCGATCATCAGTTCTAGGTTGGAGACCAGGTATGGCTTCACATCAACAAAGAGAGATTGAAGAGTGAAGGAAATAAAATCAAGCCCATCCATTATGGACCCTTCACTATTTTGTAGAAATGTGGTACCAATTATTTTTGTCTAGATATTCCACCTTATATGGAGATCTACTTAGTTGTAAATGTCGAAAACCTAAAAAACTTTTAGCCTCCCATGATCATGGATCAAGGTGAGGAAGTTTCAATACCTTTAGTTTATGTGTTTTCTCCTGAGTACTTGGATGAGTTGAAGGAAGATATCATCTTGGACAGAAGGACGACGACTTGACACAGGGGTGATGTTGATTATCTTCGAGTGGAATTCAAGGGAACACATCTAAGAAAGGAAAAGTGGATTGAGAAGGAAAAGGTGAGTGAACTCTTCCCTCACTTATCTGTTGATTGATGAAAACTTTTGGTGATCCAAAAATATCTCAGTGGGAAGGCGTGATCTAAAAAGGATCCAGAGGAGACTAAGGATAAATCAGAATTCACAGAAGCAACTCAGGAAGCTCAGAATGGCCTCAGCAGACAGAGAAAGGGAAAAAATTCAAAGTCCTCAAAACTCAGCGAAATTGGAATCATTGCTAAGAGCATGTTTCAAGCTTTCCAATGATGTAAACGACTTGTCAAATAGAGTTACAGATCAAAATATATTTGCAATCAACGTTTTGGTCAACCTAGCCCAATCAATAGGGATGAGTCAACATTTGTATTGTTGATGTCATCATCAATACAAATGACATCATCATCCATACATGGCACATGGAACACACAGAGGGAGACATGTGTCATCATGACATCAGCACAATGCCATGGCAACACTAGAGGCTGCCATATGTCACTCATTTTTGGACTTTCCAGTCAAATCCATGGACCAATGAGAAGGTGCCACATGGAAGTCCATACATCCATATGTGGAAGACCGTACATCCATATGTGGAAGACTGTACAACCACCTATTAGATGACATGGCAAGGTGATGGAGTAGGAGTGGTGATGTGGTGCTGAAAATATAGGAGTGGTGATGTGGCCCAATGGGAGGTCACCACATGGCCCAGTCATGGGCTGCCACGTGGCAGCGGGAAAATGCCCAATGAGGGCCAACAACCGAAAAATAAAAAATATATATTGGCGGGGTTGGTTGGCGCCAACCCCAAATTATCCACTTTTATCACAAATCCTTCCATATCAGACTGGCCAAACAATACTCCTCCAAATCTATTGTCATTTCCAAAGTTAACGAAGGAACTTTCCATAGTTTAAAAAAAAAATCCATAGGGAGGAGGCTCGTAGGTTTGACCCCGGTACCTCCACAATTACTAGCGCCTAGTAATACCTCGTCCAACCGTTGGGCCAAATGACCGGGTTGGTAAATCTGCCCCCTTTTTAATTTAAAAAGAGGTTCCACCAATGCACAAGGGGGAGACCAAGGCACACGATAGGTCATACTAGGGAACAAAAAATGATGCAAAGGACAGTCATTAATGCATTCTCCAGACACAGAAAATGAGACAAATTTTCTCAAGGGCCTGGAAGTGCCAGACTCAGATCGAGGTGTGGAGACAGTCATTTTTGGGTAATTCAACACCACAAATTATGTGGTGTTGTTTTTTTTTTTTATCTGAGGAAAGCTTCTATAGATGAACTCCATAATGAGGTATACTTATGTATTTTTCCAAATTATTTTTCTGAGTTAATAAAAATGCCTACCCATTTGAGAGCGAGACCTGGAGACGTACTCCATCAGGGATGAACTCTATTATCAAGTTTTTTTTTGTTCAAATATGATGCATATGTCTTTTCATTATTGAGTTTTTCCTTCTTTTTGATGCACTCCATTTCATGATCATTTAATACAATTATTTAATAAGTCACATCGATGAAAAGATTCTAGATCAACTTCCATGGAGGTCGAACAAGAAATTTTGACTTTGGGGCATTTTTGAAAATTTAGAATAATTATTAAATTCAGAAAAATTTGGGTAATTATTTGTACATGACATTAGCATGACGTGGAGACCATGTGGCAATGAAATGGAAGAGGTGATGTGGATTTCTATAATGGGAGGGCCATAGTGGTAGTTTATTGCACGGTGGCAGGGTCTATAGTGCGCATGGTTGGCCCAACAAGTAATGTGGAATCCACATTAGCATGGTGGTATAGCTAATACAACAATCTAGTGTGCAATGGGTAGAGAGGCCATTTTTCTCAGGGCCTTATATGATTTGAAACCATTCAAATCACACCACATATAAAGGTCTTTGGAGTGTCACACCCCAGGGTGTGTGTTAACCCTCACACATGTTTGGGATGTGACATGGTCTCTCTGCCATCAATCTCACCTAATCTCCATCCTTGGATCGTGAAGGAATGGAAGTTTTCATGACAAGGTAAAGGGGTGGGATGGGACACACCCATCCCAGCAACCAATGAAGGTGATCCACATGGAATTTTTATAGTCAAGGTGGGACCCTTGTTCCATCTTGGGTCAACGTTGTGTTTGTTGGGTAGGAGGGGCCCCTAAAATATTATTATTTAATTAATTTTTAAGGCTAGCATAAAAGGAAAAGAGGTGATCTAGATTAGCATAGATCCAGATTATGATGAAATTCTTTGAGACCGTCTGAAAAGTAGACATGGAAACAACCTAGGAAATAATTGAATAAATTCTAAGTGTTTTGGAATGGGTATGTTGAAACAAACCAAAATCCACTATTCTAGGCCACATTTTGGGGATTTTTAGGATTTTCCAAGGAGGAAAACGGTCCCTAGATGGAAAATATGGAAAACAAAATATTTTCTCAACATTTTGTATAATCATCAAGCCATAAAACCTTGGTTTAGTGTATTTTTTTTATAGAAGTACACATAATGGGAAGCAACCATTTTGGCTAAAAAATCCATGTCTAGAAACGAGGGTGAAAAATGAAAAAGCTGTCATTTCCAAATTGTTGTAGTTTTTGACTGGAGAATCAAATTGGCAATATGACAGTTGTTATGAATTCCATATCATCATTATTATCTATGTATAATACAAATATTTCCCTCTTTCTTGACATATTTACATCTACAAGTGACAAAAGTTGATGTTTAGGATTACTTGTACTAGAATGAAAAGTGTACAAAAGGGGTAAATTAGTCATATTCAAATGACCATCACTTTTTACTCAGAACTCATAATTGAGTAAAAAAATAGTCATTAGAAAGACTTTGAATGGGAGAATCCGTATATTTCAATCAGAATTGTAAATTTTGTTGATTATTTGGGTTGGTTTTCATTGATGTCAACCCTTGAAGAAAGTCTGGTAGTGAATTTCGGTAGCACAAAGGTTTGGGTAATGGACCCAAGTTTGTTTGATGTATAATGGTATGTGTTTTAATATATTTGAAGGTAATACTATTCAATATGGATAGTACATGTCATTCCATTTCCGGTGGTATGTGGAACATTACATAACTCCTCACAGTTAGAGAGTTATGGCCATGTGAAGTTGGAGAACCCTCACGAGTCATCTAGATTCCCCCAAAAGGTCAGAGTAGTCAAAGTGGTTCCAAATAAGAAATTATTTAAATAATAAATTGAATTTATGAGTGTACTGTAAGTAAAAGTGGATACAAAATAAATTATTTAAATAATTAAGTTAATGGAGAAATTAACAAGTGGACAAGTGGTTAGAAGTGGGTTAGTCCTAAAATAAGGAAAGTGGTTTAAGATGGTTAGAAGGTAACCCATTGAGGAAGCTACATAAAAGTATAAATAAGAGGCAAGGGTCTCTCATTTAATCACACTTGAGCACATTGAATATTTACAAGTGACTAAGGTAACCAAAGGATATCTAAGGAGAATTTCAGAGGGAAGGTGAAGTAAAGAGGGCCAAAATTTAAGGGAGGATAAATTCTTTTGATGATGCTTTCTAAGTTATGTTATTTACAGTTCATCTCACCATTTTCGCAAAAGACAATTTCTCAAATGATTCAGAACGAGAAATCTGGAGGTTGTTGAGGAAACATATCCAAGTGGCTATGATAAAAAATTTAGATTGTGGGTCATTGTATTTTTGGAGTTACACTCTGTGGAAAATAGGGTTTGTGGCTAGTCGTGAAACTAGTCTAAAATAGGTGTTTCGGGTAAAAACGTCATAACTTCTTATTAAAAGATAGAAATTCGGTAAGACCAAATGTATTGGTTGGATTACATTATTTAGTATTATGTGTACTATTTTTGGATCCATAAAAAAAATATTCCATGCGGGGAACTCTCTACAAGTTCTATCTCTAGAATAAGCTTGAATTCAACAAGGTATGCCATTTTTCCTATAACTCCTTTTTTGAGAAGTTCCAAGTAGTGAAACCTGGAGGAATTGCGTAAAAGAGACTGAAGAACATTGAGTACTATATTTAGATCTTTACTCATTATAGGTACATAGTTATTATTATTTCAAGTTAGGGTTGTTGACTAATACAAAATATTCATGTGAGACTAAAGTAAAGTTTGATGAAAATGCTAGTATATAGCTGTTAAAGTTAAGGAAGGTTTGCAAATATGTGATTCTATTATAGAGTTAAAAATCATATTTGGATGATGAAATTGATGAGGATTTTGGTTGAGGTACATGGTTGAGACAGGTAGTTGATGAGTTGCCACATACATGAGGTGTATAGTTGATGATGTTGGTACATCTTGATGAGTTATAGTTTATGTGTATTTGATGCATGACTGGTACATATTTGGTGCATGGTTGATGCACTCTTTGATGGTACAGGTTGAGGTACAGGTTGGTGCATGGTTTATGCACTTATTTATGGTACATGGTGATTATAGGTTGTTTGGTACAGATTGTTCCATGTTGTTTGGTGCAGGTTGATTGGTACAGTTTTACAAAAATATATCTCACAGTGATAGTGTGATAGTGGTTCTGTCATTCTACTTCCACGACAGGGCGGTTGGACATGGAAAGGATCGGTAGTTGTAGCCACCTTCTGGTTGTAGCCAGAAAACATAGGGGGTTGTAGCCTCCTTTTAGTTGTAGCCAGAGAATTGGGGAGTCAGAGCTTCCCTCAGGTTGTAGTGTGAGAAACTAGGGGTTTGGAGCCTCCTTCCAGTTGCAACAGGAAAACAAAGGAAGTTGGTGCTTCCAATGAATGTAATTCTTAAAGACATATAAGAAAAAGCATTCTGTGGTTTTCTCCCACTTTAGGTTTCCACGTAAAAACATTGGTTTATTGTGTATGTGTATGATTGCTCATTTTTTCATTGTTTATTTACTATGAAACTATTTGATGATAATGATACATTGATATAACACTTGTATTTTATGGTTAAAAGTATTAAATTTCTCTATTACCGATTGATACCCCCTCTCAATAATCCAACAATTGGTATCACAGAAGGTTCCTTTATAAATTAGTTTAACCACTCGAAGGAGATCATGGATTATTATGAGAATGGAGTACCATTGTTTACTAGTCAGCATGAGTTAAAGTATGAGATATGGAGAAGAAGAACAAAAGTATTTTTACAAGCACAAGAGAATTATATTTGGCTATTAGTCATTACAAGATATGATAGTTCAAAAAGGGAAAAGACTACAGCCAAGAAGGAATTGAAGAAGAATTAAAAAATAGAAATGGATTTCATCTCGGAAGGATTACCTAATCTGGTAAGAGAAAAGGTTGTTAAATGTTCATCAACCAAAGAAATTTGGGATAAGTTACATGACATATATTATTCACCCATCGCATATTTAGAAAATGCCAAAGAAGATGAAGGTACAGATCAAGAAGAAATATGTTCACCATGTCAAATAGATTCAGAAGATGAAGAGTTGATGTAGACCCCCCTTGCCCTCAGGCTGAGATCCACACAGGATTGTTCTTCTCTGAGTCTACAGAACTGAAATAGCTCTTTCGGGCCCTCACTGGAACCCCACGAATCCAATGCACAAGTCCTTCAGAAACCCCACCTGTGCGAACAAGCATTAGGCGCAAGATTCACTTCCACGTGACCATGACATTGTGGTTGTATTAGGATTTTGGTAAGAAGAAGTTTGATACGCAGTTGCCCAAACCACTCATCACTCCATTCCCCAAATTCCTGAAATGGATCAATGCCAAAATGGGCTCAGATCTTTTCAGGATTTCGCGAACTGGGAGTTCACGATGAAGTGACTCCAAAATCTCGCCTCCTCTACTTCCTAAACCTCGAAATACCAAAATGTCGAAATAGGCTCAACGACTCTGGATTGTGCTATTTCCTCTAAATTTTTTCAGGGCTTTGCGATTTCGCGAGTCGAGACTCCACGTCTCCCAATTCCTATTCTCTCGAACATCCGGGTCCCGAAATGCCGAAAAGGCTTAAGAAAAAAGCACTATCGGCTTTCATGATTCAGGAAATCGCAATGCAAGTGCCCCCCCTATTCTCTGTCTTTTGAATCTTTAGGTCCTGAAATGCCGAAATATACCTAACCATGGCCCACTTTTCAGGATTTCAAAATTTACGATTCCGCGATTCCAGCTGTAGACAGTTCTTGGTCCTTCAGCCTCCCAGACCCCGAAATGATGAGATGTCGAACTCCGAAATGGCTGCTTCCTCCGTGACCACAACACTGCTCCAAGGACACGTCGTGTTTCATGACTTCAAGGTTTTTAATACAAAGTTCCCCAGCTCCTTGTCATCGGGATTTCTGAAATTCTGAACCCGGAAATGCTAAAAGGCATTCAGCCTTAACCTTCGCACGGATTTGTGAGATCAGATGGCCCATGGGATTTTTGGCACTTCTCCACGAAGTGTTCCTACCATCTATTTCAACTCTTCTCCTGCACGACCTCCCATAGGTTAAACTCTGTGCGCCTTCCTCCAGATCCGATGGCTATCGATCATTTGCACTAGATCTAATGACTCAAACCTGTTTCCCTTCCTTGTGCTCTCTCCTCCTCTTGTCTGGACATGAAACTCGATGGTCCAGATCTCGCCTCTCTAGTTGATCTAACGACAACTGTGCCCTACCTTGAGCATGGCCTTCTTCCTTTCCCTTAGAAGATTTTTTGAAGTTCCAAAGGCCTCAACCTTTGGTTCCTCTATGAGCTCAATTCCTTTGGATATCACCTGCATTCTAGAAATGTTATCCCTCCTAAGATTTGTTCACTCTAAAACCTAAAAAGGTTTCATGACCTCTACACTCCTGGCAGGGTCCCTGCACACAACTGTGCTATCAATCCTGAGCTTTCTTTACTCGAACCTCTAGGGGACTCACCCTTCTATGTCCTCAAAGGGAAATCTAGTGTCCTCCTGATGACCTTTTGGTCAAGCCCTCCTTGCTGAGATTTATTTCTCTGAACCTCAAAGGTTCCCTCAAACTCTACAACCTCTTGCAGGGCCTTTGCGTGAAATGGTGTTATCTCTTCTGAGCTTATCTGTGGCTCTGAACTCAAAGTGTCTCTGTCCCTTTCTCTCCTTGAAGGGATGTAAGTGCCCTCTGGCAACTTCCCACTCAAGAACATTTTTCTTAGTCTGCAGGGTGTTCAACAACCCTGTGAGTGTCTCCTCCTATGACACTTCTCCTTCTTCTCAGAACTCGAAAGAGAGTTATTCTCATTGCACTCTATGCAACTGTTGAATGCCCTCCTGACAGAGCTTCCATAGAACTTCAAACGCTCTATCTCCCCTGAAATCGAAATAGAGTTCCTCCTGTGCACTCCTTGCACTCACTCGATGCACTCCTAACAGAGCTCTACAGAATCCTCAGTGACTTTGTCTTCTCACCAAATTCGAAACAGATTTCTCCTCAATGCATCCTATGCATTTTCTCAATGCCCTCCTGGCAAAGCCTCTACAGAATTCACAACAATTCTGCTTCTCCTCTCTGTTCTCTCCTCTTCACAGTTTCTCCTTCAAGGTGTTCAACAACCTTGAGGATTCCTCCTTGAGTCAATGACTTTAGCTGGTATGCCCTCCTGGCACGTCTTGGTCTAAATTCCGCAGAATTCAGAAGCGCACTCTTGCACTATTTTTCAGAGACCGCATTACTCCGTCATGCAGTCTTGCATGAAACCACAAAGAATCCAAACATAAAATCAAAGAACTTACAGAAAACAATTTCTGTCTGTAACCTGCAAATGAAAACTAACACACATCTACAGCATATCATCAACACATAAATACATTCATCCATGAACTCACAAACACATGAACAACAACATGCAAGAAAAACTGCTCTGTTTGTATTGATCAAGAATGTCTGATTACAATGTGTTCGAGCTCGGACTGCAACAGAGTCTCAGCTCTCCTCTCTTCTCTCTTCTACTCTATTCTCTACCTCTCTACTGACTAACTGCCTACAGATACAAAGGATCTTTTTACAAAAGGGGGCTTCTCGAGTTGTTCCCTCCATCCTCACCAACTCTCATTAATTTACATTCAATTACATTGAATGGTTTTCTAGTTCGAATCGGATCTATATCTCATCCTTACAACCATTTAAGGCAACCTTTATATAAATCTTGCGTACATGTATGGCTTTTGGCTGTTCAGCCTTACAACATTTAATACAATTTCAAAATTTGAAATTTGAAAGTGAGAGGGTTGCGCCTCTCCTCTCCATTGAACGTGTGTTGGTTGACTGACGTTTGATGATGTGGAGTGATGCTCCTACATCATACTCGTCTGTTGTTAAAAATTCATGAGCTCCTTCTCATGAGCTTCCCAGCATGGCTGTCAAAATTCACCTAGATCCAAAACAGTTCTTTGGAGCTATCCATCTGTTCCACTGCTTTGTTGCTGCTATTGCTTATGCTTCTTTGTTGCTATGGCAAGTTCTCCTCTACTCAGCTCCCCTTTGCTTACCACTTTTGCTGATCTGATCATCATCCTTCTGATCTCCTCAATTATCTCGTCCAGCTGCTCCAATGGCTGGCTCTTTGTATGCAGTCTGCCCTGCTGCAATTCTTCTGCCTTATCAGTGGGCAGATCTACCCAATCTCCCATGTTGTCTTTATTTACCTTTGTGGCACTCAGTGTCCACTCTACTGCAGACTCCAATTTTGCAGTCTCCTCACTGAAATGTTGCTCATATTCCTCCTATGTTGGTTCAATTCCAACTTCTTCCATCTTCTCCCGGGGCTGGTATGCTCCACTACCTTCTTCCAAATTAGCCTATTGGATGTGAAAATTTTTCACCATCACTCTTCTCTCTAGGCCTTCCAATTCTTCACACAGAACAACAAAGTCTATGCTGTCTGCTTCCTCTTCTTCTTCTTCTTCTCCTTTTGCAACTCCCAGTACTGCAGTGATATCTTGTTCAGCTTCCTGGCTGAAAATTTTGAGCCATTCTTTTGAATGCTCCTCCTTTTCTCCTTGGGCAAACATTAGTGTCTGCTCCATTTGTTCCTCCATGACAATCTCTATTGGCTATCTTTCTTCTGATGCTACATTTGCAATGCATTCTCTGGCCTCAATTGGGATGCTTGGTAGGAATACTTCAATTCCCCAATGATCAGAATTCTCTTCTAATTCTCTCTTGTCAACACTCCTTGCAGATATGAACTCTCCTCTGAGTTCATGAGACTTTCATATAGTCTCATCTCTTTCCCCTTGCCCACCTAGCAATTTGGGAATTTTTTGTTGCCCACCTGGTAGTCTATGAGGTCGTCTGATCCCATCTCATTGCCCTCTTCGCAATTTGAACTTTCACCACTTCCCCCTTGGCAGTACGCGAGACCTTCCATTGATCTCTTTCCATTGCCCACCTGGCAACTTGAAAGTCCACTTCTACCCACCTGGCAGCTTATGAGATCCACTGTTAATCTCATACCATTTCCCCCCTGACAATATGAATTTCCATGGCTGTCCTCCTCACAGTCTATGAGATCCTCCAATGATCTCATTTCATTGCCCACCTAGAAATTCAAAAAATTCATCCCTGCCCTCCTGGCAGTTTATGAGATCTGAAATTGATCCCTCTTCCTCATAATTGAGGGTTTCTTCGAATTCTGGCTCACAAATGAAAACCATCTATGTGTCACTGAGGCTCTCAACATACCTCAGCCACTTCCTCAACTCTTGTTGCTATTTTCTGGCAAACCACTTTTGAACAGGCCATTTTTCTTTCGTTTTCATGGGCCATTCATACACCCAATGTGTCTTTATGTTCTTCTACACCTGTAGTGCAAGCTCTTCCATCCTCGCCCTTATCTCAACGACCTCTTTATCCATCTCATATTTTCTCTATTACTAATTGTTATTCCTTCCACTGCTTCCATGGCCTTCAGTAGCCATCTCCTTGTTCCTGTCTGCCCTCCTGGCAAACTTGTTGTTGTCACTCTGCAACCGTGAGTGCTTCAAGCCTTTCCTACAGTCCTCCTCACTGTCTATTGACTGTTGCACACCTTGCAACAATCATTACAGAGATTCAACACTCTGTCTTCCTTTTCCTCTGGCTCCCTCTGCCTACAATATATAAACAAAATAAAGCTCTAATACCACTTGATGGTGTGTATCAAAGTATTTTATTTATCTACTCTGCCTCCCTCTCCCTACAATCTACAGATAGAAAGTGGCTCTGATACCAAACTGATGCAGACCCCCCTTGACCTCGAGCTGAGATGAACACAGGATCATTCTTCTCTGAATCTGCAGAACTGAAATAGTTCTTTTGGTCCCTCACTAGAACCCCATGAATCTGATCCACAGGTCCTTTAGAAACCCCACCTATGTGAAGAAGCACTAGGTGCAAGCTTTACTTCCACATGACCACGGCATTATGGTTGTATCAGGATTTTGGTAACTGAAAGTTTGATACGCAGCGGCCCAAACCACTAGTCACTCCATTCCCCAAATTCCTGAAATGGCTCAATGTCGAAATGGGCTCAGATCTTTTCAGGATTTCGTGAACTAGGAGTTCATGATGCAGTGACTCCAAAATCTCACCTCCTCTGCTTCCCGAACCCTGAAATACCGAAATGCTGAAATGGGCTCAACGACTCTGGCTTGTGCTATTTCCTCCAAATGTTTTCTGGGCTTCGTGATTTCATGAGTCGGTACTCCACGTCTCCCGAATCCTGGTCTCTTGAACATCCAGGTCCCAAAATGTCGAAAAGGATTAATGACAAAGCACTATTGGATTTCACGATTCGAGAAACCATGATGCAAGCGCTCCCCCTGTTCTGTCTTTCGAATCTCCGGGTCCTGAAATGCCGAAAGCTACCCAACCATAGCCCACTTTTTGGGATTTTAGAGTTCACGATTCCATGATTTTGGCTGCAAACAATTCTTGGTCCTTCAACCTCTCGAACCCCAAAATTCCAAAATGCCGAACATCGAAATGGCTTCTTCCTCCATGAACACAACCTTGCTCCAAGGACACGTCATGTTTCATGACTTCGGGGTTTTCAATACAAAGTGCCCCAGCTCCTTGTCATCGGGATTTCCAAAATTCCAAAGCTCGAAATGCCGAAATGCTAAAAGGCACTCAACCTTAACCTTCTCATAGATTTGTGAGATATGACGGCCCACGATATTTTTGACACTTATCAACGAAGTGTTCCCGCCATCCGCTTCAACTCTTCTCCTGCACGACCTCCCAGAGGTTAAACTCCGTGTGCCTTCCTATGGATCTGACGGCTATCGGTCCTTTCCACTAGATCTGATGACCTAGATCTGTTTCTCTTCCTTTTTCTTTCTCCTCCTATTGTTTGGACGTGAAACATGACACTCCAGATCTCACCTCTCCAACTTATCTAATGGTAGTTGTGCCCTACCTTGAGCATGGCCTTCTTCCTTTCCCTTGGAAGATTTTCTGAAGTTCCAAAGGCCTCAACCTTTGCTTCCTCTGTGAGCTCAATTCCTTTGGATATCACCTACATTCTAGGAATTCTATCCCTCCTGAGCTTTGTTCACTCTAAAACCTAAAAAGGTTTCACAATCTCTGCACTCCTTGCAGGGTCCCTACACACAACTATGCTATATGTCTTGATCTTTATTTACCCGAACCTCTAGGGGAATCGCCCTTCTGTGTCCTCAAAGGGAAATCTGGTGTCCTCCTGATGACCTTCTACTCAAGCCCTCCTTGTTGAGCTTTATTTCTCTGAACCTCAAAGGTTCCCTCGAACTGTACAACCTCTTGTAGTACCTTTGAATGAAATGGTGCTATCTCTTCTAAGCTTATCTATGGCTCTGACCTCAAAGTGTCTCTGTCCCTTTCTCTCCTTGAAGGGATGTAAGTGCTCTCTGGCAACTTCCCTCTCAAGCATGTTTTGTTGAGTCTGCAGGGTGTTCAACAACCGTGTGAATGTCTCCTCATGTGACACTTCTCCTTCTTCTCAAAATCCAAAAGAGAGTTATTCTCATTTCACTCTATGTAACTACTCAATGCCCTCCTGGCAGAGCCTCCACAAAACTTCAGATGCTCTATCTCCCCTGAACTTGAAATAGAGTTCCTCCTGTGCACTCCTTGAAATTGCTCGATGCCCTCCTAGCAGAGCTCTACAAAATCCTCAGTGACTTTGTCTTCTCACCGAATTTGAAATAGAATTCTCCTCAATGCATCCTGTGCATTTTCTCAATGCCCTCCTGGTAGAGCCTCTACAAAATTCACAACAATTATACTTCTCCTCTCTATGCTCTCCTCTGCACAGTTTCTCCTTCAAGGTGTTCAACAACCTTGAGGCTTCCTCCTTGAGTCAATGACTTCAGTTGGTATGCCCTTCTATCACATCTTTGTCTAAATTCTACAGAATTCAGAAGTGCACTCCTGCACTAGTTTTCAGAGACCGCAGTACTCTATCATGCACTCTTGCACTAAACCACAAAGTATCCAGACCTGAAATCAAAGAACTCGCAGAAAACAATTTATGTCTGTAACCTGCAAATGCAAACTAACACACATCTACAACATATCATCAACACATAAAGGCATTCATTCATGAACTCACAAACACATGAACAATAACATGCAGAAAAAACTGCTATGTTTGTATTAATCAAGAATGCCTGATTACAATGTGTTCGATCTTGGACTACAATAGAGTCTCGACTCTCCTCTCTTCTCTCTTCTACTCTATTCTCTACCTCTCTACGGACTAACTGCTTATATATACAAAGGATATTTTTACAAAAGGGGTCTCCTCAAGCTCTTCCTTCCATCCTCACCAACTCTCATTAATTTACATTCAATTACATTGAATGGTTGTCTAGTCCAAATCAGATCTAGATCTCAGCCTTACAACCATTTAAGGGAACCTTTATCTAAAGCCTGCGTACATGTATGGGTTTTGGCTCTTTGGCCTTACAATATTTAATGCAATTTCAAAATTTGAAATTTTAAAGTGAGAGGGTTGCGCCTCTCCTCTCCATTAAACGTGTGTTGGTTGACTGGCGCTTGATGATGTGGAGTGATGCTCCTGCATCAAGAGTACATAATCAACAAAGGTATGTTTTTTTTCTTTAGTTGCAAAAAATGTAGACATCTGGAAATAGAATGCCATGAAGGAAATGAGACAGAAAAACTAATTGAAAAACAAGACAATTATGAAGCTGAATTGATTAGTGATTTAGATGAACTAATAAAAGAAAGAGAAGAAAACAAGTCACTCAATAAATAATTTCTGAAACAAAAGGAAAGTGTTCACAATTTTGAAGAATCCCAACAGGTCATCAAGAACTTAAGAACTCATCTAGAAGAAGCCAAAAAGATTGAAAAAAATATTGAATATCAAAAAAAGTGTTTGGAAGCCAACATAACAACACAAAAGGAAGAAGCAGAAATGAGAGAGAAGATATTCACAAATCATCTTAAGGAAATAACTAATGATCTAAACAAGCTTGAGGTAGAGTTTGTTCAAGAAGAGAAAGGACTTGAAGAATAAATAATCACATTAAAATTTCAGCTTGAAGAAGCGAAAAGAACAAAAGAAGTCACGAAGTCTCAGATAATGAAGAAAGAAGAAGAGGTTGAGAATCTTGAAGAAGTTGTCACATTGAGAAATAAAATCATCAAGCTCAACAAGAACATTAGTTATAGCAAATGAAGAGAATCACTCTAGGTTTCTAGAAAAGAAGAATGAATAAAATAGAAAGAGTTATGCAGAAATAATCAAAGGAAAGAATCATGGTCAACCATAATCTAAGAAAACTATTTAAGATACATCTTCAAGAAGACCATCCATGTTCTAGCTACAAAGAATCTTCAATCATGATAATGACCAGTCAAGGAAAAAATTCATAAGGACTACACCACAAAGAAGATCATTCACTCCAATGTATGAAAAATTCTTTTATGATCATTGTTTTTATTGTACTAATTTTGGACATAAGGTTGCAGATTGCAGGGATTATAAAAAAAATGTTCAAGCAAGAAATGCCTATGTGGCCCCATGTAACATTGAGTGTTACAAATGTGATAAATATGGACACATAGCTAGTGATTGTAGAATCATGATCGATACTTCCATGAAAGAGAACAATGATATCAGATATAATCAAGTATGGATAAGAAAACATGAAGAATAGGTGAACAAAAACTAGGTCCCAGATATCGCAATATTGGTAATAAAATGAGATGAAGAAACTTCTACAAAGAAAAAGAAATACGTCAAATACAGAAAGGTTTGGAAAGTAACTGAAAGAAAAGAAGGACAGGTAAATAAAGAACAGGTTGAAGAGATTGTACTTTCAAGAATTGTAGTGAAAGATGAATCCACAGAAAAAAAGAAGGAAGTCAGATCTCAGAGAGATGATGAATCTACCAATGAAGATGATGGTGAATACACATCAGAGCAGGAATTGTTCTAAGCCATCTGTCTTAGAGACTCCCAGGTAATATAAATATTAGACATGGGTATTCTATGCGATAGCTATCATAGACCAAAGAACCATCCTTCAAGAAACTTGCAAAGTTTGAGTAGATAGATCTAGATAATTTAGTTAGTAGAAGTACAATTTAAAAGATTAATCAGTTGTAGTAGTGAAGACTTCATGATAGTATAGTGATAAATGGGTCAACATTATGGACATTTGTGCAGTAGAGCCTTAGAAAGTATGGACATAGATGGATTTGTAATAACACTTAGTAGGGTTGGATAGATATATGATAGTGGACGAGAACATGGATTCATAGACTGGTTCAAAGAGTGGTTCAAAGACAAAGGAACATTATCATAATGGATGATAATTACACATGAAATGGCTCGAACAATTCTAATGAATTCCAAATTGATAGATATTTTTTGGACACATGTAGTGCATACAACAATTCACATTCAAAACAAAGTAATGTTTAGAATCAACAATGAAAAAACTCTCTACGAGCTATGGAAAGGAAGACCAACAAATGTGAAGCACTTCATAGTATTTGGAAGAAAATGCTACGTCAAAAGAGAACATGGCAGGATGGGAAAGTTTTACTCTCTTTTGGACAAAGGAGTACTTGTTTGTTACTTAAGTACAAGAAAAGAATAAAAGTGTTACAATCCGAGGTTGAACAAAGTTGTGGAAATCATCAATGTAACAAATGATGAAACAGGTGGATGAGAATTAAAGGAAGAAGAAAATGAATCAATGGAACAACTTTACGAAAATGAAATAGAAGATGAATAAGAAGTAGAAGGGGAAGATGAAGAAGATTGTACAGATGTACAAGAACAAGTTCAAAGAATTCCTCAAAAGACACCTAGCAAACGAGTACAGAAGAATCATCCTTCATATCAGATTGTCGGAAATAAGGATGCAGGAGTTGAGACTAGAAGAAGAATCCATTCACCAGAACAAATGCACCTAGCACTCTTATCTACATTTGAACCAAACAATTTTGAAGAGGCCAACAAGGATGAATGATGGAATAAGGCCATGGATGAATAATTGGATCAAATAGAGAAGAATGACACTTGGGAATTGGTTCTAATAAAAAATAATAAGAACATAATTAGTACAAAGTGGGTTTTCAGAAATAAATTGAATGAAGATGGACATGTTACAAGGAAAAAAGATAGATTGGTATGTAAAGGAATTGAATTTGAAGAGACATTTTCCCCAGTTGACAGAATGAAAGAAATCCAATTGATTTTAGCTTATGCATGCTCCAAGAATATTAAAGTGTATCATATGGACGTGAAATCAACTTTTCTGAATGGGGAACTTGAAGAAGAAGTCTACATTGAACAACCAGAAGGATTTCAGATGTTAGAGAACGGAGTTTATGTGTGTAAATTGAAGATCGCCTTGTATGGTCTAAAATAGGCTCCTAGAGCATGGTACTCTAGACTGGATAAATATCTCCAACATGCAAGGTTCAGAAAAATAAGTGTAGACATCAACCTCTACATCAAGGTAACTCAAGATAGTATTTTATTAATTGAATTTTATGTTGATGATATTATTTTTGGAGGTACTGATGACAAGTTCAGCCAGAAATTTGCAAAGGATGTACAAAATGAATTTGAAATGTCATTACTTAGAGAACTATCCTTCTTTCTAGGTCTTCAGATATGTCAAAGAAACCAAGGAATTTTTATTTCTCAAACTAAGTATATCAAAGAAATGTTAAAGAGGTTCGGAATGAAACATTTCAAACTAGTTACCACTCCTATGAAAACCAGTTGTAAGTTGAGAAAAGATGATGATTCAAAGTCTACAGACTAGAGGCAATACATGTCAATGATCAGTAGCTTACTATATGTGAAACATCTAAACCAGATGTGATACAGGAAGTTGGACAGGTGGAACGATTTCAAGAAGCACTAAAGGAATCACATGTTTTAGAATTGAAAATGATTTTTAGATATCTCAAAGGAACAAAAGAGTTTGGATTATGGTATCCAAAAGGAAAGGATCTTTCACTTATTTCCTACACAGATGCAAATAGGTCAGTTTGCATTGATGACCGACAAAGCACTAGTGGAGTAGTGTTTGACTTTGGTGAGTGTTTAGTTTCTTGGTTAAGAAATAAACAATCATCAGTATCCTTATCTACATCCGAAGCAAAATATATTGCAACAATAGGATGTTGTACACAAGTTCCATTGATAAAATAAACTTTGACAGATATACAGGTTGAGTATGATGAGCCCATTCCAATCTATTGTCATAATACAAGCGCCATCGATATCTCAAAGAACCTAGTGATGCACTCCAAGATGAAGCACATTCCAATCAAGTATCACTTTCTACGGGAACAAGTTGCATAGAATAACATCATATTTGAATATGTGGGCACAAAAGAACAAGTGGCAGACATCTTTACAAATACGCTTGCATGGGAAGCCTTTGAGTATCTTTTCCAGAGACTCAGAGTAATTTATACTCCAAAATGAATGATTTTCAATGCTTATCTTATATGTCTTATATTTACACGAGGAAGCACGGTAAAGAGGACAGTTTGGGTTGGGAGATCAGTTTCAGGAAGATTTAATTCAAGGGGAGAAGCCTTGGATGGAAAGATACCTTTTCCATTGATGACAAAGGGGGAGAGATTTATTAGATGCAAAGGAAAATGCTTGGAGAAGGACAAAACATGCATGGTTCCAGGGGAAGCGATGGTCACAAGGGGAGAATGAGTGATATGAATTCAATATTGCATCAGAGTGTTGCCATCAATGCCAAAGGGGGGTATTGTTGATTATTTGGGCTAGTTGTCATTGATGTCAACCCTTGAAGAAATTCCAGTAGCGAATTCTGGTAGCACAAAGGTTTGGGTAATTGACCCAAGTTTGTTTGATTTATAATGGTACGATTTTTAATATATTTGAAGGTAAGACTATTCTATATTGATAGTACATGTCATTCAATTTCTGGTGGTACGTGGAATGTGTTGGAAGGAATTGCAGCTTGCATAGTTTGCATAGGACTTGTTTTCGTCATTAATGTCAAACTTTAAAATTCCAAATGGGGAGTTCGTTGGTCAGTTTACACAGGCACCATGGATCAGTTTGCACAGGCACAACATGAATTTTAGAGATCGTCACTCCGAGAGTTTCTATTTTGGGATTTCGGGAGTTTCTATTTCAGGATTTTTGCATGGTAAGCAAAAACTCCAACATCACAAAGTCCCAAATGTCGAAATACCGAAAGGGACACATGTCACATGATTCCGAGAGTTTCTATTTCGGGATTCTGGGAGTTTCTATTTCGAGATTTTTGCATGGTAAGAAAAAACTTCAACATCACGAAGTCTCCAATGTCGAAATACCAAAACCACGACAACCATCCATCTCAATGAATGATTAAGTCATATCCATTGGATTAAGCATTGGAGGAGTAATATAAGAGTTGTATATGACCATTGATCTGTCATCGAGAAGTTAACGAGAACCGTCCGATCTATGTCCACTAGATCAAATGTAAAGCCATCAGATCATTTTGGGGTTTGTGACTTGGAGTGTTGAAACACTTCATCATAGAAATGTTGAAACGCCGAAATGCGAACTGCCAAAAATTTTGGGGTTCGTGACTTGGAGTATTGAAACACTTCATCACAAGAAATGCCAAAATGCCGAAATGTGAAATGCCAAAATGCGAAACACCGAAATACCTTTTTGGTGTAGGCAGTGGTTACCACCAATGGTCATGTGAAAGGGAGGAGCTAGCATAAAGTTAAGCTCTATTTTAGGGTTTTGTAACTTGAAGTGTCAAGACTCTTTGACATAGGATTGTCAAATTGTCGAAATGAAAAATGCGAAATGCATTTCGATTAACTTGTGGTCATGATCAATGGACATATGGGTTAGCAAAAGTGGTTTGCCAAAGCGCTCAAGGGTTATTTAGTGCTGAAAAATTAAAACAGATGTATGTTCATCGAATGGTGCTAGTTAAATGTTTAAACTGATCATGTGGATATCATTCGTCTTGATGCCTTGGCCACTAATAATCATTGTAAGGTAGTTATTCAGTTATTGTAACTGAATCTTCGAAGCTTGATGGTTCAAGTGTATGCTCTGAATGTAGAGGGAAGAGATAAGTGAAATTGGGCGAGATGAATGTGGGTGCGTATGGAATTAATGGTACAACCATAGCTCTAAGGTAAAATTCATTTATGTAAATGAATATAAAACCAAAATAAAATCATACAGGGACAGTGAGAATAAATGATGAAGATATAGCAGAGATCAAGGGGAGAAGAATGGATTTTTATATGCTTATATAAACAGAGAGGAATTGAATGATGAATCCTTTGCCAGAGAAGATAAAGAGTTGGTTTGCAGGTTCTTAGTGAAAGTGAAGCATTCCAGGGTGGTAGGGAGGAGCAAGGGGAGACTATAAAAGTCTCCTGTACAAGTTGGTGCTTGTACATATGGGAGTTGTAGCTTCCATTTAGTAGGTGCTAGAGAAACAGAGGTAGCAGCCTCATCTGGGTTGTAGCTCAGATAAAATAAGAATGTAAAGAGGAGTTGGAGCTTGCATTTCATTCATAAGAAGAAGAGGTTTTTCCCTTTCGGGTTTCCTCATGAAAAATCACTGTGTCATTGTTTCATTTATGTGATTGTATATTTATTTGTTAGATGTATTACTACAAGTTAAATGTTAAAGGCATGATTTCTTGATTAATAAGTAAGCTTCTTATAAAATGAAAGAAATTTTATACAACTGATACACCCCTCCTCTCTTAGTTGACTTATCCTGTTCAACAATTGGTATCAGAGCAGGTTACTTCAAGATATCAGTTTAGCCACTAAAAGTTTTTGATCATTCATAATGGATAAAAAGTCAGAATTTACAAAACATGGATTGCCTTTGTTTGATGGTCATAATTATGACTTTTGGAGTATCAGGATGAAGTTTTTTCTACAAACTCAAGGAGTAGATATCTGGCAGGTTGTACTAAATGAATATAAAGTCCCAGCAACCATTCCAATAGATGCTACAGGTAAGAGAGTCTATGAGAGTAATTCCAAAGCTATGTATGCAATAATAGAAGGTCTAGTAGGGTCATAAATTGTTAAAGTTATGCATTGTGCATCAACAAAAGAAATATGGGATAAATTGAAAAATGTATATGAAGGAGACACTAAGGTAAAGAGTGCTAAGCTACAATCATATCGAAGTAAATTTGAAAGCCTGAAAATGGAAGAATCTGAAGATATAACTACCGAATTTCTTCGTATTGATGAAGTTGTTATTACCATAAGAGGTCTAGGAGAAACAATTAATAACAATATTATTGTGCAAAAGGTACTTAGATCACTTCCTGCAATATTTGATTCAAAAATATCTGCATTACAAGAAAGAACAGATCTTAATACTTTAGAAATGGATGAATTACATGGAATACTAACAACATATGAGATTACAACCTCTGGTGAGAATTCTTTCAGGAAAGAAGCAGCTTTCAAGGTAGGAAAGAAAGGTAAGAAAAAGGTTGAAGTAGAAATCAACAGTCATGAGGAGTCAGAAGGTGATGTGGAAGAAGCAAATTTTGTTAAAAATCTGAAAAGAGGTACTGGCAAGTATAAAGGTAAGCTTTCTCTGAAATGATTTGGTTGTGGTAGAATAAGACGTTTTACATCTAAGTGTCCTTACAATAAGCATACTGATAATGAAGAAGACAGTGATAGAAAACCTAAGGAATTCAAGAATAGACATAAGAAGTTTTTTCAAAGAAAAACTTACAAAAATAAAAGCCCCTGTATAAAAGATGTCAGTGATATTTCAGAATCTGGTGAGAGTGATGACAGTTTAGATGTACAACTTTTTATGGCTATGGAAAAACAAGATGATCAGTATGGTGAAGAATAAGAAGGTGAAGTTGATCTAGAAGTTGAACTGGTAAGTGCTTTAAGTGAATTAAGAAAAGTGAGAAGGAAATGCAAACATTTTAAAAGAGAAATTGAGAATCTAGAATTTGAATTACAGAAATCAAATGGTTTGATTGATAGCACTGAAATCATGGTAGTTGACTTAAAACTTAAAATAGAAGAGGCTAGAGTGACTGAAGAAGATCTAACAAAAATGATTGCAGAAAAGAATAAGGAAAATGAAGGTTTAAAAATTGAAGTAATCTCTTTAAGAAAGAAAGTACAAGAAAATAACATCAATCAGAGTTCACAAGTGTTAGATCAAATTATTAGTAGTCAAAGATCAACATATGATAAGAATGGAATTGGTTATAAATCTGTTGTAACTAATGGATGTTCTAGTTCAAGTGTTGAGAAAGCAGGTACAGAGGATAATCATGAGAAAATTACTAGCAAGAAGATGGAATAAAAAAGGCAAGAAGAAAATTAGGGTTCAGGAATGCATAGAAGAAGTTATGGAAGACATCAAAATAAGTTTGAAGGGCACTGTTTCTTTTGTTATAAGTATGGACATAAGGCTGCATTTTGTAATAGTTTTTCAAGAAAGATAAATGCACATAACAATCATGAAAGGTCTAATTTTAAATATGGAAGAGGACATGGTAAAACTAGTCAAAACAATATGAACTACTCTTACAACAGATTTGACACCTTAAGATATGAGACTGAATGTTACAAGTGTAGCAACCTTGGGCATGTGTCAAGAAATTGTCCTATGAGTTTTCAGAAATTTAATGAACCCACTTACACAGATCCGAAAACCAAATTTTGGAAAAAGAAAAATGAAAATCTGAACATTGAAAAATGCACTATAGCTCTACAAGTAGAACATAAAGTAAAATGGTTTGTTGATAGTGGATGTTCAAAGAATATGATAGGTAGAAAACGACTCTTTGTTGAACTAGATGAAGGAAAAGAAGGTACATTCACCTTTGGAAATGATCAATCAACTAGGATAGTTGGAAAATGAACTGTATGTCTAAACAACAAGAAAATCATGGCTGAAAATGTCTTATTGGTTGAGGAAATGGAACATAACTTATTGAGTGTAATTCAAACCTGTGATAAAGGTCTCTTTATGATTTTTGATTCAAAAGGATGTCAAATCACGGATATAAAATCAATTAAACTAGTTGGAACATCCACAAGAACTTCAAGCAACATGTACATACTAGATGAAGAAAAAGAAAATGCTATCTTGGGAGTGAATATGAAAGTTGGTTGTGGCACAAAATACTTGGACACATTAACTTTGAAAATCTGATTCAGTTGAATAAAAATGAAGCAATAAGAGATTTACCTATCATAAAGGATCTTTCAAGTTCTGTCTGCAAGCAATGTCAACATGGTAAGAAAACTAGAGTTAAATTCAAAACCAAAGAACATTCAACAACTAAACCATTAGAAATAGTACATGTTGATGTCTGTGGACATATGAGAACACCAGGGTTAAAAGGAGAAAGATATTTTCTACTATTTGTGGATGACTTTACTATAATGACATGGATGTTTTTATTGAAAAAAAAATCTGAAACTTTTAGTTGTTTTCAAATCTTCAAGGAGTCAACTGAAAATGAATGTGACATAAAAATTTAACGTTTAAGATCAGATAATGGAGGGGAATTTGTGTCTAAAGAATTCAACAGATACTGTGATGAAAATTGGATAACAAGACATTTTTCTGTTACTAAAACACCTCAACAAAATGGAGTGGTTGAAAGAAAAAATAACACTGTTATGGAGATGGCTAGAACTATGCTCAATGAATCTAAACTAAGTAATATACTATGGCCTCAAGATGTTCATACTATTGTTCATATTTTGAATAGAAGCTTGCTGAGAAACAATCATTTTAAGACACCCTATCAGTTATGGAAAGGCAGATCAACTAGTGTTAAACATTTCAGAATTTTTGGTAGCAAATGTTATATCAAAAGAGTTGACAAGCATTTGGGTAAGTTGGAATCTAGAACAGATGAAGGTATTTTAGTTGGGTATTCCTGTTCAAGCAAAGGTTATAAATGTTACAACTTTAGATTGAACAAAATAGTTGAAGCCATAGATGTGAAATTTGATGAGTCCTCATGTTTGAAGTCTAAATCTAAACAAAAGAATCATCAAATATATGAGATAGATGACAAGCATAAAATGAATGATGAGGTAATTGAAATAGAAGAAACTAAGGCTATTGACAGTGAACAATTAATTCCTACTTTAACACAGGGCACAACCCCATCCAAAAGCATGACTCCATCAAAGACTGCAAGCAAGAGAATACAGAAAAATCACCCTGAAGAAGAGATAACTGGTGACATAAATGCAGGTGTTGGAACAAGAAGAAGAAGGTAAGAATCCACCTCAACTCATGAACATGTATCTTTACTTTCTCTGATTGAACCCAAAAATATTAAAGAAGCAATTAAAGATGAGTATTGGATGAAAGCAATGAATGAAGAACTTAGTCAAATAGAAAAGAATAAGACATGGGAATTGGTTCCTAGACCTTTAAATAAGAATGTCATAGGGGCTAAATGGGTTTTCAGAAATAAGATGGATGAAGCAAGTAAAATAACTAGAAACAAGGCTAGATTGGTTTGTAAAGGGTATGCACAAGTAGAAGGAATAGATTTTGGAGAAAATTTTGCTCCTGTTGCAAGAATGGAATCCATTAGACTGATTCTAGCTTATGCTAGTTCTAAACACATTAAAGTTTACCAAATGGATGTAATGTCTGCATTTTTGAATGGTGATTTAGAGGAAGAAGTATATATGGAACAACCAGATGCTTTTCAGGTACAAGAAGTAGAACAATATGTTTACAAGTTGAAAAGGGCATTGTATGGCCTAAAGCAAGCACCAAGGGCTTGGTATTCCAAACTTGACAATTACTTGAGGAAGCAAGGATTTAGGAAAGGTAACACAGATAGTAATCTATATATTAAAGAAGAAAATGATAGCCTAATCATTGTTGAGATATATGTAGATGATATCATTTTTGGTAGTGATGATAATAGGCTTAGTAAACAATTTGCTAAAAGTATGCAGAAAGAGTTTGAGATGTCCATGCTAGGAGAAATGAAGTTTTTATTAGGTTTGCAAATTACTCAATCTGATAAAGGTATTTCCATTTCTCAAACCAAGTATATCAATGAAATGCTTGAGAAATTTCAGTTGGAAGATTCTAAACTAGTTGGCACTCCCATGGTTACTGGTTGTAAATTAAGTAAGTTTGATGATACTAAAGATGTTGATCAGATATTATACAAATCTATGATTGGTAGTATTCTTTATGCTATAGCTACAAGAATTGATATTATGCATGCAATTTGTCAAGTTGGTAGGTTTCAGGCTTCACCAAAAAATTCTCATCTACTTGTTGTCAAAAGAATTTTTAGATATCTTAAGGGGACAATAGAGTATGGTTTATGGTATCCTATAGGTAATCAGCTTGATTTATATGCTTTCACTGATGTTGATTGGGCAGGTTGTGTTGATGACAGGAAGAGTACTAGTGGAGCAACATTTTTTCTTGGAGGATGTCTTGTAAGTTGGTCAAGTAAAAAACAATCAACAATGTCTCTTTCTACTGCTAAAGCAGAATACATTGCAGCTGGAACTTGTTTCACTCAGGTTCTATGGATGAAACATATGTTAGAATATATACATATTCATTATGATGAACATATACCTATATTTTGTGATAATACCAGTGCAATTAATATTTCTAAAAATCCTGTTATGCATTCCAAAACAAAGCACATTCCCATTAAATTTCATTTTTTAAGAGAGCAGGTTATGTCTAAAGTTATTAAAATGGAATATGTTGGCACAAAGGATCAGATAACATATGTATTTACTAAACCTTTATCTAAAATTCAATTTGAAAGTCTCAGGGATCAGTTGGGGGTTTACCCTCTGTAATTTCATTTCATTCTCAAAGATTGCACGAGCTTCGTTATAAAATCAGACTGCACAAGTTTATTGACTATTATTGATAGGGGGAGTTGCTGTTGAAATGATACATATTTGCAAGTGATTTTCTTTGCTCAGGGGGAGTATGGTTGATTCCTTTGCCATAGATGTCAAAAGGGGAAGAAGAGATTTAAAGTTTTTCATCAATGCCAAAGGGAAAGTTTGTTGGCAGGAATTGCAGCTTGCACAGCTTGCACATGACTTGTTTTTTTCATTAATGTCGAACTCTAAAATGCCAAAGGGGGAGCTTGTTGGTCAGTTTACAGAGGCACCGTGGATCAGTTTGCACAGGCACAACTTGAATTTCAGAGATCGTGACTATGAGAGTTTCTATTTTGGTATTCCGAGAGTTTCTATTTTGGGATTTTTGCATTGTAAGCAAAAACTCCAACATCATGAAGTCCTGAATGCCAAAATATCGAAAGGGACACACGTCACATGATTCCAGGAGTTTCTATTTTGGGATTCCGGGAGTTTCTATTTTGGGATTCTGCGAGTTTCTATTTTGGGATTTTTGCATGGTAAGCAAAAAATTCAACATCACGAAGTCCCGAATGCCAAAATACCGAAACCACAACATCCATCCATCTCGATGAATGATTAAGTCATATCCATTAGATTGAGCATTGGAGGATTAATATAAGAGTTGTATATGACCGTTGATCTATCCTCGAGAAGTTAACGAGAACCGTTCGATCTATGTCCACCAGATCAAATATGAAGTCGTTAGAACATTTCGGGGTTCATGACTTGGAGTGTCGAAACACTTCATCACAGAAATGCCGAAACGCCGAAATGTGAAACGCAAAAAATTTAAGGTTTGTGACTTGGAGTATTGAAACACTTCATCACAAGAAATGCCAAAACGTTGAAATACCTTTTTGGTGTAGGCAGTGGTTACCACCGATGGTCATGTGAGAGGGAGGAGCTAGCACCAAGCTAAACTCTATTTTGAGGTTTCGTAACTTGAAGTGTCAAGACTCTTCGACACAGGATTGCCGAATTGCAGAAATGCGAAATACGAAATGCATTTCGATTAACTTGTGATCACGACCAATGGACATATGGGTTAGCACAAGTGGTTTTCCAGAGCACTCAAGGGTTATTCCATGTTGAAAAATTAAAACAGATGTATGTTCATCGAACGGTGATGGTTAAATGTTTAAACTGATCATGTGGATATTGTTCATCTTGATGCCTTGGCCAATAATAATCATTGTAAGGTACTTATTCAGTTATTTTAAATGAATCTTTGAAGCCTGAGGGTTTGAGTGTATGCTCTGAATGTATAGGGAAGAGATAAGTGAAATTGGGTGAGATGAATGTGGGTGCGTATGGAATTAATGGTACAACTATAGCTCTAAGGTAAAATTCATTTATGTAAATTAATATAACACCGAAATAAAATCATACAGGGACAGTGAGAAGAAATGATGAAGATATAGCAGAGATCAAGGGGAGATGAATGGATTTTGATATGATTATATAGAAAAAGAGGACTTGAATGATGAATCCTTTTCCAGATAATATAAAGAGTTGGTTTGCAGGTTCTTAGTGATAGAGAAGGATTCCAGGGTGGTAGGGAGGAGTAAGGGGAGACTGTAAAAGTCTCTTGTACAAGTTGGTTCTTGTACATCTGGGAGTTGTAGCTTCGATTCAGTAGGTGCTGAAGAAACAAAGGTAGCAACCTCATCGGGGTTGTAGCTCAGATAAAATAAGAATGTAAAGAGGAGTTGGAGCTTTCCTTTCATTCATAAGAAGAAGAGGTTTTTCCATTTTGGGTTTCCTCATGAAAAATCATTGTGTCACTATTTCATTTATGTGATTGTATATTTATTGGTTAAATGTATTACCGCAAGTTAAATGTTAAAGGCATGATTTATTGATTAATAAGTAATTGTAACACCCATACATGGTGTTAAACTATTAATCTTCCATTAAACATATACAATAAAAATTTTGCTTAAACATAATTTCATTTCATTTTCATTTACACAATTATTCTACATTTGCTCAATGATAAATCTAATAACATGATGAAATAAGTAGTAGGCTAACTTTAAGATTTAAG
>JASDQU010103536.1:221773-245665 GCA_032191745.1 Picea mariana | reverse complement strand
GGGGGGGGGGTGAATCAGTTGACTTATCACATTCAACAATTGGTATCAAAGTAGGTTACTTCAAGATATCAGTTTAACCACTGGAAGTTTTTGATCATTCATAATGGATAAGAAGCCAAAATTTACAAAACATGGATTGTCTTTGTTTGATGGTCATAGTTATGCTTTTTGGAGTATCAGGATGAAGTTGTTTTTACAAACTCAAGGAGTAGATATCTGGCAGGCTGTACTAAATGAATATAAAGTCCCAACAACTATTCCAATAGATTCTACAGGTAAGAGAGTCTATGAGAGTAATTACAAAGCTATGTATGCAATACTAGGAGGTCTAGGAGGGTCAGAATTTGTTAAAGTTATGCATTGTGCATCAACAAAAGAAATATGGGATAAATTGAAAAATGTATATGAAGGAGATGCTAAGGTAAAGAGTGCTAAGCTACAATCATATAGAAGTCAATTTGAAAGCCTGAAAATGCAAGAATCTGAAGATATAGCTACCTACTTTCTTCGTATTGATGAAGTTGTTAATACCATGAGAGGTCTAGGAGAAACAGTTAATAATATTATTATTGTGAAAAAAGTACTTAGATCACTTCCTGCAGAATTTGATTCAAAAATATCTGCATTACAAGAAAGAAGAGATCTTGATACTTTAGAAATGGATGAATTACATGGAATACTAACAGCATATGAGATGAGAACCTTTGGTGAGAATTCTTTCAGGAAAGAAGCAGCTTTCAAGGTAGCAAAGAAAGATAAGAAAAAGGTTGAAGCAGAAATCAACAGTCATGAGGTGTCAGAAGGTGATGTGGAAGAAGCAAATTTTGTTAAAAATATGAAAAGAGGTACTGACAAGTATAAAGGTAATCTTCCTCTGAAATTCTTTGGTTGTGGTAGAATAGGACATTTTTCATCTAAGTGTATTTACAATAAGCATACTAATAATGAAGAAGACATTGATAGAAAACCTAAGGAATTCAAGAATAGACATAAGAAGTTTTTTCAAAGAAAAACTTACAAAAAGAAAAACCTGTGTATAAAAGATGGCAGTAATATTTTAGAATCTGGTGAGAGTGATGACAGTTCAGATATACAAATTTTTTTGGCTATGGAAAAATAGGATGATTAGTTTGGTGAAGAAGAAGAAGGTGAAGTTGATCTAGAAGCTGAACTGGTAAGTGCTTTAAGTGAATTAAGAAAAGTGAGAAGGGAATGAAAACATTTTAAAAGAGAAATTGAGAATCTAAAATTTGAATTACAGAAATCAAATGGTTTGATTGATAGCACTGAAATCATGGTAGTTGACTTAAAAATTAAAATAGAAGAGGCTAGAGTGACTGAAGAATCTCTAGCTAAAATGATTGCAGAAAAGGATAAGGAAAATGAAGGTTTAAAAATTGAGGTAGTCTCTTTAAGAAATAAAGTACAAGAAAATAACATGAATCAGAGTTCTCAAGTGTTAGATCAAATTATTAGTAGTCAAAGATCAACATATGATAATATTGGAATTGGTTATAAATCTGCAGTAACTAATGGATGTTCTAGTTCAAGTGTTGATAAAGCAGGTATAGAGGATAATCATGAGAAAATTACTAGCAAGAAGATGGAATCAGAAAGGCAAGAAGAAAATCAGGGTTCAAAAATTCATAGAAGAAGTTATGGCAGACATCAAAACAGGTTTGAAGGCCACTATTTCTTTTGTTATAACTATGGACGTAAGGATGCATTTTGTAATAGTTTTTCAAGAAAGATAAATGCACATAACAGTGATGAAATGTCTAATTTTGAATATGGAAGAGGACATGGTAAAACTAGTCAAAACAATATGAACTACTCTTACAACAAATTTGACACCTTAATATATGAGACTGAATGTTACAAGTGTAACAACTTTGGGCATGAGTCAAGAAATTGTCCTATGAGTTTTCAGAAATTTAATGAACCCACTTACACGGATCTGAAAACCAAATTTTGGAAAAAGAAAAGTGAAAATCTGAACATTGAAAAATGCACTATAGCTCTACAAGAAGAACATAAAGTAAAATGGGTTGTGGATAGTGGATGTTTAAAGAATATGACAGATAGAAAACAAATCTTTGTTGAACTAGATGAAGGAAAAGAAGGTACAGTCACCTTTGGAAATGATCAATCAGCTAGGATAGCTGGAAAATGAACTGTATGTATAAACAACAAGAAAATCATGGCTAAAAATGTCTTATTGGTTGAGGAAATGGAACACAACTTATTGAGTGTAAGTCAAACCTATGATAAAGGTTTCATTATGATTTTTGATTCAAAAGGATATCAAATCAGGGATATAAAATCAAATAAACTAGTTGGAATAGCCACAGGAACTTCAAGAAACATTTACATACTAGATGAAGAAAAAGAAAATGTTATCTTGGGAGTGAAGATGAAGGTTGGTTGTGGCACAAAAGAATTGGACACATTAACTTTGAAAATCCGATTCAGTTGAATAAAAAGGAAGCAATAAGAGATTTACCTGTCATAAAGGATCTTTCAAGTTCTGTCTGCAAGAAATGTCAACATGGTAAGCAAACTAGAGTTAAACTCAAAACCAAAGAACATTCAACAACTAAACCATTGGAAATAGTACATGCTAATGTCTGTGGACCTATGAGAACAATAGGGCTAAAAGGAGAAAAATATTTTCTACTATTTGTGGATGACTTTACTAGAATGACATGGATGTTTTGATTGAAAAAGAAATCTAAAACTTTTAGTTGTTTTCAAATCTTCAAGGAGTCAAATGAAAATGAATGTGACATGAAAATTGAATGTTTAAGATCAGATAATGGAGGGGAAGTTGTGTCTAAAGAATTCAATAGATATTGTGATGAAAATGGGATGAGAAGACATTTTTTTGTTACTGAAACACCTCAACAAAATGGAGTGGTTGAAAGAAAAAATAGGACTGTTATGGAGATGGCTAGAACTATACTCAATTAATCTAAACTAAGTAATAGAGTATGGCCTCAAACTATTCATACTTTTCTTCACATTTTGAATAGAATCTTGCTGAGAAACAATCATTTTAAGACACCCTATCAGTTATGGAAAGGAAGACCAACTAGTGTTAAACATTTTAGAATTTTTGGCAGCAAATGTTATATCAAAAGAGTTGACAAGCATTTGGGTAAGTTGGAATCTAGAATAGATGAAGGTATTTTAGTTGGGTATTCATGTTCAAGTAAAGCTTATAAATGTTACAACTTCAGATTGAACAAAATAGTTGAAGCCATAGATGTGAAATTTGATGAGTCCTCATTTTTTAAGTCTAAATCTAAACAAAAGAATCATCAAATATATGAGATAGATGACAAGCATAAAATGAATGATGAGGTAAGTGAAATAAAAGAAACTAAGGCTGCTAACAGTGAACAATTAATTCCTACTTTGACACAGGGCACAAATGCATCCAAAAGCATGACTCCATCAAAGACTCCAAGCAAGAGAATACAAAAAAATCACCCTGAAGAAGAGATAATTGGTGACATAAATGCAGGTGTTGGAACAAGAAGCAGAAGGAAAGAATCCACCTCAACTCATGAACAAGTATCTTTACTTTCTCTGATTGAACCCAAAAATATTGAAGAAGCAATTAAAGATGAGTACTGGATGAAAGCAATGAATGAAGAACTTAGTCAAATAGAAAAGAATAAGACATGGGAATTGGTTCCTATACTTTTGAATAAGAATGTCATAGGGGCTAAATGGGTTTTCAGAAATAAGATGGATGAAGCAGGTAAAATAACTAGAAACAAGGCTAGATTGGTTTGTAAAGGGTATGCACAAGTAGACAGAATAGATTTTGGAGAAAATTTTGCTCCTGTTGCAAGAATGGAATCCATTAGACTGATTCTAGCTTATGCCAGTTCTAAACACATTAAAGTTTACCAAATGGATGTAAAGTCTGCATTTTTGAATGGTGATTTAGAGGAAGAAGTATATATGGAACAACCAGATGCTTTTCAGGTACAAGAAGCAGAACAATATGTTTACACGTTGAAAAAGGAATTATATGACTTGAAGCAAGCACCAAGGGCTTGGTATTCCAGACTTCACAATTACTTGAGGTAGCAAGGATTCAAGAAAGGTAACAATGATAGTAATCTATATATTAAATAAGAAAATGATAGCTTGATCATTGTTGAGATATATGTAGATGATATCATTTTTGGTAGTGATGATAATACGCTCAATAAAGAATTTGCTGAAAGTATGCAGAAAGAGTTTGAGATGTCCATGCTAGGAGAAATGAAGTTTTTCTTAGGCTTGCAAATTACTCAATCTGATAAAGGTATTTCCATTTCTCAAACCAAGTATATCAATGAAATGCTTAAGAAATTTCAGATGGAATATTCTAAACCAGTTGGCACTCCAATGGTTATTGGTTGTAAATTAAGTAAGTTTGATGATACTAAAGATGTTGATCAGATAGTATATAGATCTATGATTGGTAGGCTTCTTTATGCTACAGCTACAAGACCTGATATTATGCATGCATTTTTTCAAGTTGGCAGGTTTCAGGCTTCACTAAGAACTTCTCATCTACTTGCTGTCAAAAGAATTTTCAGATATCTTAAGGGGACAACAGAGTATGGTTTATGGTATCCTACAGGTAATCAGCTTGATTTATATGATTTCACTGATGCTGATTGGGCAGGTTGTGTTGATGACAGAAAGAGTATTAGTGGAGCAACATTTTTTCTTGGAGGATGTCTTGTAAGTTGGTCAAGTAAAAAACAATCAGCAGTGTCTCTGTCTACTGCTGAAGCATAATACATTGCAGTTGTAATTTGTTGCACTCAGGTTCTATTGACGAAACATATGCTAGAAGATATACATATTCATTATGATGAACCTATACCTGTCTTCTGTGATAATACTAGTGGAATTAGTATTTCTAAAAATCATGTTATGGATTCCAAAACAAAGCACATTCCCATTAAATTTCATTTTCTAAGAGAGCAGGTTATGTCTAAAGTTATTAAAGTGGAATATGTTGGCACAAAGGATGAGATAGCATACATACTTGCTAAACCTTTATCTAAAATGCAATTTGAATGTCTCAGGGATCAGTTGGGGGTTTACTCTCTGTAATTTCATTTCATTCTCAAAGATTGCACGGGCTTCATTATAAAATCAGACTGCACAAGTTTATTGACTATTATTGATAGGGGGAGTTGCTGCTAAAATGATACATATTTGCAAGTGATTTTCTTTTCTCAGGGGGAGTATGGTTGATTCATTTTCCATAGATGTCAAAAGGGGGAGAAGAGATTTAAAGTTTTCCATCAATGCCAAAGGGGGAGTTTGTTGGCAGGAATTGCACCTTGCATAGTTTGCACAGGACTTGTTTTTTTCATTAATGTCAAACTTTAAAATGCCAAAGGGGGAGTTTGTTCGTCAGTTTGCACAGGCACCATGGATCAGTTTGCATAGGCACATCTTGAATTTCGGAGATTGTCAATCCGAGAGTTTCTATTTCAGGATTCCGAGAGTTTCTATTTCGGGATTTTTGCATGGTAAGCAGAAACGCCAACATCAGGTAGTCCCGAATGCCGAAATACCGAAAGGGACACACGTCACATGATTCCGAGAGTTTCTATTTCAGGATTCCGGGATTTTTTCATGTTAAGCAAAACCTTCAACATCAAGAAGTCTCAAATGCCAAAATACTGAAACCATGATAGCCATCCATATCGATGAATTATTAAGTCATATCCGTTGGATTAAGCATTGGAGGAGTAATATAAGAGTTGTATCTGACCATTGATCTGTCCTCGAGAAGTTAGCGAGAACCGTCCAATCTATGTCCACTAGATCAAATGTGAAGCCGTCAGATCATTTCAGGATTCATGACTTGGAGTGTCGAAACACTTCATCACAAAACTTTCGAAACGTCGAAATGCGAAATGACGAAACACTGAAATGAAAAACATGGAAAATTTCAGGGTTCGTGACTTGGAGTATTGAAACACTTCATCACAAGAAATTCCGAAACGTTGAAATGAGAAACGTCGAAATACTGTTTTGGTATAGGCAGTGGCTACCACTGATGGTCATGTGAGAGGGAGGAGCTAGCACGAAGCTAAGCTCTATTTCGAGGTTTCGTAACTTGAAGTGTGAAGACTCTTCGACACAGGATTGTCGAATTTCCAAAATGCGAAATGCAAAATGAATTTCAATTAACTTGTGGTCACGACCAATGGACATATGGGTTATCACAAGTGGTTTGCCAAAGCGCTCAAGGGTTATTCTGTGCTGAAAAATTAAAACAGATGTATGTTCATCGAACGGTGCTGATTAAATGTTTAAACTGATAATGTGGATATTGTTTGTCTTGATGCCTTGGCCAATAATAATCATTGTAATGTAGTTATTCAGTTATTGTAACTAAATCTTCGAAGTCTGAGGGTTCGAGTGTACACTTTGAATGTATAGGGAAGAGATAAGTGAAATTGGGTGAGATGAATGTGGGTGTGTATGGAATTAATGGTACAACCATAGCTCTAAGGTAAAATTCATTTCTGTAAATGAATATAAAACCGAAATAAAATCATACAGGGACAGTGAGAAGAAATGATGAAGATATAGCAGATATCAAGGGGAGAAGAATGGATTTCGATATAATTATATAAACAGAGAGGACTTGAATTATGAATCCTTTGCCAGAGTTGATAAAGAGTTGGTTTGCAGGTTCTTAGTGACAAAGAAGCATTCCAGGGTGGTAGGGAGGAGCAAGGGGAGACTGTAAAAGTCTCCTGTACAATTTGGTGCTTGTACATCTGGGAGTTGTAGCTTCCATTCAGTAGGTGTTGAAGAACCAGAGGTAGCATCCTCATCTGGGTTGTAGCTCAAATAAAATAAGAATGTAAAGAGGAGTTGGAGCTTGCCTTTCATTCATAAGAAGAAGAGGTTTTTCCCTTTTGGGTTTCCTCATGAAAAATCACTATGTCACTGTTTCATTTATGTGATTGTATATTTATTGGTTAAATTTATTACTACAAGTTAAATGTTAAAGGCATGATTTATTGATTAATAAGTAATCTTCTTATAAAATGAAAGAAATTTTATACAACTGATTCACCCCCCCTCTCAGTTGACTTATCTTGTTCAACAAAACGTTACATAACTCCTCACGGTTAGAGAGTTATGGCCATGTGAAGTTGGAGAACCCTCATGAGCCATCTAGAAGCCCCAAAAGGTCAAAGTAGTCTAAGTGGTTGCAAAGAATAAATTATTTAAATAATAAATTGAAGTGATGAGTGTAATATAATTCAAAGTGGATAGAAAATAAATTATTTAGATAATAAAGTTAATGGATAAATTATTAAGTGGACAAGTGGTTAGAAGTGGGTGAGCCCTAAAATAAGGAAAGTGGTTTAAGATGGTTAGAAGGTAACCCCTTGAGGAAGCTACATAAAAGTATAAATAAGAGGCAAGGGTATCTCATTTAATCACACTTAATCATATTGAATAACTACAAGTGATTGAGTTAACCAAAGTATATCTAAGGTGAGTTTTAGAGTGAAGGTGAAGTAAAGAAGGCCAAAATTCAAGGGAGGATAATTTTTTTTCATGATGTTTTCCAAGGTATGTTATTTACAGGTCATCTCACCATTTTCGAAATAATGTTTTTTATATAATGATTCATACCTAGAAATATGGAGGCCATTGAGGAAACATATCCAAGTAGTTGTGATAAAAATTTCAGCTTGTGGGTTGTTTTATTTTTTGAGTTACACTCTATGGAAAATAGGCTTTGTGGTTAGTCCTGAAACTAGTCTAAAATAGGTGCTTCAGGTAAACACGTCATAACTTCTTCATAAAGTATCCAAATTTAGTAAGACCAAATGTATTGGCTGGATTATAGTTTGTATTATTCTTTGTACAATTTTTCAGAACCATACAAGAAATATTCTATGCGGGGCATGATTACAATTCCGATCTCTAGAATAAGCCTGGAGGAATTTCATAAAAGACATGGAAGAACATTTTGTACTATTTTCAAATCTTTATTCATTACAGGTACATAGTTATGATTATTTCAAATTAGGGTTGTTGACTAATCCAAAATTAGTCATGTGAGACTAAAGTAAAGTTTGATGAAAATGCTAATCTGTTGTTGTTAAAGTTAAGGAAGGTTCACATGTATGTGATCATATACACCAAGTCTATTATGGAGTTACAAATTAGATTTGGATGATGAAATTGATGAGGGATTTTGGTTGAGCTACATGTTGGGTACATGGTTGAAAGAAGTAGTTGATGAGTTGGCACATACACGAGGTGTATAGTTGATGATGTTCATACATCTTGATCAGTCATAGTTTATGTGTATTTGATGCATGATTGGTACACATTTAGTGCATGTTTTATTCACTCATTGATGGTACAGGTTGAGGTACAGGTTGGTGCATGGTTGATGCACTTGTTTATGGTACAGGTTGATTACAGGTTGCTTGGTACATGTTGTTACTAGTTTTTTGGTGTAGGTTGATTGGTATAGGTTTACAATAGTATATCTCAGAGTGATAGAGTGACAGTGGTTCCATAATTCTACTTCTACGACAAGGTAGCTGGACGAGGCAAGGAAAAGTGCTTGTAGCCACCTTTTGGTTGTAGCCGAAGAATATAGGGGGTTGTAGTGAGAGAATTGGGGAGCTGTAGCTTCCCTCAGGTTGTATCCTGAGAAACTAGGGTGTTGGAGCCTCCTTCCAGTTGCAGCTGGAAAAAGAAGGAAGTTGGTGCTTCCATTGAATGTAATTCTTAAATACATATAAGAAAAAGTATTATGAGGTTTTCTCTCACTTTGGGTTTCCACGTAAAAACATGGGTGTATTGTGTATGTGTATGATTGCTCATTTTTTCATTGTCTATTTACTCTGCAACTATTGGATGTTAATGCTACATTGATATAACACTTGCATTTTATGGTTAAAAGGATTAAATTGATCTATTACTGATTCACCCCCCCTCTCAGTAATCCAACAAATTGAGTATTAAAGTTCCCAAGTATCTAGAAGAAGATGGTTGTTGAGCTTTAAGAGAAGGTTTAGAATGAGTTTAATATGTGGAAGATGTAAGGGAAATTCAATAATCCATAACTTTTGGCTCATAAATTTGATTGAAGCATGAGTATGGTCATTGGAAAGGTAATCCAGAGAAAAACATGACAACGGATCTAATTTCCCCTCAAGAGCATCAAGTTGCTCATAAAGTTGTAGGAAAAAGTGGGATTAGATTCCATGAGCCATGCAACTACTCGATGCGAATATTTTTTGAAATAATTTCAAAATTTTGAGAGACTTTACTAGATGATAAAGGTAAGTGCTAGAGGTGGTTTTTGTCTAAGGAAGAGTATAGAAACTAATGATAGTTCATGAGTATGGAGGCACATTTTAAGTGAAATATCTTTGCAAATTCAAATATGCCAAGCTTAATAACAGGGAGTTGTTAATAAGTAGAGAAAACACTCAAGAAAAGAGTGTTGTTTGAAGGGATTGCTAGAAAGAGGATAATATTCCATATGAGTATTGTGTGAGTCTGTTCAAGATTAAACCCAAGGTCCGCTAGATAGGTAATCATACCAAGCTTGTGCAATTTTTTGAGGAATCAAAGAGATACAAAGGAAGTGTAAAGCTATAGAGTTGATATTTTAAAGGTTGAAAAAGGAATCAGGAACATATGAGAAAGGTTAATATTCAACTACTACAAAGTCTATTTATTCTTTGCAAAGGAAAATCAAGAGAGTTTCTCACATAAAACATGAATCCAATAGGTGATGAATGTCATAGCATACACAATGAGTTATGGAGGGATCCATAGATTTGAAGGTACAAATGTAGTGACGGCTACAAATATTGATGCAAGAGAAGAAAAAAAAGGGATATTGTGAGATGAGGTGTGACTCATGGAGTGGATGAATCATCTCTATGTGAAAGCATAGCAATGCAAGAAAAAGGAATTGTTAATATATGACTTAGCTACATGTGTCTAAAAAGTATTTAGGGAAAGAAGGTTGATTCTATTATCATCGTGCTCAATGGAATCATGGAGAGAGGGTAATCATCTAAGGGATGAAATATAGAAGATACATTCACTACAAAGTGTGTAAACTAAAACATAAAGTAGTGTGTAGATATGTTCTAGAGGGATTGAAAATATAGGAAGTTAGTATGTGGATACAGTTGGAACAAGATTCTTCTACATCAGGGAAGTAAGTGTGAGGTGGCTGCACTAGTGGATGGATTGGATGGAAATGCAGGTCAACCAAGTTGTGCCTCAATAGAGGTTCTCATTAAGAAGAATAGGTCAACAAGGAGCTACAATATTTCAACAATATAAATAAACTTTGAAATGGATATGTAGTGGTGTGCATAATGGAAGAGGGAAACATGTTTATGTTCAGGCCTTGAAGTCTCATACTAATGATGGTGAACAACTGAAAATATTGAGGTGCATCAAGGGTTTGCATGTTGACATAGTTCCATGAGGAGGGACTGCATAAACACCCTATTGGAAGGTCATAGCCATGATTTGATGATTATTGAGAGTTGGATCGTGGCCTATAAAGGCCTTATTTTTTCTTTATGCCAAAGATCCTAGATTACATTCTAAAAGAATGCATGTGTTGAATACTACATCTGTTGAAACAACTGGTAATGGTAGAAATATTAGGGAGAAGGTAGAGGCAAGGAAGATGCCTATATTATCAATGGTGTACATGTGATAAAATGATAGTGCATAGGGTTGTAGAGGTATAAAAGGATTCAAGGAAAATCATCTACAATGAAAACACAATAAATAAATAAAATTGAAACAAATATGAACTAGAGTGAATGATAGAAGTGATGCATGATGCATAATATAAATATAGAATGCATTTTCATGGAGTAGGAATGATAAGATTGAATGATTAATGCATATTGATCTTCATTTGTGCATATGTGCATGTCTAGACATGTATAAGCATGATTGTAAAATAAGAGTAGTGTGTGTGTCTATATATATATATGATATTGTGGTATTTGAATAAGACTAATGATGGATTGTGTATCCAAGAAATTGTTATAGAATGGTTGAATATGTTGATGATATTGTTTCATATGAATTCCATCCATGTGAAGACAAAGGGGAATGGTAATACGTTGATAAAAAGGTTCATAAAGGGAACTTGCAAGATTATATAACATATAAGTTGAGAAGGTAACAACAATTAATCGAGTGACATCCATGTAGGTATGCATTCAGTTGTTTATGATACATAATTGTTGAAATGGAATTAAGGTAAGAATTCCCTCCATCAAATTCTAATATTTAAAATTGATGTAAAGGTAAAAGACCTTTAGTACACACATGATATGTAATACTTGAATGCATTTATGATCAATTTAATTTCATATTGTGTTGTGTTGGCTATGGGAACATAACCAATATTAAATGAGGAGACATTAATCTTGTTGTAGCAATGAATTCCATTAGAAATGGTCATGTGTGAGGCCATTAGGTGCTTGGAAATAGAAGGTCCATAGAACCATACAAGTGCATGGTGGTTTTTCCCATGTATAATTTATGTTTGGCCTATAACCTCTTTTCTGACACAAGAGACCACTAAGAGAATTATATTCCTAGTCTTGTGTATGAATTGAAAAGGAGGGTATCCAAATGATCATACATGTAAATGGGGAAGAGTTTGGATAATTTGCTAAAGTGTGGGATATACTTTCCAACTAACAAGGTGGAATACATGACATGGACATACGGTATTCTAGAGTGGATGCAGGGATGCATTATGTAATTGTTTCCATGGATATGGACACATTGGTTTTATTTATGAGTAGTATTTGATTTCATTATGAAAATCTTGGTGTGTTGATAATGCATATACAATAAATGATCGTTCCATTCCAGATGATATGATTAATAGTTGAATTCTATTTTTAAATAAACAAGTGATGGAAATGATTGAATTCCTAGTAAAATACAATTATGAAATCATTTCATGAACTGTTGAAAAAGTGCATGAATACTAACGATTCGTTTAGCTACATGAAATTTGATGAAATCTAGGAAATAGTCTTGGATCCAACAATTTTGTAAGCCCATAAAGAAGATCGATTCCTATAACTTCTAGAGACAAACATAATGAGAAGAAAACTCATGCTCAAAATTTTTTATTTTCTTATATAAATTAGATTTGAGAATTAGTAATTGAAAATTGTAATGATATGCTAAAAATTTGATTGGCTTCATGGAAATTGGGAAAATTGCAGGAAGAACCAATATTGGATATGGAAGGGATGTAAGCGTATAAGGAAGGTTGATATCTACTATGACAAAAGCCAAACATAATGAGTATAAAATGTGTGCTTGGGAAATTACTAGCCAATGGGTGTTGCAGACCATATCAAAAGCATAACCCTGACATGGCACTCCATTGATGATGCATTGAAGTTTGTCACACATGGCACTCCATGTGGACTTCTAGAGGCTACACCCTCTAGAAACACTAGGGTCAACTCCCATAGTGTATGATGTCAAGGGTCAACTCCCTTGACATGTCCTCATGTGCTCTCCACATGGAACGTTGGGTTATAAGCCCAACTGCACTTATCCCTTCTCGGATAACTGTCATCATAGATCAAATCAACTCAGTCATATAGGAGTACGATATAGAGAATGTCTCAAGAAGCTGCAAACATCGATATGGTACCAAAGGGCCAACGCCCATTGACTCATTGATTCATTAGCGATATCTTTTTTCTTGGGATAGTCAAAGGGCCAAATCTCCTAGTTGACTCATAGTCTCAACTCAGGGGTGGCCTATTGTTGAGAAAAAATGAATATTAACGGCTATGGCTTGGAAGTTCATCCATCATATGCATTTAGTTGATTTATTATTAAAATATAAGTGTTCAAATATTTTTAATATGATCATTTTGTTGTGAAAATGGTTTATTTGAATGCTTCGTAAAGAATATGTATGGAAACATCCAAAAGAAGGAAATAGTGTGAAAGAGAAGAAGAAATTGAATATAAAAAAGATGATGTTGAAGAACAGAATGTCATTGAAGCTACAAGAAGCCAAATAACAGTGATAAAGAGTGGAGGAACTTTGCATAGAAGCGAGGCACTAGAAAGATCAACAAGGAAATTTTAGACACCTATAAAATATATTTACTAAGCTGTGATGGCTCAAGTTACGAGTGTATAAGAACCTTTGAATTTTCAGCAAGAAAAATATCATAAGGAATTGATGAATGATATGAAAGAGAAATATGATTCCATAATGAAAAATGGAACTTGGGAGATTGCCGAATTTCCTAAACATAAAACTCTTATATGTTCAAAATGGTTATTCAAATTTAAATTCAATGCTAATGGTAGTATAGATAAGTTCAAAGCTTGATTGGTTGCAAAAGGTTATTCACATAAATAAGGAATGAATTATGGGGACATGTTTACACCTGTACCTAACATTGATACCATTAGATGAATGATTTCATTAGCTACTAATTATAATGATAAATTGCATTACTTGGATGCTAAGACATCATTTTTGAATGGTGAATTAAAAGAATAAATGTAGCTTGTCCCACTAGAAGGTTTTGTAAAGTAGGAATAAGAACATTTTCTATGCAAGTAAAAGAAAACACTATATGGTCTCAACCATGCTCCTCGGTCATGGTATGTGAAAATTGACAGTTTCTTCTTCCAACAAAGTTTCATCAAAACTAAGAGTAATCCAAATATTTACATAAAGGAATATGGAAATGAGATTTTTTCTTTTATTTCATTGCATATTTACATAAAGGAATATGGAAATGATACTTTTTCTTTTATTTCATTGCATGTTGATGATCTAATCATAACAAGAAGTGTGACAAAATGGATTGATGAGATCAAAAGACAATTATCATAGGAATTTGAAATGAAGAATCTTGGTCATATGTATTATTGTTTAGGAATTGAGGTTTGGAGGGAAGACAATAAGACTTTCATCACTCAAAATAAGTATACAAAGCAACTAATTATAAATTTTATTATGAGTGAATGCAATCCAATGTCTACTCCATCATAACATAAGGCCAAGATTTACAATAATGATAATATAAAATAAGTAACTAGTACTTTGTATTGATAGTTGATGGGAAGTCTAAATTATTTAACCACAAAAAAACGTGATATTACATATTCATTTAATATACTTAGTTAATTCATGGATAAACCAGATAACAATCACTAGAAAGTAGCTAAGAGAGTCATTTAATATTTGAAAGGGATTGTAGATTTTGGTATTGAATATACTAATGATTTGAATGTTCAGATATGTTATTTAGATTCTCATTGTGTAAGAGATCCATATGATAGAAAATTCACTACAAGATATGCATTCAATATAAGATCTAGAATTGTGTCTTGGAGTACCAAGAATAAACCAACAATATCCTTGTCCTCAACTCAATCTAAGTATAAAGCATTGTGTAGTGCTACCTATGAAGCAATTTGGATAAGGCATTTTCTTGAACTCATAGAAAAAAGGAAATGACTAAGTACATATATCAAATGTGATAATCAAAGCTCAATAAAATTTGCAAACAATCCATCATGAAATATCAAAGGACATTGAAACTCAACATCATTTCATAAGAAAATAATTTCATCAACAAAAATCAATTTTTATGTACTATAATACAAATGATAATGTGGTGAATTTATTCACCAAACCTTTGGAAAATGTACATCTGTAATAGACATAGACAAAAACAAACTAAGGATTCTAAAAAAAATAGATTTTTCAATTAAAGGGGCGTAAGTTATTATGATCATAGCTACACAATCTAGATTATTACTTATGTGAGATCCATTATAGGAGCATGATGTACTTGTTTTCCATCCTATATGTGCATAATATCTTAAATGTAAATATTTTTTTTTCAAAGTATAATACTTCAATCATCAAATAGGAAAAAATGTTTGTAGAATACAAGTATTTTGGAGAATTAAATGGCTTCAATCATCAAATAGAAAAAAATGTTTGTAGAATACAAGTATTTTGGAGAATTAAATGGAAAAAGATAGATTATGGAGAGTACAAAGAACTTGAAAGTGAAAATGAAAGAACTTGAAAGTGAGAATGAAAGGGAATTTTTTTATATCTATGTGATAGTATTGGCTAAACAATTTTTTTTGTTGCCGCATGGTCATTTAAGATCAACCCAAATATAAATATACTATCAAAACACTAAATTTTTTTTGGTTGCATCGCCATTGAAAAAGTCAAACCAAATTAAAGGGAGAGTGTAATTAAAGGGAGAGTGTAGGTTGTAAAGTTTCCCATTCTTGAACATGTATATTGATGGATGACAATTGTCTTTGTTCTTGTACTGTTTAGATTATAATCTAAACAATATATAATTTAAGTAAGAGTATAATTCTTTACGTAGAAAGGCATATACTTATTGATTATGGGCATATTTAATAGGTTTTTAGTGTTTAATTAGCTTTGTATGGACAAGATTAAATATTGATGGAATATTCTTAGTAGTCCCAATAAATTAATGGTTGTGATTTCAAGCACTAACTTCCTGACTATTATAATAACATCAGTTTACATGTTTATTTTTTTACTTTTACTTAATCATATTTAAAATTTACTATGAAGCTGATTGCCAAGTATGAGTGATTAGGGTTTCATTTTCTATGCCAACCTAAACCTTTGGCCTTCACCAGCCACATTCTGGACACACTGCCTCCTTCCAGCCAACTCCTTCCAACTCCTTAGGTCCACCTCTAGACCATTTCTCTTTCCTAACTGTTCAGGTTTTGCAAGCCGCAGTTGAATTTAAGTTGAGTATAATTCTTTATTTAAGGAAAAAAAAATCATTTTTCATAAAATAAAAGATGGCATAATGATTATCTTTCATATAAATTATTATTTCGATGGCAGATGGTAACAATGGCCTTGGAATATCAGGAATATAGAATACAGCCAAAGCCGGGTAAGAGAATGTTGACAAACATTGACACTTATTGATAGCCGGCCATTCCTATTATCAGCCAGATAAATATAGATTTGACCGTCAAAAAGAAAATTCTGATTTTCAAACAAATTCAAATTTTATGACAATGAGGTAGATTAGTTAAGAAATAAGAAATATTCAATTACAAAACTATTTACGTTAATGACCAACTAAAAAAAATATGTCTTTGTTTTATTGCTCAATACACGCTTATCAGCCTTCATGACAGAGCTTTGTAATTATACTTATAACGAAGAAGGATACTGGAACACTTCCACTATACATACATTCAAATTGAAGAATAACTTCGATGGATCTCTTAATCAGTACGAAGCTTCATGGTTAGAAAAAGGGATATACACAACATGGCGATGAAGTGGATCCTGATAAAAATCTATCAATCAAACAGCCTTGCTAATCGCGTATAATCTCCCACCTCGATATGAACCCGCAACGGTCACTTTCGAAAATATTGTTGCATACTTGGTATTGAACGATATCGTTGAATTCACTATACGCAGAAAAATCATCAATGAGACCCTTAATTTCAAAAATAAAAAATCCTTGCTGTTAACTCTGTTCTATTAATGTTTTGTATATAGCTGAAACCCTTCAATTGCCGACTCCTGGGTGATCATCTCCATTGGTGTGATGGGATTTGATGATGTCGACATTTCTTGTTTCTGTTTTATGACGGACCATCTGCATGTGACCGACCCCGGGGCTATTACTGGATGTGGAGAGCCTTCGTTCGGTTATCCGCACGACATTTACTTTAAGACGGGGTCCGCCCTCGCTCATTAAGTTTAATACTACCTCTGCTTTGTTGGATGCAGGCAATTCGCTGTCTTTCTTTATATTTTGAATATTCGGACTAAGCTTGAACGATAACTTGTTGATCTCGTTCACGGAATTCTTCGGGGACGTTGCTGAAGAGCTGCTCCAGCGGCTATCCTCTTGATCACACTGAACCGCATCCTTCTCCACCTGATCGTCGGCGACGGAGTTCGAATTGGGATCAAAGGCCGACGGATTGGTGGGGGCAATAAACAGGTCGTTCTCCAGCAACCTGGCGCTGCAGTAACGGCTTGCAAAGAGCAGGACAGAGATAATGACCAGTGCCGCCATTAGACTGTTCTTCAGCTTAAATCTGATCAGTATTAGCAGAAAAAGAATATGATATCTTATTTCTGTTAGGAGATGAATTATATGATATCAGATGGAAACTCACAGTTGGCAGATAAACGATATGATTTCTGGCCTAGAGATTTGAAACAGAAAATAAGTCGAAGGAGTGCTTCGATGGGGAGGAATGGGAAGGAAGTCGAGTGTATTTATAAGGATAGAACAGAAGGGCCAAACTAGTTCACCGCCTTTCCCTTCTTAACAAATAAATCAGGAGTCAAAATTCGGTTTTGAATTATTAACACGACTGGAAACAGCGAACCTCGAGTGTGGATTCGACAGTCAAAACTTGTCACGTCGGAGTATAAACGAACGCTGCGCCATGAAAACCGGGAAGGAAGGAGGCAGAAAGCCCTAATTTGTAGCAAAACGCATTTTGTCAAAGTTCCGTGCCATGGTTCAGTGATTTCTTTCCATCCAATTACCAAATAAAAGACGGCTCTGTGTTTTGACTAGTAAATAAAAATATCGAAGTAATCAACTGTGAGAATGGTAGCCAAATTTTCTAAACATTTCTTATTCTTATTATCTATTGTACTTAAACCTTAAAAATATATCATAAGTTTGTAAATTAAAGAATACATAACGTAGTAAATAATAATCGAAAAATACAAACATGATTTCATAAATCGGCATAACTAAATTTCCAACCTGTAAAAGAGCATCACCAAAACGACTACAAACTTAATACAATTGAGGTTTCAAAGAAGGCTGCTGATGTTGATCTATATTTCTGAAGACTAATGCTGTAGATTGAACAAATGTTTGAAACGGTATCTGATTCAAAGGTGGAGCAAAATTAGTCTGCAAAGTGTAAATACAATTTTCAATTGACTGTTCAAAGAAGGCGGCTGGTATTGATCTATATTTATCAAGACTATTTGTGTAGATTCAACCAATGTTTACAACGAAGGAGAAAATCAGTTTACAAAATGTAAACAAATTTGTAACATATCAGAGTCTATTGAGAGAAATAACCAGGAATAAACTTATCAAAATTATCAGTTAATGTACTCAAACACAACACGCTTGTGCAGGACTGCTTATCATAATTTTGCATATCACCTATTGAGCTTGAGAAACTGGTGGTGGATAGAAATAATGTGGAGATGGTTCTGGATGGTAAGGTGCATGAGTAAAATAGTTTTGGATGGAAGATTGTTGTCGTGCCGCCTATTCTCGTCCAGATCTTCATTTATAGAAAATTGATACTAGTGCCCTTTCCATATAAACTTTCTAGTTGTGTCCGACATTCCTCACCAGAAAGGGATCTAGGAATACCAGGTGTAGCGTGTAGCTAAAGTTGCACAAACCAAATGCAAATAGTGTCGACAGATGGCGAGCTCTACCACGTGTGATTGGTTGTTGCTAGTTGATGGTCTACATGCCTTGAGGACAACCTTTAATATATATTTGTAAGTTAGAATTTGTATTAGAGCTTGCTAAGCAATGATAGTTATAGCTATCATACTATCCTAGGTGGCTGTGGCAGCTTTGCTGTTTCCCAAAGCTACCACGTGGCCATTAAAGTTCACAGCAACCATGCAAGACTTGAAAAACTGAAGTAAACCTGAAATGTTCAAAACTAGATCTAAAATGCCACAGACACAAAACTGATACGAGCTAATTCTGCAAAATCCTAGAATTGAGATGTCGCACAGGGCAGAGAACTTGTGAAATAAACTATCTAGATGCATGAAAACATTGGAAACCTGAGCGAGAAGAGATTATCCTGAGTTGGGGTCGAGCCTCTCCTTATGCATTTGGTCTTGCCCAGTTTCCCTGCTTCATGCACATGTGCTCGAAATAGCTTGCATGAGATCCTGTAGTAGAGACATCATGTGTTCCTCACGACATGTTCATTCTATTTCTATGTGTTGCATTGCAGTGATGGCTCCTTTGACATCCTCAGTTGCTCGCTTGATGGTGTCCAAAGAGTATGTGATAGCTTACTTCTCGGCATAGCGGGTGCAAACCAGAGGCGGTGAAGTTGGTGTAGATGAATCAGCAGAGGAGGTGGGGGAGTCGGAAGAGGGGAGGGGAGAGGAAGAAGAAAAGAAAGGGACAGACGGAGCAGGAGGAGCAAAGGGAGGTGGAGGAAGACACTGGTGGGGGGGTGACAGGCTAAGTTTTGGTACGAAGCCCAGGGAGTTTCCCTGGCTGTCGAACCATTTGACTTGACAGGCATAAGGAGAAGACAAAGGAGGAAGACCTGAAGAAGTGGCTCGGCCGAGAGAGTGGTCTGGGGAGATGACATGAGGAGAAGCTAGGGGACACTCCGGGGTGGAGGCACGCAGGGTTTGGAGGCAAGCTTGAAGGAGCCTGCCTACCTCATCCTCTCGCACATCTTCCTCTTGCAGTGTACGACGATGCCCCCTGTTTTGATTTTCCTTGAATTCGCAGCATTAGGAAAATCACTAGAGACCCAAGAAGGAAAGTTGGATTAATGTTATGCAAGGGACTGGAAACGAACTAGAGCCAAGAGCCACAGCCGACCGGAGGGGGAGAAAAGGGCTTTGAGGGATGAGAGTGCCAAGAAAAATTGATCCACAGGCTAAGAACTAAACCATTTTTCGGAGGAGGCCAAGACTCGGGAGGTCAAGGGCTCGAATGAGCCATGGTGTTCCCCATTCCTAGACTAAATCCTTTGAAATCGGTAGGACAATGGGACTGGGGCTTCGACCATCTCATAACCATAATTTCTCCCATGAACTAGAGTGCCATACCATTAAACAGGTTTGATTTCAAATGAATGCAGAGTTTCCAAGGCCGATGAATTAAAGGCATGGAGTAATGGTGGAGGTGGGTGTGGGTTGCGCTAGCTCAAGGTGGAGAGAGACATGGCCAAGTGTTTGCTCATCTGGCCATCCACCCATCATCTCCAATGTCACCCTATTTAGGGGTTGGTCCTTGTTGTGAGCCATGTTTCTGCAAGCGATCACGATGGGGTGAGTTGAAGAAGAGGTTGGAGAACATAAAAAGTCTCCTTCTTGCAGGTCTACCCCAAAGTTTGCCAACATGTCTGCTACTTTATTTGATTTTCTTCGGACATGGGATGGAAGAATAACCCACTGAGGCTGAATGATTGACTTTATTCTGATTAGCCCGTTCAGGAGTCTCCATATTGGGGAGATCTTCTTTGGATCTGCACCATTTAGGAGATGAGTGAGGAGGTTAATGACTATCTGTGAATCGTCTTCTGCTATAAGGAAGTTTAACCCTTTCTCTTTGGCCTCTTGCATACATTTGAGCAATCCCCAAATTTCCGCTGCATTGTTGGTGTTATGGCCCAAGTTCCCAGCTGAGAGTTGGATGATCTCCCCTTTGTTGTTGTGTATGGTTACCCCATATCCAGCAGGTCCTGGATTCCCCTTGGAGGCTCCTTCGAAATTTATTTTGTAATATCCAACTTGTGGAGCCTTCCAAGGGGAGGGGTTGATCCTATAGGTGCTACCTAGGAGGGGGATGAAAGAGAGGGGGAGAGATGGGGTTTCCAAGCATTGAGGATGATGAGCTCATTTTTCAGACATATCCAATCCTGATTCGTCCAGGGGTGCAAGTTGATTGTTTCCTTTATATTGGAGTGGATTTTAGCCTAGACTTCTTGCCAGCTCAGGGAGGAGGATTTGAATATTCTTTGATTTCGTTCTTTCCAAATCTGCCAAAGAATAAAGCTAGGTAGAAGCTGCCAAATTCTGTTTAGGATGGAAGATTGGGAAATTGATTCTTGCCATTCCTCCATTGTTTCCCTAATACTGAGACAATTCATGTCTGAGGTTCTCATGATGCTGGTGCATAGGTCCCAAAGGTATGAGCTGTAGGAGAAAAGATTGAGAAGGTGGTTCTATGTCTCTCCATCGTTACAACAAAGGTTACACAAGGAGGGGCCTATAAAGCCTCTTTTCATTAGATTGTCTCAGGTGAAGATACCATGGTTCACCACTAACAAGAGGAAGGTGTTGATTTTTTTCTAGAGCTTTCCACCCAAGATTTTGTTCCAAATTGATTCTTTTAGGAGGGAGTTATGTCCAACACTGAGAAAATAATCTTCTTGGAGGTTTTAGTTGCCTGTATTGGAGTGTCCCCAGCTTAGAATGATCTCCCCTTGTTGGTTGAAGATTCTCCTAGAATTGAGTTGATCGAGTAGTGGCAGGAGATTTATCTCGAGAGGGATATGCAACTCTTCGTGGGTGTTTTTCCATTTGCATGAGGCATCTATGTTGTCTTTTGGAATTCATAAGTCGACTACCTTTTGGATACCTACGCCTATCGTGAAGGGAATGAAAGTGCATAGATTGGGATCCTTGTCCAAGGTCGAAAGCTATTTCCAGGAGTCGCTCAAGAATAGGGCTGAGGTCGCACCTTGCAGTTTCCAAAAAGCGTGATTTGTTATCATCCCCTTATTATTCTTGGATGCATTCTAGATGAGAGATCCAGGACGCTAACCAGTACATATGATTAGATATTTTTTCAGAGTGGAAGGTGTGTATTTTTACCTCCAGAGATGTGTCGAGAGGTCTTGCGACCTTTTTAACCATCTCCACTAGATTTTTTCACCGAGTAATTTATTGAGGATATATGGATCTCTGAGACCGAGTCCCCCTGCATACTTTGGTTCGCACTTTTTTTTCCAACCGATGAGAGCCAATTTTCGTCCCTCTTTGGATCCTTGCCAGAGGAAGTTCCTTTCACTGTTTCTTAAAGTGTTGAGGATAAATTTTGGGGTTGAAAGTGCCAAGAAAGCATATATCAGGAGGGCTTGAAGGACAGACTTAAGGAGGATGAGGTGAACAAGTAGATTGAGGGAGAGGAAGGTCCAAGAGGCCATTGTTTTCCCTAAGTTAGATAACAGATCTTCCCAGGAAGTGTTCCTTAACGGATTATCAATTAGGGGGAGGCTATGATACTTGGAGGGGAGGACGCTTCGGGTGAACCCCAAGAGTTGCATGATGTGACATTGGATATGGATAGGCATGTTGAAAAAGAAGATTTGGGATTTAGAGAGGTTTACTTCCATGCCCGAAGCATCACAAAAAAGGTTGATCACAGTGCGAATTCAGAGAGATTCTCGAATTGTGGGGATGCCCATTAAGAGTATGTCATCCACGAACTAATTGTGTGAAATGGGTAGAGAGATTCCATGGGGGGTGAGTCCTGAGAGGGATTGATCTGTAATGGTTGTTATAATGGCTCAACTCATCCCTTCAACCATTAATATGAAGAGAAAGGGTGAAAGTGGATCCCCTTTTCTTAATGCTCTGGAGGGAGAGAGAGTATTGGAAAGGACACTATTCACCAGGATGGAGAATAGGGATAAGGAGATGATATTGACTATCCAAGAGACCCAAGAGGGATCAAAACCAAAGGCTAGTGAGGCTGATTCCAAGTATTTCCAACTAAGTTTATGAAAGGCTTTGGAAAGATCTAGTTTTAGAAGAATACCAGGAGACTTGGTCACATGAAGCTAGTGGATTACTTCATGATCCAAAATGATGTTGTCCAACATCTATTTTCCTTCCATGTACCCTGACTATTCTGGAGAGATGATGAACAATATGATAGGTTTAAGATGTTTGGCGATGACCTTTGTGATAAGCTTGTAGATCACATTGAAGAGTGAAATGGGTCGAAAGTGAGTTGGGGAGGCAACATTGTTCTCTTTTGGAATGAGAGTGATGAAGGTGGCATTGAGGGCTTGTAAGACCTGCCCTGATTTTTTGGAATCCTCTATAATTTCCCAGACTTCTTCTCGGATGATGTCCCAACAATGATGGAAGAAGTCCGAAGCGAACCCGTCGGGACCAGGAGATTTTCCTATTGGAGTGTCCTTGAGGGCTTGATCCACTTCTTCTTGGTTAATAGGATGCATCAAGACCTCGTTTTGTTCACTGGTGACTTCCTTTGGAAAATGCTTGAGGATTGAGTTGATAGCTTGAGTGCGATCTATAGGGGTTTCTGTAAGAAGGTTCTTGTAGTAAGAAAACAATTCCTTTTCTATGTCTACGTGCTTTTGGATTTCCAGGCCTTAGTTCAATACAAGGTGAGTGATGCGATTAGTATGACAGTGTTGGAGCATGGATCTGTGGAAAAAATTGTTGTTTATTTCTCCCTCTTTTAGCCATTGGATACAGGATTTCTATCTCCAAAGAGTTTCTTCATGCGCCCATATTTCATCCATTTGATTGTTGAGTAGGGATTCTTTCTCCTTTAGAGAATCAGTGAGGCCTTTTGTTCGGATCTGTTATTGAAGGTCTTGAATCTGCTCGTTGAGGATTTTGTGAGCTTGGAAAATGTTTCCAAAAGTGGATTTATTCCATGTCTTTAAATGTTGCTTGAGATTTTTTAGCTTATGTTGAAACTTGTACATAGGAATGCCTGTAGTGATTGCTTCTTCTTCCCACCAGAGTTTTATGTTGGATTGAAAGTCCAGGTGTGTCTGCAAGAAATTTTCAAAGCAAAAGGGTTTCCTTCCTGCTGTGCCACTGATACTTATTGAAAGGAGTATTGACCAATGATTGGATCCTGGAGAGTCGATCATGGTGGAATTCCATGTGAGACTATCCAACATGAAGGGTTCTGAGATTAAGAAACAGTCTAACCTGCAAGAGACATTTTGTGTCCTCGAGAATCTATTCGACCAGGTGAAGGGTCCATT
>JASDQU010103536.1:208477-221628 GCA_032191745.1 Picea mariana | reverse complement strand
ATGGTAGCACTATATAAAGGGGTTCAAGCAATGTAATGAGACATGAAGAGAATTATTATATTTGTAGTGGTAGCTCAATAGGAGGATTCCCCCTCAAAGAGGAAAGTGAACATGTGAGGATCCCTTCCATAATAGGATCCATTGTATGGTGTTGCCCCACCTCAAGGGTTTGATAGTAATAAAGGAGATTTTGCATATTATTCTTGTATATCTGTTGTGGTGATTTTGTATTCCATCTTTGGTTCTTAACAAGTGGTATCAGAGCACTTTCCTTGGCAGACATTGTGGACAAATATTTTTTATTTTTGTATATTTTTTTTCGGAGAAGATAAAAGAGGGCCACGACATTCCATAAATTTTCGGTATACTTATGTGCAAATTTTTCATAAACTGGTTGTATATCTGAGTTCCTCTCATAAAAACACCCACGTTTTTTTATTTTTCTGTAGTAGCTAGAGGCTGAATTTTCCCAAAAAAATTACAGATCTGAGTTTCTCTCACAATTTCAACCAATTTCAAAAAAAAAATCAGCCGAAACGGAGTTCGGGAAATGAAGTTATGAACATTTTAAATTCAACAGTTTTTCAGGGTTTTTCTGGAAAACGCCACGATTTTCTGTAGTAAGTTATTGTTCTATTTGTTGGGTTTTTTCATGATGGTTGTGGAACGAAAGAGTTCATAGGGTGATCAGATGGCTATTTCCTCTCAAACCCTCAAGGGAATTCTTGAAGCATTCAAATCCAAATTGTATGACACATTGGATGCTAGATTGCATGACCTTGCAAATGGCCTCAAGGATAGTTTCTGTAGTATTCAAGATTCATTAGATAACATGCAACAGATATTTTTTATGGCGGAAATCAGAGATGAATATAATCAAGAAATATATGGTTGGTATGATTTTGACGCCAATTATGATGATTGGTATATGAATAGTTGTCATTTCTGGGATGACAACCACTTTCATATTTTATTTGATGACTCTAATCCACCTTCTGTAAAGAGCATCAATGTGACAAATCAAGAGCCAATGATTATTACCAGTGTCCATCCTGCATATTCTATAATGGTATTATTGATTCCAAATTCTTCTACGACCCTTTTCCACTATGTGGATGGATCTTCTTATTTGGATCCACATGATAGGTGTCAGTCTTTGGAGCATCATTTTGAGTTGGTTATTGGGTTCCAAAATCTTCCACAGGCAGGGATGATTTTAGGGATGGAAATTTATTTTAAAATTTAGAAACCTTGGCGAATCTTACTAATCCTTCATATGCCAACTATAAATGTTTGGCGATATTTTTGTAAAAATATTCAAATTTCTAAGGATTTTATATAGTTTTTATAAATTTTTGGCGATTTTTAAGGTAAAATAATTTTATCCTATAGAATTTGGGCGAATCATTTTTAAAATAGCGAATCTTGTTTTTGGAAAACCCATGGAAAATTAGCCCATGAGCGAAATTTAGCCCCTAAAATCATCCCTGTCCACGGGGAGTTCACATGAGAACTTGGACATGGGAACCAGGCTTACAATGGTGGTTGGGCTACTTCAGCATGGTGGCTTTTCTTTCTACATGGGACCTTAGTTCTTCATTCTTTTTCAACATTATGGTGCACAATTATCCATGGGACCCTGGTATATGGTTGTACGTCAAGCGTTGAGGACAACGCTTTCATAACGTGAATGGAATGTAAGGTAGCTAGAGAGGTAGTGGGGGGGGCCATAGGGCCCATAGTGATAATAGTGGATGTCATTCAATGTAAGGTGGACTAGGTCCACTATATTATTAAACAAATCCCACTATGGTAATTAGATATAATAAATGGGTAATTAGATATAATAAATGTAAGAGGACTTCTTAGAATGTTCTACTTCTAGAATATTCCTCCTCTAGAATGTTCTTAGGTGATGGTAGCACTATATAAAGGGGTTCAAGCAATGTAATGAGACATGAAGAGAATTATTGTATTTGGAGCGGTAGATCAATAGGAGGATGCCCCCTCGAAGAGGCAAGTGAACAAGAGAGGATCCCTTCTATAATAGGATCCATTGTATGGTGTTTCCCTACCTCAAGGGTTTGATAGTAATAAAGAAGATTTTTCATATTGTTCTTATATATTTGTTGTGGTGATTTTGTATTCAGTCTTTGGTTCTTAACAAACTTGAACAAACATCAATTACCTTATTCAACAAAAACCAAAAAGATGATTCGAAACTTTGTTTAAGTGCTCTAGAAGACCACCATGTATCGATATCGATCCTTCGATTAAGCCTATGGAACAGAGGGAAAAAATAAAGAAAGGAAAGAATACAACTGCAAACAGTAATAGAAATGCTTTGAAATCCCTATCCTCGAGCTTATATCTGTCTGTCCATCCAATGAATTATGTTAAATGTGTTCGGCCGAAAGCCTATTTATACAATTTGGCACGAAATGAAACTATATGACGTGTCTTTTCATTTTTTCGACCGATGGAATTCACTCAACAACCTTTCGACCGAAAGAAGGTTTTTCGGCCGAAAACCTTGGAAACCATTTAGTTTTAACGGTTTCCGTTAGATTTTAGTCTTTCAGTCGAAATAATTGTTTTTTGGCCGAAAGTGTTAGCGTCAGAAGTCACTCCTAGATAGCTTGTAGGAGCAGAGCCCAACACCTATCAGTTTTATGTCACAATAGTTTAAATGGGTGATCAAATGGGTAGAGACTCAGGAACGTATCGCTCTAAGTCGGGAACTGAGTCCGGTATGTAAGGAACAAAGGAGGTCTTGATCTAACTTCAGTCGGTGAGTTGATTTAAAGATGAGCAGGTTGAAGACTTGGTGAGAGGAGTGAGCAAACTACCTCAGGAAACAGGCCTTTCAGTAGTTTGTAGAAGAAAAACTATGAATGCAAGATCCTCTTGGTTTAGGGCTTCAAAAAACTGAAAGGGGGACTTGACTAGATCCTCCAATTCCAAGTCGTCCAGCGCTAAGAAAATCACAGGGACCGATTAGAAACAATGCAACTATTACAATGATCCAACCTACATCATCCTATAACAGTTACAACTCGACTGGATCCTCCAATTCTGAGCTGTTCTAACACAGTAAACAAAGACGTGAAATAAACTGACATTCATAAGGCAAGAATTCTCAAGAGTCCATGCATAACCAGAATAACAGTGCTTCATTAAAGTTTTACAACCGGGAGCCTTGCTCAACCATCGATCCCTTGAAAAATATCAAAACTAAGTATATATACTCCTAAACATTTTCCCACTAGAGGCCTCCTAGACTTTCGGGATGAGGAGTCTCTTTAATCAAATCTGACCTGCACTCCTCTGTCATACGCCACCTTAATTCTTCATGGCTCACACCAAGGGGTAGCTAAACCCTTAAATGTTGAATTAGCGTGCGCAGACTTCCCTGGGGAGTCGAAGACTTGGCATGGCTTATGTGGGAAAAAAACAGTACAGAGGACCACCTCGAGTGGACTTCATGTCGGGACCTCCATACCTTGCAATTAATGAGTGAGATGAGGTTTCAACCACCCCCTCTCTTCTTCATTCATTTCAAGCAGGTATCAGGATTAAGATCAAGTCAAACCAGCATCTGGAGAACATGGTGCCCCCTTCTAAAACTCAACTCGACACTTTTGGCCCCCTTTGTACAGCCTTTTCTACTCCCTCAAGTGACCACAGGCCGTGACCCTACGCTTATCCTCAAAGGTTCTTTCGGAGCTTCGGGGTTCGGGGTTTCGAGATATGAATCCCTTACCCTTAGAACTCTCGAATGCCGACATGCAGATGTGATTAGATATTGCACCGCGCGTCCCTGGATCGAATGGCTGAAATGACGTCGGCATTTTTGGACCCGTCTCATCACATGGTGCGCGCTAGCACCTTTTTACCAGGCATGTTCCTTTGTGACTGGGCACTATGACCGTGAGCTCGACTCTAGGCACTTTCGATGTTTTGGGGTTCGGGGTTTCGATATGTGAAATGACGAGGAGCGCTTACCCCTCGAACTCCTGAATGCCGACATAACATGATCATGCACCACGCGTCCTTTTGGATGGACGACTAAGATTACGTCTTCGACGCTGACACTATGAAAATCCTGAAGGGCCCCACCCGTGGATCAGATCATGCATCGCATGTCCTCCTGATCCTTTCGGGATTTCTTGCACGAGGAGTTCACGATGTGCTTCTTCCTCGAAATCCCGATCGACTAAACTGCGAAGCACGGATGTGCGCCGCGTGTCCTTTAGATGAACGGCTAAGATAGCATTTGTTATTTAAAAGGGGGTTGCCTTCATTCCCAGGCTCGCTTGACATGACCTGGCGCTAGGACCGTGGGCTCAGCTCCAAAGGTGTCTTCATCATTTCGTCGATTGGCAATTTCAGTTGTAGTGAATGGGAGGTCCATTGTCTCCTGAAACGTCAATCCCCGAAATGCCGACTGGCTACCACCTGTCCCAGCTAGATCGGACGACCCGGATTTGTCTTGAAATATGGGTGTTATCTCTTGCGCTAAATCTCGGGCAAATTGGTAGCCCCGAAAACTCAATGACCGTCGATCTTCTCTATTGATGGATCTTGGCCGCTGACGACATAACTTCGCTTGCTCGCTTGATTTGTAGCCTGAAATGAGATTTTTTTCGTGTTGCGCTTGGGTGCTTCTCGTGCAACTTGTAGAGCCGGATACTCTTGTGCCCAAGACAAGAATGGTTGTTAACATTAGGCTCCATGGGGGATAGAGTCATCCCTGTGATGCTCTAAGAACTCATTCTGCAGCTTAAGTGCCTTACTGTTTGGTTATGGAGTCAAGCTCAAAACATCCCACTTCTGAAAATATAGGCCGAAAAGTAAAGCAAAGCAAACAAAGCTACATGCTCAAAGGAGCTTATTTATATACAATCAGGCCGAAAAGTAAAGCAAAGCAAACAAAGCTACATGCTCAAAGGAGCTTATTTATATACAATCCTAATGCTAATAAAATATTTTACATGGGGCTAAGTGAAAGTAGACTTCCACCATAGCCATTCAAGCAGCTTCCTGGATAGAAGATCCTTCCTTCTGTCGATGATCACCAGCAGATGGTGTAACCGTGACAGCAGAATGGCTACACTCTTCAACTTCTCCTCACAGGCTGAAGTTGATATGAAATAGGGTGGCTCCAAGGCATAAAGGACATGCCACTCCATGTATTCGCTGACAGGGTCATAGAATGAGTGGCGAATTTTGGAAAATTGGAAACAGGCAGTCTCCTCTGCTACACAGTTGTTCCCATGTGGCTGAATATCTCTAACAAGCACATGTGAGTGGACAACTGTCGTAGGCTCACTGATCTCGGGCGGTGGTTGCTCGTTGACTGGCTCTGGATAGGAAAAAAAATGTGCGCTTAGCTGCTCTTCTGGTTCTTCCTTGTCTTCTTCGTGCACTTCCCCATCTTGTAAAAAGGGAACGGTCTCCTGATCCTTCCTTTCAATCCCAAATGTAAATACATCATGGGAAATCTCGTGAAGGAAGAAAGAACAATCCTCTTCCACAATGGCTTCTTCGTTTAATTCTGAGACAGTAGGCTCATCAGGGGCAGATGCTAATGCATCTAATAAATCTTTGATAATCTCTTCAAAAGCGTTGCTTATATCATCTACCTCGAAGACTGGAAAATCCTCTTTGTTGCCATTAGATTCCAATTTTGCACGTTGGGTAGTGAGAGATACCGCCTGCTCCATTAGCTCACTCAAGTCATCTCCTTCCTCCCTGGGATCTTCATCACTTTCATAACCTGCCTCTGATGCAGACGAATGGGGAGGAGAAAGGACTGAGTTCTGATCCAGGTCATCAGGATCATCCCCACAGCCTACGTCAGAAACAACTTTCTCTTGTATAGAGTTGTGGTATCCCTCACAACAATTATGAAAAATTAACTCAGGGGGATACAACTTCTGACAATAGGCGGTGAAAACTACATGGAATTCATTGAGTGAAGAAATGCTAGCAGGGGGTAAAGAATGATACCATTTACGCGCATCCCCTGCTAACGAGAACATGAACATCTTCAGTAATATATCCTCATGATGTATCTCCCACTGACGCATGAGTTCATGAAACTCACTGAGATGCTGAGCAGGGTTGTCCTCTTCACATTTTCCAAATATGGGAAAATAATCGTCCCATTCATTCGGAGAGGGGACAACATTAGGAAAACCAGGAATAGCAGAAAAATTAAAAGGAGCAAATCTGCGAGCAAGGATTTTCTCCATATCGAACCAGTGGAGTTATCAATCGATCCTTGAATCATAGAGTCGCCAGGTGAAATATGCACAGCTTCGAATGTGTCTGGTACTTGTTCACCATCAAAGGCCAGATCCTAACGTTGTTGTTACCCCAGGAAGCTTCTCAGGATGAGAAAGAAGCTGTTGAAACCTTCTCGAGAAAGATCCTTAGGGTCAGCTTTCAGGTGTGCTAATAGTAGCCACAGTTGAAACAGTGATGTGGAAACCTTGGAGTCGCCAGGTGCACAGTAGAAATCTTGAAGGGCTCTGATGTCTGATGCACCTTCAGAATCAGAGGCTCAATGTCGTTCTACCCAAGGAAAATCTTCAACTTCGTCCCCGACAACGGCGCCAGAAATGTTAGCATCAGAAGTCACTCTTGGATTGCTTGCAGAAGCAGAGCCCAACGCCCATCAGTTTTATGTCACAATAGTTTAAATGGGTAATAAAATGGGTAGAGACTCGGAAAGGTATTGCTCTAACTCGAGAACTGAGTCTAGTATGTAAGGAACAAAGGAGGTCTTGATCTAACTGCAGTCAGTGAGTTGATTTAAAGATGAGCAGGTTGAAGACTTGGTGAGAGGAGTGAGCAAACTACCTCAGGAAACAGGCCTTTCAATAGTTTGTAGAAGAAAAACTCTGAATGCAAGATCCTCTTGGTTCAGGGCTTCGAGAAACTGAAAGGGGGACTTGACTAGATCCTCCAATTCCAAGTCGTCCAGTGCTAAGAAAATCACAGGGACCGATTATAAACAATGCAACTATTACAGTGATCCAACCTACATCATCCTATAACATTTACAACTCGACTGGATCCTCCAATTCTGAGTTGTTCTAACACAATATAAACAAAGACGTGAAAGAAACTGACATTCATAAGGCAAGAAGTCTCAAGAGTCCATGCATAACTAGAATAATAGTGCTTCATTAAATTTTTACAACCGAGAGCCTTGCTCAACCATCGATCCCTTGAAAAATATCAAAACTAAGTATATATACTCCTAAACATTTGCCCAACAGAGGCCTCCTAGACTTTCGGGATGACGCATCTCTTTAATCAAATATTGCCTACACTCCTCTGTCATATGCCACCTTAATTCTACATGGCTCATGCCAGGGGATAGTTGAGCCCTTAAATGTTGAATTAGCATGCACAGACTTCCCTGGGGAGTTGAGGACTCGGCATGGCTTCTATGGGAAAAAACCAATACATAGGACCACCTCGGGCGGGCTTCCTGCTGGGACCTCCATACCTTGCAATTAATGAGAGAGGTGAGGTTTCAACCACCCCCTCTCTTCTTCATTCATTCCAAACAGGTATAAGGATTGAGATCAAGTCGAACCAGCATCTGGAGAACATGGTGCCCCCCTTCTGAAACTCAACTCAACACTTTTGGCCCCCTTTGTACAACCTTTTCTACTCCCTCAAGTGACCACGGGCCGTGACCCTACGCTTATCCTCAATGGTGCTTTCGGCGCTTCAGGGTTCGGGGCTTCAATATATGAATCCCTTACCCTTACAACTCTCGAATGCCGACATGCCGATGTGATTAGATCTTGCGTCACGCGTCCCTGAATCGGACGGTTGAAATGACGTCGACGTTTTTGGACCTGTCTCATCACATGGTGCGTGCTAGCGCATTTTTACCAGGCCTGTTCCTTTGTGACTGGGCGCTATGACTGTGGGCCTGACTCTAGGCACTTTCGACATTTAGGGGTTCGGGGTTTTGAGATGTGAAATGACAAGGAGCGCTTACCCCTCAAACTCCTGAATGTCGACATGACATAATCGTGCACCACGCGTCCTTTTGGATGGACGGCTAAGATTATGTCTTTGGCGCTGACACTATGAAAATCCCAAAGGGCCCCACCCATGGCTCATATCATGCGTCGCATGTCCTCCTGATCCTTTCGGGATTTCTTGCACCGGGAGTTCATGATGTGCTTCTTCCTCGAAATCCCGATCGACTAAACTTCGAAAGAACGGATGTGCGTCGTGTGTCCTTCAGTTGAATGGCCGAGATAGCATTTGTTATTTAAAAGGGGGATGCCTTCATTCCCAGGCTCGCTTGACGTGACCTGGCGCTAAGACCATGGGCTCAGCTCCAAAGGTGCCTTCGGCATTTCACCGATCGACAATTTCAGCTGTAGTGAATGGGAGGTCCCTTGTCTCCCGAAATGTTGATCCCTGAAATGCCGACTGGCTGCCACCTGTCCCAACTAGATCGGACAACCCATATTTGTCTTGAAATATGGGTGTTATCTCTTGTGCTAAATCTCGAGCAACTTGGTAGCCCCGAAAACTCGATGACCATCGATCTGCTCTATTGATGGATCTCGGTTGCTGACGACATAACTTCGCCTGCTCGCTTGATTTGTAGCCTGAAATGAGATTTTTTTCATGTTGCGCTTGGGTGCTTCTCGTGCAACCTGCAGAGCTGGATACTCTTGTGCCCAAGACAAGAATGGTTGTTAACAGAAAGATTATTTCGGTCGAAAACTATGAAATTGGGACTGAAAACAAAAACCAGAGAATTGCCCCAAGCTTACCCGAACTTCGGAGGTTGCAGACTCCTGCAAATACTGAGAATTTGGTTTCAAAAATGACACCAGTATTTCCAAAATTGAATCTACTTTCAATTCTTATAATTTGTTTTCATTTTCTTTATTTTTATCTAATTTTATTTAATTTAAAAAAACACTACATAATCTTTTTAGCAGACATTATGATTCGATGAAATGAAATATCGGTATCTCTAAAAATATACAGTGAAAAGTTTGGAAAAAATATATATTCATAATCCTTAAATTGTTCTTTTCAAAAGGGTATATTTAGATTTTAGTTTTAAGTAAAAATTAAGATAGATACAACATGTAAAAAAACATGTGTTTAAAATCTGCAACGTTTTCAGCTTGGTCAACTTAAAAAAATTCTAGAAATTATAATATTCATCCTTTAGATTCAAAATTATAGTCATAATAAAATAGAGCCTCTGTAGATTGTTGCAGTATATTTCGTTTCTTAAAAACATAAGTTTAATAATAGATACATTGTTGTAGAAATAAGTAACTCATTATCATTCATTTCATGTTTAAAGAACATATTGTTAAACAATTGTCAAAATGACATATCAAATCGTGATAAAAAAAAATTGAAAAATAGTCATTGGAAAGCTAACAAAATTCTTCACAAGTTTTATTTTTACTGTAAAGTGAAATTCTAAATGAAAAAAATACATTGTATGCCGGAAGTTGAAAAAATTGTGAAAATACAATTGTTTTTCTCATAAAACAAGCAAAAGTGTAACCCATCTTCAGGATTTCACCCAGAACGCAATAGTAACGTGCTTGCGATCTCGCGGAGGTTTGCAAATGTAAGAAAAATGCATTTTTCACATGTTACTGTACACGAACTAGGGCATTTTCCAAATTCATGCCTATATGGTTTTGCGGAGAAGGAAACACAAGCCTAACAAATGTTCTTTCAATGAATACAAGTGTTTCTGTTATGCTATGTCAGTTGTTTAATATTTCCATATTTACCATTTAAAAGGGTCAATTGCTTGCAGATTGTATCAAAACCAGGCTATCTCATCATATAGGCAATAAAATAGCGAATATAGATCTGAGTAGTTGAAGTAGTTGATTCTTCTATTGTTACGCTCACTACAGGTTCCCATGGCGCCGAGAGTGGGATTGCCAACTTCCCAAAGAGCTATGTTCGTCATTTGGAGGAGATGTGCACCATTTTTTACTCGCTTGAAGCTGGACTACCAGAACATGGGCTTGCAAGAGAGATGGTGGAGTGCATATTCATTGGGTCGTCCATGTCAAAGAGAGTTATGAGTCATAGCCCAGAGGATACCACATAATCCAATTTTGTGGACCTTCCACTCAACTGTGGTTATGGAGAATGTAGTATAAGAAACAACAACATGAATTATGCAAAATATAATCTGTTGTGCAGTAGTAGCACCAGATCTTATGAAGTAGAATTGGTGGGTCATCATCAATTGGTTCTCAAATGGGATTCTACCCCTTTGGTGTGGGTTTCTTCATGGAAATCACTCTCACCATAGGAATCTTGGCACCTTGTAAATATGCAAGCAATCTGTCACCACAGTTACTCCCTCCAACCGTTTTCGATGACAAGGGACTCAATCACGGAAATATGAATAGCCGGGGAAAGGCGTCAGGCATTGTCGAGGAGGACTGCTTGCGGTGGTTGGATGCAAATGCGAGCCTTAGGTTCGAATCTTCAATGGAGAGCATATTAGAGTTTGCAAGATGTCCTTTAGGCACCCATACTAAGCAAAGGGTGGATCTGTAGCAAGGTTAGGTATTGTTCTTGGCAAGTGTAGGAGCGCACCTCTCACACTGTGTGCCCATTCAAGACATTGTGTGTCCATTCAGGTAACATCCTTTCTATGTTTCTCCTACACAAAATTAGATGGACATCAATAAATTTTTTATTATTCACATTGAAATCTCATATTTAACAAACCGTAGAAAATTCAATAGTTCAAAGAACAGGAGAACGTGAACCTGGGCGAGTCATGGTTACTACCTACTCCAGACTGAATGTTAGTATGGATGGAAGGGATCGAGATGCTGGTCCTGGATCAACTTGTTCGGTGATGAGCTAAGCTAGCTGCCCTTGCTTCACAGGTACCACCTTCTTTTGATCAGGTTCAGATGGCTACCTGTTGGTTACCTCCCACTAGTAAATGAGTCAAGTTGTTGCAGCTCCAGGTAACTAAGCTTTTTTTTCAAGGATTCATACTTACTTATTGGCCTTATCAACCCATTATTCATGAGGACTCGTGTCACCATTAATGGTATTGCATGGTATGGTGTGACAAGTATGCATGGTGTGACAAGTAATTCTATTCAAGAACAATGACGAGTGACTAGCGGAAACATTAAATGTTAATGAGCTAATGCTATCACTCGAGATAGCATTAGTTCACTTCAAAGCATGCATGCCTTAACTTAGTCATCATTTACCAAGTTTCAAACCAAATACTTTGCATATCTTCTCCGTGTGCCTCAGGAAGAGGCCAAATAAGACCTCAAAGTGCAAAGTTTAGATAAAAAAATCAAATATGATATGAAAAATTGTATAAAGCACTCGAAACTTTGGTTAAAATATCTCTTAGTGCATTGGTTTTCGTGTAGAACTAATAGATGAATGCATAATTGTTTACTAGTCCCTCCAGCCCGAAGGGAAGGGATTAATAAGAAGGATTCATAAAAAATATTCTTACTTATGAAATGTGATATACATTTTTATATTCACTTAAAATTTAAAACTATTTTTAATTTTTATGTAAAGTGTTTATAAAAGATATTATTATTAAAAGATATTTTAATTTTGAGTATTAAATTTTTATGTGAAGTGTTTATAAAAGATATTATTATTAAAAAATATGCATATTAGTTATTTATAATATTAATTTATAATATTAATTGTACAATTATTTTTTTCCTCTAAAAGGTCTTGTCTTTGCCCACATCGAGCAAGCAGGTAAACCTCTTTCCTCAGGGAAGAAAATGAGGAAAAAGGTTGGGGAAACTGGAGTATGACCATCGGTTCTAATATTTTCAGAGCCGCTTGAGCTAAACTTGCAAAAATTACATTATAGACTAGATTATTGATAACTTCCTTGATAAATATCAACAATTATATTATAAAAAGATATTATTATAGTTAAATTGTACAGTGTTTTTTTCCTCTTTTAAAAATATTAAATATATTTGCAAAAATTACCTCGTAATTTTTCATTGATAATTTTCTTGATAAATATCCACAATTATATTATCAAAAAAACATTATTAAAATTACAAATGGAAGTATTGAAAAAATCATATCTTTCAAAAAAAAATTACTCATTCATTTTTTTTTTTTGAAATTTCTACAAATTCTTAAAATAAAGTTATGTAAAAAATATGTCATAGTCTAAAGGTTCTATTGAATAGTTTTTTTTGGCTATATTTTTTAAGATTTTTGTCTTAAATCTGGCTAGAAATTGTTAGATCGTAGATTTGAATAATTATTTCTACATAATCTAAATGTCCTAAATATTTTTCAGCATGTTGAATCCATTTTTGCATTCAAAAATTTTAAACAATAAAAAATAATGATTTTGTACAGATTTATGTCAAAAAATTCTAATTAAAAAACTACTTAATAAAACAACAAAAAAATATGTATATTTATACTTTTAAAATATACCCAAAAAAAACATTTATATATGAATGATTTTGATTGCTGGTTCATGTTCTCGTTCCTTAGTGTATACAGTGAAGTAGTGATTACAAGGGGCTTTTGATGTACAGATTGTTGTGGATTATAACCAGATATGATGTTAGCCCCAACTGGGTCTTTGTCTCAATCTGCTTTCTTCGCTGCTCCTGCTTGCTCTTATGTCGGTGGATCAACTGCTCTAGGAGCCAAGTAGAGATACAAGTTCAAGTGTCAACGTAGATATGGCCAATGTTAATAGCAATGACTATTTCTGCATCATTACCATTTTTACAATTTTACCAACAAGCAAATCCCCTAGCGAATGATTCAATCAATAAACGTAAGATTGTATAAAAAAATGAACTATGTACTTATATGATTCACTCAATTTGACTATGTTATGATGTAAACGTAAGATTTGTAAAAACAAAAATTAATAAATTATCCTCCTTAGAGTCACACCAGGGCTTCGCACGGAGAACCTAAGGTATTCCTTTAGAATTACCAGGCGTAACGTGGGTCACTCTCTTTATTTGCCTTCCACTATAATTGTCACTGAGATTTGTCCACATATGTTATTAAAGTGCACCGTACTGTGTAATAATTTTTATATAATTTAAATTGGGAATATCTTG
>JASDQU010103536.1:190815-205608 GCA_032191745.1 Picea mariana | reverse complement strand
CTAACACATTACAATAATACATATTAAAATATTACTATATTTATTAAAAGTGGCTATCATTGATTATGGTTCAATATGGTTGACCATGACCATGGAAATTAAAACATTAATAAAGTATTATTACACAAATAAAATAACATATAGATAATACATTAATAAAATAGTGATACATTACTAAAATATTAATACATTATTACATGAATGTAAGGTATAAATTAAAGTGTTATTTAAGATTAATGTATAATCTAACATACTAATTAGTTAATTGATACATTAACAATATAATGTAAATAAATAAATTAATATATTTATACAATATTAAGTGATACATTGCTAAAATATTAATACAATAATACATTAATAACACATCATTAAAGTAAAAATTAAAAAAAAAATACATTTCATACATTAATAAATACATTATTATTGTATTAATACATGAAAACATTAATAAAGTATTAATACAATGATAAATTAATACATTATTAAAGTATTAATACATTAATTGACTATGACCATGGTTGACTATGGATGACCATGACCTTGGTTGACTAATTAACTTTGTTAGACCTTGGTTGAATCTCAGAAGGAAAGGTTCATTATGGTTAATCATTGTTGTTCTTCAGCATGGTTGAATAAGGTTGACCACAACCACAGTTGAGTATTATTAACCAGGGTATATTATAGTCGACCATTCCCATGACTAACCTTCATTGACCATGTGGATCTAATTATGGTGGGCCATGTTGATTGTCTTTGACCATAGTTTACTATGGAACTAATGCATTGCAATTTTGAAGATGTTCTCTTTTTCACATTGCAACATGAGGTTTTGTTCATCACATTGTGACATTTTCTTTATTCGTAACATGACATCATAAGGTTATGGTCATGAAATTACGATGAAGGGTTTTTATTTGTCACATTATGGCATTGGAGTGGGTTTGTCACAATATGATAGTGGGTTATGTTCATCACATTGCAATGTTGAGAAATGTTCTTCTCATTGCAATGTTGGTCTATCTTTGTCACATTGCCATATTTATTTGTCTATATCACATTGTGACAATGGCTTATGTTCATCCCATTGCAACATTTGGAAATTTCTATCATAATTCGATGTCAGAATATCTGAATCATAATGGGAAATGAGGATATGTTTGTCACATTGCGATGATAGAGCTATATTCATCACATCACGATGTTACTATGTTTGGTAGATAACAATGTTACTATGTTCGACACGTTGTAACGTTTGGCATATTGTGACCTAGGGATATGTGCGTTACATCACAACATGAGGGAATGTTCATCACATTGTGATGTTAAGGTGATGAGTGACACATTGCGACATCTCAAAATGTTTGTCGCAATGCGACGTCAGGATATGTGCATCACATTGGAACATGAGGATATATTCGTCACATTTTGATGGCATGGCTATGTTCGTCACATTGCAATGTTAGTTTATGTTCATCCCATTCCAACAACAAGAGTATGTTTGTAACACTACGACATTGTTTGGTAGATTGCAATGTTACTATGCTTGACACGTTTTGGCGTCCTGATATGTGCATCACATTCCAATGTGAGGAAATGTTCATCAAATTTTAAAGATAGGGCAATGTGTGACACATTGCATTATTAAAGTACTAAAACAATATTAAAGTAATACATTATTAAAGTATGAATACATTAATATATTAATTTACAATGAACATGGTTAACTTTGGTAGACCTAGGTTAACTTTGGGAAGGAAGGGTTGACTATGGTTAATGTAAGGTATAAATTAAAGTATTATTTAAGATTAATGTATAATGTAAAATATTAATTAATTAATATATTTATACAATATTAATTAATACAGCGCTAAAATATTAATTTAAAAATAAAATAATACATTAATAATACATCATTAAAGTAAAAAAAAAAAAAATACATTTCATACATTAATAAATACATTACTATTGTATTAATACATTAATACATTAATTGACAATGACCTTGGTTGACTATGGTTGACCATTACTATGGTTAAGTTTGTTAGACCTTGGTTGAATCTGGGAAGGAAATGTTCATTATGGTTAATCATGGTTGTCCTTCACCATGGTTTATTGAGGTTGACCATGACCATAGTTTAGTATTATTGACCCGAGTATATTATAGTTGACCATTCCCATGACTTACCTTCGTTGACCATGTGGATCTAATTATGGTGGTCCATGTTGATTTTCTTTAACCATAGTTTACTATAGAACTATTGCATTTCAATGTTGATAATGTTCTCTTTTTCACATTGTGACATGATGTTTTGTTCATCGGGTTATGGTCATGAAATTACAATGGAGGGTTTTTATTTGTCACGTTATGGCGTAGGAATATGTTTGTCACAGTACGAAAATGGGTTATGTTCATCACATTACAATGTTGGGAAATGTTCTTCTCATTGCAATGTTGGTACACCTTTGTCACAATTCCATATTTAGTTGTCTACATCATATTGTGATAATGGGTTATGTTTATCCCATTGCAACATTTGGAAATGTCTATCACAACTCGATGTCAGAATATGTGTGTCACAATGGAAAACGAGGATATGTTTTTCACACTAGGACAAGAGGGATATGTTCATCAGATTGCGACATCCACTTATGTTTATCACATTGTGACGATAGGGATATGTTTTTCACATACGCGATAGAGATATGTTCATCACATCGTGACGTTACTATGTTTGTTAGATTGCAATGTTACTTTGTTCGACACATTGCAACGTTTGAAATATTGTGACCTAGGGATATGTGAGTCACATTGCGATATGAGGCAATGTTCATCACATTGTGGTGTCAAGGTGATACGTGACACATTGCGACATTTGGAAATGGCTCTCACAATGCAACGTCATGATATGTGTGTCACATTGGAACATGAGGATATATTCGTCACATTGCGTGACATGGCTATGGTCGTCATATTGCAATGATAGGGCTATGTTTGTAACATCACGACATTGCTATTTTTGGTAGATTGCAATGTCACTATGTCCGACACATTGCAACGTCATGATATGTGCATCACATTGCAATGTGAGGATATGTTCGTCAAATTCCGAAGACACGACGATGTGTGACACATTCCATTATTAAAGTATTAATACATGCATACATTAATTGACAATGACCATCATTAACTTTGGTAGACCTAGGTTGACTTTGGGAAAGAAGGGTTGACTATGGTTAATGTAAGGTATAAATTAAAGTATTATTTAAGATTAATGTATAATGTAACATATTAATTAATTAATTGATACATTAACAATGGAATGCAAATTAATTAATTAATATATTTATACAATATTAATTAATACAATGCTAAAATGTTAATATAATAATCAAATAATACATTATTAATTCATTATTAAAGTAAAATTGAAAAAAAAATGCATTCCATACATTAATAAATACATTACTATTGTGTTAATACATTAAAACATTATTAAAATATTAATACATTAATTGAAAATGACCATTATAGGAAAAAACCAAGAAAGGGGTTAAAAGTAGTTATGATTGATAGTAGTAAAATATTTAACTGAAATCTATTTATGATTAAGTGTGATGATTTTCTGCTATTGTTTGTGTGGATAGATACACAAATGTTAGATTCTTTCATGTCATGGTGTTTGTTTTTTATACATTATTTTATTTTTATATTTTACAATGAAAAAAAATTTCATCAAAATTATTATTTTTTATATTGAAATGGTTGTTACATAATAATGCTTAAACGAACATATTTTACAGAATACAAAGATGACAAATCCAAAAAACTTTAATAAATTGCTCATTGATACTTTTACTAGTTAAATGCAAAGAATCCAAGAGCAACTTAAAGTTGTAAGTAAAGTGAAAAGGTGTTTTTAAATTATCCTATTATGCAATTAAAATATATATGAAAAAATAACCATAAGACATATTCAAATTTTGAAGTTTCTTATCCAAATGTGGTGGCTTAGTTTTTTCAATTCATCTAAATTGTGTTTAAGATTAAATAACAATTGAAGTAATTTAAATTAAAATTTTAATACAGCAATAAAATAATTTATTATTAAAGTAGCAATACATTATTATAGTATTATTAGATAAATAAAATATTATTACATTAATGTAATGTATAAATTAAATTATTAATTTGTATTAATGTATGATGTAATTTATCAATAAATTTATATATTAAAAATTCAATGTATTAATTAGATAATATTTTATTACATTGTTAATTAATATGTTGTTAAAATATTAATATACTAATAAAATAATACATTAATAATAGTAATAATACATTAAAAATATGTAATGCATTAATAAATAAATTATTAAAATATATAAATCTATTAAAACATTTATAACATAGTAATACACAAATATAATACATTAAATTAAATTTAAATTATTATAATTTAAATTATTATGATGATTAATATTATTATATTATTATTTAAATTATTTTTTAATAATATTTTATTATTATTATAAAATAAACTTAAATAGAAATAACCTTAATTATAATATAATTTTAAACCTAACACTAAAGACCTTTTGAGCATACTAACATTTCAAATTCGGGATGTCCAGCATAATAAATGGTTTATTGCAGGATTGCTTCCCCATATCTGGATTCCCCTTACCTAGCCTAAAATCTCAACGCAAGCAGAGGCTCTTGAAATTGCAATGCACGACATAAAGCTGCTGCCCCTAGGTAAACGGAGCATGCCCCTAGGATTAGGCTCCTCCTTACTATTAGGAGGCCTCTACGGATTAGTCCTCTTCCCTGTGGATTATAAGTAGTGCAGGCCAGCCTATGACTGCTGATCGACACCCATACAACTCTGAGCCCCTATAAAAAGCTCATGGCCAAGGCAAAACGTAGATATGGCGAGTGAGTCTGCTCCAACTCAAATCTTCTTGTATTGCAAGGGACGTATCAATACGAAAAGTTCGACGTAGATATGCTGGTATCATATAATCTCTACTGTCATCGCTGTTTCCTTTGGACTAGTGGGATTTTTCTATGTATCTCCCCCTACTTTTGGTTATTCACCTGGGCTAATGCAGCTTTAACTAATCTGTACCACTAGGGTCTAAAGGCAGGAGCTGGTTATAGCACCACGGTAAGCATAGGACGTAGCGCCAATGGACCGAGGAGAGCAAGTCCGTTGGTGGAGGTCAAATTAGTGCGTTTAAAGATATACAATTGACACTTGGACCTCACCCGGAATTATAGGCCTAAAAAAGAATAATCCTAGTCCTAATTTTGCCCTAATTTAATATGTTTGGTCTATTTGGTAATTCTTTTAATTCATTCTACTTGCATTTATGCTATATACGTTTATGTAAATGCTAAATGTGTTAATGCATTTATAAGTAAAACGTTAAGGTATTCTCTATTTTTTTAAAATGAAAGAGAGTCTTTAAAAAATGATTGTTATATAACAATGCTTAAGCTCACATATTTTACAGAGTACAAAGATGATAAATCCAAAAGTCTTTAATAATTTGATCATTGTTTTTGAAAAATGATTATTATATAAAAATGCTTTAACTCCCATATTTTGTATAAAGATCACAAATCTAAAAATCTTTAATAAATTGATCATTGATACTTTTACAGAGTTAAATGAAAAGAATCCAAGAACAACTCAAAGTTGTAACTAAAGTGAAAAGGCCTATTAGAATTATCTTATTATGGAATAAAAATATATATGAAAAAATAACCATAAGACATCTTCAAATTCTAGAGGTTCTTATCTGTGTCTTAGTTTTTCAATTCATTTGAATTATTCTTTCTTAAACAAAATGAACATAAGTTCAAATACAAAAATTTGAAAAAATATGAGTTTAAAAAATTGAGCAATGCAAGAGAACTAGAAATACCTTGTGATGATGGGGATATGTTAATCACAAATGAGGAGGCAATGTTCATTACATTACGATGGAAAGGCTATATTCGTTACATGCGACAATAATAAATGTTCGTCACATTTTGACAATGAGGCTATGTTTGTCACATTGTGATGATAAAGCTATCTTTGTGACGTTACCATGATCGTCACATACTGACAATATGGCTATGTTCGTCACATTGCAACGATAGGGATATGTTAATCACAAACGAGGAGGCAAAGTTCATCACATTGTCATGAAAAGGATATACCTATCACATTGCAACAATAATAAATGTTCATGACATTGCGACGATAGGGTTATGTTTGTAACACTATGATGTTACTATGTTTGCCAAAGTGTGACACTATTATCTTCGTCACATTGCGACGAGAGGGTTGTGTTCCTCAGATTGCAACATTCCTATGTTCCTTATGTTGCAATTTACCATTTTTTTCTCAGATTGCAACGTTGGGTTGTGTTTATCACATGAAAATGTCTTTTTATGTTCGACATATTACAAAAGGGAAGCTTTCACCATGACTTAAAAAAAACTAACGAAGTGTTTCCTTTGTCACAAAGATAGGAACTTTGAACTAATGTGATGTATTACATAAAAGGAAACTTAGAGTCATACTTGTTCTAAGGACATTGATAGTAAATCTACTTGATTTTTGCACGTTCTAAGGACACTGATAGCAAATCATTTAATAATTTATACTTTGTATAAGAACTTTGATAGAAAATCCATTGGAACTTTGTAGACTGTGACTTATACTATTCTAAGGACATTCATAACAAATCTACTTGATTTATATGTTACAGATGAGGATTTAGATTTGTTCTAAGAAAATTTAAAAGAAATCAACTTGTTTTATAATTTGTACATGATGATTTATATTCATTCTAAGGACATTGAAAGCGAATCAGTTAGAAATTTGATGAAGATTTATTATTTTTATAAGGACATTTAAGTAAACAACACATGGATGATAGAGTGTATACATTGCACCATGATACAAGCTATGACCATTATACATACATATACAATTTTTATATATTTTTCATTGATTTTATTTGTTGTGGATGGGAGAATTAACAAAGTCTTCCACCCATAGAAACCTTTCATTAAAATCCATATATATATATATATATATATATATATATAACTTTCATTAAAACTCATATATTGAAAACAATATATTTCACGCAAGGGTTAAGCCATATTCTCAAACCATTAAAAAAAACATAAGTCTTTTAACGGTAACACTAATAACCATTGATGTTAATATATTATTAATCCATTATTGTTGACATGTTTAATTATTAATATTAATTAATAATTATGGTATAAAAGGTAGTATGTATAATATACATACATACCCTTAAAGTGCCCATTGGATAATATAGCTAATTCTGTATAATAATAATAATAATTAATAATATAGTTTTATATTATTATTATTTATTATTTATTAATCTATTATGTACAATAACAGTAAAGTATTAATAATAATAATAACTATGTATAATACTATATAAATGTAATAAACTATTGTTATGTATTTAATAAAGTATTACTACTAATAATAATATTAATAGTTAACTAATACTAATAACTAATACTAATAACTAATATCCCTTGTATATTAATAATAACTATATTAATTAAACCTAATAACCCTAACCCTAGTAATCCTAACCCAAAACCTAATACCTGTAATATGTGTAATCCTAATAACCATTGACTTACCTTAACATATTATTCATCTATTATTGTTGATGAAAATATTCCACTTTGTTTGTGAAATATATTGTTAGGAAAGATGTCGATACAACTAGCACAACCGCTAACTCATGACCGGTGAATGTCGAAAGGCTTACAGCCGATAAAAAAACTCTCACGTAGTTAAAAAAAAAACCCAATAAAAACACACCCATGCATGAAGAAACTGTGAACTTTCGAGATCATCACAGAAACAATGGCTAAATCCCACACAGAAAACAAACCCTCCACATCTTAGCAATGTAACCTGTACTGACAAAGGGATGAAGAATAATTACGCCTTTCATATTACTTTCGGGTAGGGTTTGAACCAAAACTGGTGCTGAGGAAAACAATTCCAACTGAGACATTTCTGTATGACTTAATGACTTTGATCTTGTGTTAAAACCCTCGGCCTGACTATTGAGAATCCACATTAGGTAGAGAATGAAACACCCGGACAAAATGAGTTAGAGAATGAGAAATGAAAGGCGTTAATAACTAAGGTAGATAATGAAACTCCTGGAAAGTTGAGGAATCCCAAAGGTGGTAATCCCAAAATTTAATCATTTAAACGTGGTAATCATATGATGTTATAGTAATTTATTAATATGATTAGGTAAATGTTAAAAACTAAACACGTTAACGGATTCATTTATAAATGCAAGGAAGTTATCAACCATAAATTTGATTCTTTGATTTTGGAGGACGACTAAGAATATGCCAACATCTTCAATGCATAGCCATAACATTAGAACTTAAGATTAATAGATCATTAATTGTGCCCATCTCCAGTAGGTATATGCCTTTCGGTGTAATAAGTGGTATTTGTTGTAGTGACATTTGATTGATCAATGGTTCATTCATATGTGCATACTCATCTGATTGATTCAAAGGAAAAAAAAACATAACCAAAAAATCTCAGTAATAGGTAGTCATCAATTCGTGCTGTGACTAAATAAGTCTATCGTAGCCATGAAGTGTCATGGATTCGAGGAAATCCCTTTGTTTGTACTCCATTGTAATAATAACTAATTTTAGAAAGATACTTAATAACATTTAATAATAATTTTACAATTAAAAATCCTTTGACGTAGTTGAATGTGAGGTCGTCATTCTGATGAGATATTAGGTATTCCTAATCTTTGGTGAACATTTTGAAGTTTGAATACATGACTCTGATCCATATCACCTATACACTGAATATAAATTCATATCAATTCAAAATGATTTAGAAATATATTTAAAAATATTCAATGAACATATAAATAAATCTCAAGAACATCAATAATTTTTCACCCCCTATGGTGCAGGCTCCAGAGCAATCTGAGCCTTGGTGACGATACCAAACTGAACTAAACCAAATATTCTCAATTTGTCACATAAGTTTAATATCCTAGTATTTTGATCCACCAAAAAATAAAATTTGTGAGAACAGCCATAACACACAAATAATAATTTCTATTACTTCATATTACACACAATATTACAAGTATATATAGTTGGAATTAGATCCAACTATCTCCAAACATAGAGATAGTTGTTGAGAGAATCTCTCAACAGCCTCCTACAAATATTTAATGGATTCAAACCAAATCCAAACCAATCTATTGTAAGCAGTATTCCAACACCCTCCCATAATGCTTACATTATAAAAACTTACAATACTCAATAACAAATTACAATATTAATCTTTCTTCTCCACAACTTTGAGCTTCCCTTTCAACTCATTTAAGATAACACCACTTCTTATCATCATTGATGAATTTGTAGAATTGATGCTTCTTGACCTCTCAAAGGACAATCTTGATACTGAATTATCCTATGGATACACTACCATCTATTGAATTCCCCCGAAGAAAAAATTTCAACAGTTATATAGGACAATGATCTGATTACTGGACATTTTCAGTAATCAATAATACAATTGACCTTTTATACACTCACAAACTCACAAGATAACCTATAACTGATGATCTTGAAGCACCGAAGTACAACAAGTCCCACTAGCATATGACAAAAAATAGACATAATTAAATTAATGATTTGTTCTCAAGCCATGGAGAACCACCAATTTAAATTATGCTAATCCGTTATATAATTTTGGTTCTGCATTATAATATTTTACAACCAAATACATTGATTAAAAAATAGCAGCTTCCACTTAGAAAACAACTCCACACAACAAACCCTATAATAGCATAGAAAATTCTCGTCCACTTACAACATCTTTCGACAAAAAGAGATCATATCCAGAATGACATCCATTTTTCTTTGCTTCCAAAAACACTATGAGTATGAGTAGAAGAGTGATTCTGGTCAATATTCTACAACAAGAGAAAGCCCACAAAGATTTTTCTATAATCTGAGAGCAATCTTCAAGCGCGAGTCCATGAAACGAGTCCTCACGAGACAGCCTTCATGCAATCATAATTGCCTTGATTTCCACGAGCGCAGGGTAGGCTTTCGTGGGCTTTGAGCATGGGCTCCAGAAATCTGGATACGCAGCGGCTCCTTCTCTAGTGATCTACACACAGTAGATGACGACTCTCTTAATAAAAAATCACTGATGTTGCTCTCTCCTATCTGGGCGTTGGCTCTCCTCTCACAAATGTATCGTGCTCTTTTTCACACAGTGACACACTCTTGTAACTATTATTTTACACAACAAATAAATAAACAATGGAATCCACTCCCCTATGTTAACATATTTACAAAAGTTCACTTATTATGGCTCTCACATCTCCTGGCTATCCCGTGAGGGATTTAAGCCATTCCATACCAAATTAAAATTTGTAAGAACAACCATAACACACAAATAATAATTTCTATTACTTCATATTACACACAATATTATAGGTATATATAGTTGGAATCAGATCCAACTATCTCCAAACATAGAGATAGTTGTTGAGAGAATCTCTCAACAACCTCCTGCAAATATTCAACAGATTCAAACCAAATCCAAGCCAATCTATTGTAAGAATTATTCCAACACCAAATACTCCAGACTACCAATTCATGTAGCTGAAGGAAGTGAAAAATGGTATAGGGCCACTGCATAGAAAATATTCTCTTGAGGAGTCACTTTTGACATTCGTCCATCCCAACTGCATAAAGAGTTCTAGAACTCAATGAAATTTTTTTAAGCAATCAATAAGTTCTTGAAAATTCTTCACCAATTTTCATAGATGAAACAACATACTAACGTGTTGTGGTTCATAGGGTAAAGAAGTATATGACCATTGCTTGTGTTTCAAATATTTTCTTTAAACACGAGTGCACCAAACTCATGAATTTTGGATACTCGAATGAATAAATTTATCCATGGATGGGGCACTTCCCACAATTCCTTGGAATGAAGTTTTAGTTATGATGTGTGAAATCGATCGAGGAAGTCCACATATGAGACATATGTAATAAAAACTGACCCTGTGATGAATTCAAGGGAAGATAGAAGGGGCATTACATCCTGGAGCATACCACCAAACCTTATAAGAAAATGACATATTTATTATCTCATTTGTTAGAAATTTTGGTATGGACAATACAAAGTACCTGCAGTGGAAGGTAACTTGTCAACCATAATGGTATCATTTTTCATATGATTCACGGCCATTTCCATGCAGTATAAAACATGACCTTTTGAGTTTATATATTTCACTTTTTTTGGATTCTGAGGTGAGAAGAAAGAACACCTCCAATTGTTGAATAGTCCTTGATTGTTCAGAATTACAAATCCTTCGACATAGTCGAATGTGAGGTCGTTGTTCTGACGATATATTAGGTGTTCTTGAACTTTGGTGAATTTTTTATGTTTGAATACAAGACTCTGATCCATCTCACTTGTTTGCTCAATATAAATTCATATCAATTCCAAATGATTTAGAAAGAGACATAATAATATTCAATGAACATATAAACAAATATCAAGAGAATCGATCAATTTTCACCTTCTGTGGTGTGGGCTCCAATGTAATCCAAACCTTGGTGAGGTCACTAAATTGTTTTGTCGTGGCCATCAAGTGTTATGGATTCCAGGAATCGCTTTTCTTTGTACTCCTTGAAATTTAGAATATTTATAAACTTGGCGAAGTCTGTCTTGTTGGAATAATGTCGAAATTAGGATACTTAGTTAAGATCTKCATAACTAAGTTGTTGTGTGTCTTTCCTGTTTAGGTTTGCATTAGTTTCAGATCCACCTTTGTAGGAGGTTGTTGTGAACAACTTGTGCTATATATATGTGTAATTGATTTACATTATACAACATATTATGTGAGCGTAGACTCACGGGTGATGTGCCCTTGTGGCCTCACTGTCTTTGATTTTAAGTGGGTATCAGAGCTCAGGAGAAGAGAGCCGCAGCGTGAGGGAGCTGTGCGAATTGACGTTTGGTGAGAAAGTGTTCGCCTGCCTAATCGTGAGCGTGAAGGAGCTAGTTGCTGAGTTCTGTCAATCATTGCGCTGTCTCAACAGGAGGAGTCTGCGTGAGGAGCTGCGTAGGTCAAACATAATCTAAGGTTGTGGAGAGTTGTAACGCATGCATTGTCTGCATTTGAGGTCGTTGTGAGCGATATGTCTATCTGCGTGAAGAGGAGGACTGTTTCCAGTGTGAAGAGGAGGAACTCGCACCGAGGAAATTGACTGTATGCGAAATTGACTGTTTGCTATTCGCTGGTGAAGTGAGTCTGCACACTGGAGGAGCGAGTCCGCGCTAGAGGAGAGAGTTCGCACCAGAATCTAGGCTCTGCGGTGAATCTGTGAAGGAGATTCGCTGATCTTTGCATGGGCGCAGTTCTGAAATCTGTGAAGTGTGTTTGAGCACGGGCGGGTCGCTGTGGATCACTGTCTGCGTGCACAAAGAAGTGTGTTTGTGTTGGTTTGGACTTGCTGCTGCATTTGCGACCTGTGCAACACCTGTTGTTTCCTTCTCTTCTGGTGGAGATTAAAGCATAGAGATGTCTTCACACAGCCTTATCATTGCTGCATGTTGTAGTGTACTATCTTCCTCGCTGCTGAGTGGACAAAAATCCTTTGTACTCGTTGGTGTATTCGCTAGTGTATTTCGCATTTCCTGTGTGCTGGAGGATCACTGGATAAAGAGCAGAGGTGTCGTGTGACCTTGCTGAAGGAGCCACCATCGAATTTGTCTCTGCAAGTAGTGATGGATTGTGTGGAGGACATCGTTGTTTTATTGCAAGTATGGTGTGAGTGCTTTGTCTCACTCTTTGGTGTCACCAATCTCAGGGTGTCTGATCCCTTTCGCTGTCAGTTAAAGTGTAGAGGTGGAGATCGTTTCTCGTGGAATTGAAATTGTGGCGTGAGAGCAACACCATTTCCAATTTTATTGTTGCTCAGCTCAGAATCGCTGAGGCAAAGGTGTGAGAAAAATCTTTGATGGAAGCAGAGCCATGAATGAATCCAGTAGAAGGTGAARTTGTAATGGGTTATCAAAGAAGATTGAAACAGTTCCGGAGAGAACTAAGACAGGTCGGGAGGAAGAATCAAAGTGCATAGGCAGTACATTTTCCAGATCAGTATGATGTGTTGCCCACATCTGTGTTTGACGAGCAGAATGTTGAGCTAGATATGAATGAAGAATTCGATGAATTATATGAAATCGTGATGCCAAATTTTCCATTCTTCTCAGGTATAGATTATGAACCTTGGGAAACTGAAATTAAAAAATTGCTATGGTTAGTAGATTTACTGCATTATGATCAAGAAGATGGTGTCAATTTTTATGATAAGAGAAGAGGTGAAATAGCATTACAACTTATTATGTCAGCAATGGATGAAAACATATTGTCTAGTATTTTTCTTGAATTTGGTGAAGTAAGTAGCCCAAAAATATTTTGGGATATTCTTGAAATGAAGAAGTGGAGCGAGGATGTTGAAGTTCATGAAGATATTGATGTTGAAAATGATGATTGTGTTGAAAATTTTGTAGTTGAAATAAAGACTAGAAATGATTGCATTGAAATAGCAATGATTGATGATGAAAGTGTGTATGTAGCTGATTGTGATAATGAGAGTGAAAAAATTGTGGAGGAAGATCTCTTTGAAGGAGAGACATATGAAGTCAGATTTGATGAAGACAATTCATCTAATGAAGAGTGGTCAAAATTGATGCATGAGAAACATCTTATTGATGAGTTGTTGTTTGGTGAGAAGAGTTGTCCACTTGCATACACAAATCAAGTGGAAGACAACTTTATTGTTGCGGAGAAGGAAGAGAAGGAAGATGAACAAGAGAAAAATAAAAAAAGCCCTCTTAGAAGAGCAAAATGAAATGAGAAAAAATTATTTTGATATTCTAATGAATGTTTTTGAGTGTGCAGGGTTTACTAAGGAAGAATGTGATGTGAAGCACTTAGGTGAAGTGCCACATAAGTTTGATGAAGAATTAGAATTTATTGAGGAATGGCTTCAAAAGCCATATTATGATGAATGCAAAGAAACATTAGATTATGATGAGGATTGTATGGATACTAAAGAAGAAGACTGCATTACAGATATAGAAATTGAGTCAGTTTTTATAAAGTGGAGTCCTGAAGAAATAAAGTATTACTATGAGCAAATGTTGCAAGAGTCCATTGAGCAGGACATTGTTGATTGTATCCAGAAATGGGAGCAACATATTTATGTGGAGTTGGAAGCATTTGCGAACATTAAAGACAAATGTTCTCAGGACAAAGAAAATGCAGAAGTGTTGAGGACAAAGAACAATAATCAGAAGTCAAATTCCAAAATGCCAAGGAACAAAGCAAAAAGGGCTATGAAGCAGAACAAAGTCAAGATGAAACATATATGGAGTAACAAGCCAAGGAAGAAGATCCATCTACATCACAACTAAGATCAAGAAAGGTTAAGATGAAATTGTTAATTTGTAAGCTTAGCTGAGACTGAGACCAACAAGCATGTTATGTTCTGCTCTGTTATGTTTGGTATAAAATCCATTTCTCCATTAAGGGGAAGTGTTGGAATAATGTCGAAATTAGGATACTTAGTTAAGATCTGCATAACTAAGTTGTTGTGTGTCTTTCCTGTTTAGGTTTGCATTAGTTTCAGATCCACCTTTGTAG
>JASDQU010103536.1:166452-180053 GCA_032191745.1 Picea mariana | reverse complement strand
TCGGGCTCTCGACAAACAGGATAGTAATTGAGAACCAGAACCATGACTTGGGCTTCCCTCGTCACTAAAACCTTTTTCATCCATCATGTATCGATATTAACCATGTCTATGTTAATTGAAATGCAGGCCAAACGTGGCATCCATCAGTTGCCATGCTTCACATCCATAGTGAAATTTGAAACGTTGCCCAAACTTGACATCCGTCATGCATCGATCTTAACCAGAATTGGGTTAATTGAAACAGAGGCCAAATGTCGCATCCATAATTCGACCACTTCACATCCATAAAGAGATGGCCAAAATTAAGCACTTGCAACAATATGGCACTTGTTATCCATAGAATTAATCTCTATTACACACTCGAACCCGACAATGAGGTATTCTATACATATTGATATTGATATTTTTGTTTAGGTAAAATTTGAAATTAGTGGCCACGGTAGTACATCATTAATCAAAATGTGAAAAAATAAATAAGGAAATGTGAGTATTAAAAAATGTAAGGAAGTTATTAACATGAAATATTATTCATTTATGTAGGAGGACGACAAAGAATATGCTAACATTTTCAATTGATAGTCATAAAATTATGATTTATAATTAAAAGATCGTTAATTGTGCCCATTTTCAATAAATTTATACCTAATCAATATTTTTTTAATATAGCTAAACATATTTATTTTTCAAGTTATATATTTTGATTTTAGAAAGAAATTTATAATTTGATCACTAAATTCAAGGTCAAATGAAATTGACTATGAATCAATTACAATATATTTATAGGAAGAGAAAAAATAAGATGATTTTTAAAAGATTCTAATTTATATTAATTTTTTTATTTCTAAAGTATATATCTCAATCAAATTTCTCTCTATATAAATTTTGTAATAAAATAAAATTAAAAAAAATATTAAAATAAAATTGAGAAATAGATGAATGTCTTTTTAAGATTTTAATTTTTTAGGTCTATCCCTGTTTCCAACCGAATAATAACTTTTGACCTTTTAAATGACCATAAAGCCGACTTTGATCATAGACCTTTAGCTCTAACTCTAAATTTTTCCATGCACAAGAGCTCCATTGAAGAGAATTCTGATAATCAAAGGCAACTAGGCTTTGACAAAACTAAAGTTGACATTTTCTTAAAGGATTTAAATAGTGAATTAAATCTCCTAACTTATAAGAACAACATTGAAGACATCTATCATAATTTTACAACTACCCTTTCCACTTCTATTAACAAGTTCTCTTTCGAGGTGTCCTTTAAATGAAAAATAGAAAAAACAATCCTTGGTATGATAAAGAATGTAAAATTCCTAGAAAAACCATTAGGGATGTTTCTAATGAGTCCTTAAAAGTCGATAATATCAATACATACAAATCCCTAATTAAAAAAACAAAAAGGTACTATATCAATAAAAGTCAAGAGTAGCTTTCACAAGTATCTAAGCTAGATCCTAAGAATTTTTGGAGGAAAATTCTAAGCCCCAATACTATAGAAAATAATACAATTCCCTTAAGGGAATGTAATTCCTACCTTAAAATACTTTATGAGTTCCCTAATGCCATGGACACAATTCATATTGTCTCTACAGAGGATGGAGTTTTTTCTTTGGATGACATAGAGTTCGGGGTTAAGTGGATTGCAAATGGGAAAAATAAGGATATTGAAGGATACCCGGGTGAAATTTTTAAAATCGAAGGGCCTATCGTCATCCCTCACATACACAAGCTCTGGAATTTAGCATTCAAGAAGGGCTTCCCTAAACCATAGACCCAAAGCCTTGTTGTTCCTATTTTTAAAAATGGGGATAGAAACATTCCCTCTAATTATAGGACCATTATGATTAGTCTAATTTTAGCCAATATTTATGGAATTATTTTTCATAGAAGTTCTGCAATACTAAAACCAATATTTTTTTGTTGTTTTGTTGACTGTAGAAAAGATTTTGACACAGTTCATAGGAAAAACCTTTGGAATAGGTTGGAAGAGATAAAACTGTCTTTTCAGTTGATGGAATCTACAATAAGGTTTTATGAGAACATTATTTCCAAGTTCAAAAATAATGAGGGCTCATCGAAAGAGATTAATTGTAATATTGGAGTCAAGCAAGGTTATCCCTTGTCCCCTACCCTTTTTGGCATATACATTGACAAGTTAGAAGATTGTTTGGAAGAAACACGTTGTATCAGTCCTACTCTCACTGGTATAGTCATCAACCTTCTTCTTTATGCTAATGGTATCATTCTTATGGTGAGGCATCCCCGTGATCTTGGAAACCAACTAAGAGTACTCAAGGATTTTTGCTCCAATATGGGTATGATTGTTAATACTGACAAGACTAAGGTCATGATCATTAAATCCAATAAGATCACTTATGACATCTTCTTATATGACAACAACAACTTGGAGGAAGTGACTTATTACAAATATCTTAGACTCTATATTCACCACAAGCTCAACTCGAATTATAGCTTTGAGAAAAGGATTATTGGGGGATGGAAAACTTATTATGGGCTCGAAAACAGTTGTAAATCAACCGATATTTGGATTTGGGATAAGAAGAAACTCCTCTTTGAGACTCTTGTTACACTTGTCATTGTTTATGGATGTGAAGTCTGGGGATGTAATATCTCTCTTAAATCTTGGAGAAATATATAGAAAATAAAAAATGAATTTATAACCTATAATCTCAAAACTAAAGGAAATATTCCATATCCCATCCTCCTCTTAGAGGAAATCCTCTCCCCCATTGAGAGCATGACTATGACTAGATGCTTAATTTATAAGAATAGGTTAAACAACATGGAAGACAAGAGGATTCCTAAAATTGCTTCAAAATCCATTCATAATCACCATCGACTCAAGCAAGGATGGAATAAAGATGGCCAGTCTTGTCTAAACTATTGGGAATCATGGAAGACACCATTTTGCAAAATAAGGATACTATTAAAAATATTGTCAAATCAAAATTTAAGGAGAAAATGTGGTGTGATAAAGAGTTAGCGGAAAAAATAAAATCAATGTATTATAAGGATGCAATCAACCATAGTATAGAAGATCGAAATTATATCTTTGTTTTGACAAGTGTAAAGAAAAAAATAAGCATTGCTACGATAAGAACAAATTCTCACAAGTTCTATAGTAAAACTTGGTGTTGGTCAATTCCTAAAACGCTTTGGGATGAAAGAGTTTTTCACCTTTGTGAAACTAAGAAAGTTGAAGATGAAAACAACTTTCTTTTAGATTTTTCATCTTATACCCAGATTAGATCTCAATTTCGAAATATTTGTCACACTACCAACATTCCTAACATTTTAACTCAACAATACTATGATGATCTTGGAAAGCTTTTCTTAATGCTTTTCGAGCATAGAAACACAATTCTAAAGAATTGCAAGTAATTACTTACACTCTGAAAGTTAATCATCATCATCATCATCATAAGAATCAAATTTCTCTCGATCTACAATTTTTGATAAAATAGATGAATATTTTTAAAGATTTAATCTTTATATAATTAATAATTTCAATATTTAATCTTTTATATAATTGATAATTTCAATATTAAGATGAATTAAAATTAATATTATATTTTTTATTAACAAAATTAAAATATAAGAGTTTTAATTTATCTTACTTAAGATTGACTTGTTTTTATTTATAATGTTAGTGGAAGAGATATTTCACGGACGTCCACGTCCGTAACATTAATAAATTAAATAAGAAAAGTATTTCTAATATATAATGTTAAAAAATAAAATAAAAATTATAAATATAAGTTAACATAAATTTAACGTTTTTAATTAATGTGAAATTAAAATATTAGCATGCTTTATGAATATTACCATCTGGCCTCAATTCCCTTCTTCTTTGTAGTGGCTTGGTATAGTGACAAACTAGGTTTCAGCCTTTGAATTGGGTTAGTTTAAAATGAATGTTTTAGTATTGACAATAGATTTTGCACAATGTACACATAAGAAATCGGTTCGTTCAAAATGAGAGTTTTGGTATTGAACATAGAATTTGCACAATGTACACATGAGAAAAGTAAATTGTAACTTTCGTTTATAGGCATAATAATGTTTAGCTTGGTCATATTCCTTTGGTATTTAAAATTTAAAATGATTCCAATATTGATGCATTTATGGGTGTTTTTGTTTACATTCTTTAGCAATCATTCTAAGAAGGTAGCACGACCACATATTTCATGGGGATAGATACTTTTCCTTATCAATTTTTTTTTGGTTGGTTCACTTATTTCAACAAGCATAATTCCTCTTTTAGATTAGGTGGATTTTGGAGACACTATCCAATTTAACTTAATTCCAATATTCATACATTTAGGGGTATTTTTTTTTCTATTATTTAACAAAGAGTCTAGAAAGCTAGCATGACCACATACCCCTGGTTTTCCTTATCCATTCTTTTTTTGGTTAGTTGTACTTATTCTAACAAGCATAATATTAAAGAGTTTAAAAAGTTAGCTTGACCAAACATAATATTAAAAAGTCTAGAAAGCTAGCATGACCACATACTCCATGATTTTCCTTATCCATTCTTTTTTTTATTGTTTGTAATTATTCTAACAAGCACTCTCTTAAATTGGGAAAATTTTGGGGACACTATCCAATTTATTATTTAACTAGAAAAAATTGGTACAAAATAAGATACCAAGAAATGGAGGATATTAGTTAACATTTTCTAGTGACAAGTAATGATGCAATATATTACTAAAGTAATGAGAAGAACAAAGTTGAACTCTTTATCTTTAATTTTGTATAACCTGTAAACATATGAAAAAAAACGTTTTTATGTTAAACTTATGATTGAATTTATAAGTAAAATTTTTTGTTTTGATATTTTTCATCCCATTCTGTATGTTGACTATGTGTAATGTTGACTATGTGTAGACTCAATTAATACACCTTAGGTAGTTGGATAGGGTCACTTAATACAACTTAAACCATTTGTTAAAAAAATAATTATGGTGTCAAAATAAATCTATGGTAATGTTAATGTTACTCTACTCTGACTATACTCTCGTAAGACATAGTACATAAGCTTAGAAAAGTCTATTTAATCAAATCTTAGTCTTAGTTCATACCTTGACATGGTGAAGCAAAGCTTGTTACCTACGAAAAGTCTTACTAAATCAGTTTCATTGAAAACTTTCATATGAGAGGAGACGAGGAGGTGGCCGCCTTAAAAAATCCACATATTTTATGGGGAAAAGAAGAAGAAGATAACCAACCAATCTGTCAAATGCTTGTTTTCCAAGTTATAAATGAGACTGCTTTCTTTTCCAAAACAGTCTTTTGACTTTTTAATGAATGACGTGTCAAGCTTTTTACTTTTAGGATGTATAATGTGCTAAGAATTACAATTCTATACGTTGCCTTTTGTCAGGTTTAGGGTTTCACATTGCTCTCATATATATGAAGTAGGTATGTCAATTTATACACCTTTATGAAGTTGGTGGTGATGGATATTCAAAAAATTATTTCCGAATTTCCAAAGCGTATGCAACGTTCTTGACTTTTTATTATTATAACGCAATAAAAATTTTAGGGCAGGATGTCCAAAGTAAAATAAAAATTTCATTTAAAGATGTTCAATTCTTCCATTTCAAAAGGAAGAGCAAGATTTTTAATCAAAACGTTTGAAAAGAGATTGAAGTTATAAAATTAGTTTCTTATACTCGTGTACTGAAAGCGAAATTTGTGAAACTTTTGAAAATCATACAGATTAACATTTTTGTTAAAACAATTTTTAATATATATATATATATATATATATTTTCTTTAATAATAATTAATTGAATACATAATGAAGAACAAGAACAAATAAGTATATTAAAAAACATTACATATGGGGAAATTTAAATTAGGAATGCATGAATTATCCTTCCTTATACCATGTACGATGCAAATTACAGTGACATGAATGTGCTCTTTAATAAAGCCAACTACATTCTTCCTATAATGAATTTCATTTTCTTTTAAATAATTTTGTGGATTAATAAAAATAATGGAAATATTTTCATTTATATTTATAATTTTAATATATACAATTATTTAGATATAGTTAGACAAATATTATTAAAAAAAAATTAACATTCTAATTAAATAATAATAATAATAATTTTTTCTAAATAATTATAAAAATTAGCTATATTGGATGAACAAAATATTTTGTAATAGTTTATATTCCAACACTCAACACAGTGAGTCCAAAAAACAACATTTAAGTTCTAAAAGCGATTTTGAATATTTTTATCACCGAATAGAAAAAAGGGGTACAAGTAGCACCCTTTTTTTAGAGGTGGTTAAAATATTGACTTGTTTGAAATTGTGGCTTTGACAATAAGTATAAAATCTTAGAATTCACAACCATTAGAAGGATTTGACTAAATTGTACTTCTTAAATCCTGTTCTTTGGTTTCATATCTTGTCCTTTCACAAATATTATGCCTATAACAACTTGAGACTTAAAGTATATTTCTACGAATTAGGTTTTTTATTATTTATATTATTATATTACCAATAGTGCTAAGATTAAATACCCATTTCAAAATATCCATAATCTTATAGTTTCTATTATGTTTATCAAAGACATCACCTAGGCCATGAATACCATTTCTAAATAGTTTCTTGATTGAGAACTACAAAATCTCAACAACAAATTCATCATCTAAGAGAATGATTCGTGACCAAAAAAATATTTGATCATTAAAATAAATACCTAACCTTAATGGCCTTCTAAGGAGGCAATATGTTTTTAGCTATAAAGGAACCATAGATAATCACACGGGAAGGAGTGATCATTAGGTTTACAAATTTAAATTACACCAAGTTTTGTGTTGGGTGTGGGCCCTAGAAGTGATGATACAATTTTTCAGGAGGATTTGCTTCACTTAATGGATGTATACATTATGAATGACCTATTTGGAATATTCGACCCTAGTTGGCTTGAGCCCTAGTGGAAATAATACAAATTCCACCATTGTATCTATGCATAAAACATAATTTCAAATTGACTCTATGGAAGGGATTAACTCCAATAAAGTTTCTTACAAAAGGTTTATCATAAGATTTTTGTTATGTACATATTAAATAAACATAATTCAAAAAATATAGCTAAACTATAGAATACTGAATGTAAGCATAAGTAACTCTGATCCTTGACAAAGAAAGAATAATGAATGTGAAGCCTCTTTGAATGGGAAGCTTCCTTTTACAATAAAACAAATGTAAGATATTAGATGATCATGAAACTATCTCTCCTTTGTTTATATATAGGACACCAAGGGTACAATTATAATTAAAATGTATATACAACAATATTAATATAAAAATAAAAATATAACAACTCAATATCTAGGGCTTTATATGGGGCTTTGTATAGTGGATTAACATGCCCCTCACCTTCAAACAATTATTCCTCTCAAAATTTATTAGATGTGGATGTGTCTTCATGAATAAATCATCTTCCCATGTGACTTGTTTTATTGGTAGGTTCTCCACTTTAAGAGGTTCTCAATAGTTCCTTAATTTAGTGGTTTCTTAACCCTTGTTTCCAAAAAAATTCTTGTTCTAGTATGAGCTTCCCTTCTTCATTGATCTCATGTAAAATAGTTTGAATTGAGATATTCTTAACATTTACCTTCTTTAAGAAAGAAACATGGAATATTGTATGTACATGTGAAGATGGAGGTATCTCTCATTTGTAAGTCATCCTTCCAATCCCCTGCAACACCTTATAAGGACCATAATACTCGCATGCTAATTTATTTTCCTTTTTTTTCTTGAAGGACATATGTTTGTATGGTTGTAGCATAAAAAATACCATATCCCCCACTTCAAATTAATTTTTTCTATGATGTTGATATACTTGTTGGTTGATCCTAGTTTTTACTATAACCAAGTTTTCCTTCAATAGTTTGAGAAACTCTTGTCGGTGCACTATGTGGTCCTCCATTTCTTAAACCTTGTATTTCCCTTTCAAGGATGATGTKATGGATGGAGGATGATATCGATAAATTTCCATAAATTAGGAAATTTTTTAGAAGTGTGGAAGGATGGATTATACCACCATTATTCCAAGGAAAATCGTTTGACCCTTTGTGTTTGTTTATCATATGTAAAGAAATGAATATACCCTTCAAGAAATTTGTTCAYGATGTGAGTTTCTCCATTGGATTGAGGATGTTAAGAGGATATGTGATTCAATTGAGTACCCAAACAAAAAAATAATTTCATCCATAAATTTCTACTGAAAATTGGATCTCTATCACTTACACTGGTATTAGGGATTCCATGTTGATTCTAAACTATTTCCATGAATGTTGCAGCTATTGCACTTGCTTTAAAAGAATGAGAAAGTAATAAAAAATAGGCATACTTTGGGAGTCAATCGACTACTACCATGATGAAATTGTTTCCAGTTGGGTAGACTTGTAATAAAATACATTACAACCTCTTTCCAATGCTGAATCGACATAACTAATGGTTGTAGGAGACCTATGATCTTGATTATGTCTCCCTTATTTTGTTGGAAAACAACATATTGTAGGTAAAATTATTTTTGTTGGGTTATACATTGGTGCAAAACAATTCAATGCTTGTTTTCCGTAGGTGATATAAATTATATATTCTAACCAATTTCCATTCTAGAGGTGAAATTCAAAATTCAGTGGAAGATAATTTCCTAAAAGGGATGATTTCTGAGCAATATATATGGGAGAAAATGACTACAACCCCAGAATAATGTCCCCATGTTTTGTTGGGGTATTCATAGCACCAAAAGAGAATATTTAGGGTTTCATATTTACCACACAAATTAAATTTAGGTTGTGGGAGCTGGCAATATTTCAAATACTAGACAAAAATAATGCCACAATGGATTAAGCATCACACAAGACAATATTTAATGCATTCTAAAAGATCCTTCTAGATGTCTTTTAGGTCATATGGCCGTGCTGTCTCTTAACAAAATTATCAACTTAAACAGAACTCTACAGAGTACTCATTTTTTTATAGGTCACATTTACTGTTTTTTTCACCATTGAATAAAAAAGTGGTGTCATCGGTAGCACCTTATTTTTGTTGAAATCCTAAGTTGTTTGAAATTGCAGCCTTGACAGTAGGAAAAAAATCTTTAAATTGGCAACCATTAGTAGGATTTGACTAAATTGTACTTCTTAAATCTCCTCCTTTGGTTTCATCTCTTGTCCTTTCACCAATATTGTGCCTATAATAGTTTGAGAGTGAAAGTAGATTTCGAAATTAGGTTCTTAATTGTTTATAATATTATATTATCAATATTGATAAAATTGAATAGCCATTTAAAATATACAGAGTCTTATAGTTTCTATTATACTTATCGAAGAGGTAACCAAGGTCATCGATACCATTTTTAAATAGTTTCCTAGTTGATAACTACATAATATCAACAAAAAAAATATCTTCTAGGAGAATCATTGGTGGCCATAAAAATATTTGTTCATTAAAATAAATACCTAACCTGATGCAGACCGCCCCTTCCCCCTCGGGGATTCTGCGACTTATCGATATTGGATCTTCAATTATCTGATCTGAATCAACTCTTCGGGACCCTACTAGCCCCACAAATAATTTCACACAGGCCCTATTTTCTCCTAGGCGGAGGTCCTRTGAGACCCGTCTTGCTAAACCCCTGTTCTTCTTCACATGAGCTCGACCTATGACCTTGGGCCAGTCCCCTTCACAACTCCTCCCTTCAAAGATTTTGAGAGTAGCTTKCTCCCTTTTTTTCGATCTCCGAATCGACGAATTTACACCGGACCCGATCTATGGTCCACGTCTCTTCCACAACCAACGATTGTGATCAATTTCAGACTCCATCCTTTCGGTATCTTCCCTCTCTTCTCTCTTCTTTCTTCCGGAGTACCTTTCCTTCGAAACATGCGGATATCTGCCACATGTCCTTCTAGATCCAACGGTCCAGATTCACTTCACTCTTCGCAACTTCGCGAAGATTTCCCTCTGCTCCACGTAAATTCATCCAAAGTTATTTCCCGTGAAATCTCGGATCTGCTGCCACATCCTTCATGATGATCAATGTTAAGGATCTACTTCGGCTTTGAAGCTTCGACGACCTTGCACTCCTCCCAACTGAAAACTCTTGGAGAATGATGTATCCAGACTTCCAGATCTCTTTCCACTTGTTCCTCTGGACGATGGAAGACCTCGCTTAGATTCCAGACTTTGGGACTTTGGTGAGTCCTTACTCCTGTGCACACTCAACACTCCTCTCACAGTCTGAGACTTGGACTGTCCTCAACATTATGAACTCTTTTCATATATTTTATGCACGATGGCACTAATCCTTCTGAGCTTTTCGAACCTGAAATAGGTTCATCTCCATGCACTCCTTGCACTCGACTGGGCCTTCCGACGACTTCCAATTTTCAACACTTTTTCTGAGTGTTTTTCTAGTGTGTTCATTGCACAAGTCTTCCTCCTTCTTTAAGAAATCCTTTGGATTCACCGAAGCAACTCCTACATCTGCTCAATGCACACTTGTAGAGATTCTTTCCYTTAGAGTGTTCAACAACTCTGGGTTTTCCTGAGATCTCTCCAACACTTCAGAACGTGGTGGTTTTGTGAACTCCTTGCACCTTCTCAATTCCCTCTTGGAAGAGTTCTACAAAGTGTTCAACAACTCTTTTCTACGCTTACTCCYGTGCACACTTTCCCACAAGGTATTCAACAACCTTGAGGTTCCCCTTTGAGTCTGTGAATTATTTTTGTGTGCTCTCCTAGCACATTCTTCTATGAATTGTAAGAGTTCATATGCAAACTCCTTGCATTGGCTACAGAGTTTCCAATACCCTATTGTGCACTCCTTGCATAACCTAAAGAACCAAGAACAATTTGAAAAAAATCACAGATAGATAATTTCTATGCAGATGGAAACTAACACACACCTATAACATAAATTCATACAAACAAAAATGACATTCATAAACAAACATCCACCACACAGGAATTTGTAAATAATGAAATATGTTCTTTTGTATTAATATCAGAATGTCAATTACAATGTGTGAGCTCAGACTACAACTGATTCTCGGTTCTTCTCTCCTCTCTTACCTACAACCTCTATTGGGTATGTGATAAACAACCTCTACTGGGCATATTTTACAAATATTTATACAAGAGGAGACTCATCGAGTCTTTCCCTCCAACTACTCTAGTGGTGTCTAATCACCATCTAAACGCCTATCTACTGTGGGAGATTACAATGAGTGGAAAATCTAGTCCGAATCAGATCTAGATCCCTCCTATCATCAACCATTTAAGGATACCTTATCTACACCCTATATGAATTCATGACTTGGCTCTGTTCAAGCCTCACAGCATGTACTCACATCAATTACATTTAAAATTTTAAAAATTGAGGGCAAAATGAGAGGGTTGGCACCTCTCCCATCCTTGAATGTGCACCAATGTGTTGAATAGCTAGCACCTGCTAAGGTGGAGAAATTCTTTTGCATCATACCCCACTGCTGGGAAAATCATGAGCTCATTTGCTCTGTTGTTTAAATTCTCATGGATCCCAAACTTTCCCTTGGAGTTGTCCACCTGCTCCTCTGCTTTGTTGTTGCTAATGTTGCCCCACTACTCTTCCAGGTCCTCCTCTTGATAGCTTCTTTTGTTGACTTCAACATAATCTCTCTTATCTTCTGTATCAACTCTTTCAGTTGCTCTGTTGGCTTAATTTCCTTATGCAGTATGCTTGGATGCAACTCCTCTTTCTTATAGACATCAAAGGGAATATCACCTTGATCCCCCATGTTGTTTTTTTCCTCTGTGGCCCCGGCTTTCCACTCTGATGTAGACTCCAATTATGTAATCCCATCACTGAATTGCTCCTCATCTATATCCTTTGACATACTGTCTTCTGCTAGCTCTACTTGTGTTGATTCAACTCCATCTTCCTCTAGTTGCTCCTCAATCTTGTATGCTTACTCTCTTTTCATGAATTCATCCTCAAAGTCCTTCTCTAGTTCTGGATTGCCCAACTAATCCTCCAACAATTTCAACTTTGTCTCCCATGGAGTGAGCATGTCATATGAATGCTCTCTTTCCTTTACTAGGGAAGACTTCAGTATCTACTCCTTCTCCTCTATGACAGTCTCAGTTTTTTATCCTTCTACTTCAACTGCACCTGCAACTTGTTCACTGGCCTCTACTAGACTAATTGGTAGGAATATCTAAATTCCCCTAATGATTAGAATACTCCTTTGATCCTCCTCCTCTATGATGGAAGTATTTAACTTCTCATCATCTTCATTCATATGGTCTTCAAATCCAAGTGAATATTCATATGGATGAGGCCTTTCTTATTCATCCTTTGCATTTGGCATCACCCCTTACTGATATAAACTCTCAGCTGAGTTCATCTCTTCTCCCTTGCCCACCTAAAAAATTGGGGTTTCTCCTCTGCCCTCTTGGCGGTTTATGAGATCGATTGATCTCCTCTCACTGCCCACCTGGTAATCTACGAGATCCTTGCCAAATCTCTTTCTCTCATCACTAAGGTTTTCAGCATGCCTCAGCCACCTTTTTCACACCTGTTGCTTCCATATGGCCAACAACTTCTGAACAAGCCACTTGGATTTCCTTTCAGAGGCCATTCGTACCTCCAATGTATCTTTGCCTCATGCTTCATCTTCAATGCTATCTTTTCCATTTATGTTCTAATTTCACTGAGCTCCTTCTCAATTTCTGCTTTTCCTTTCTGCTAGCGTTCTTCTCTCCGACCACGTTTATGGCCTTCAATAGCCATATTTTCTTTCTTTACCTTCATCCCACCCGGTTGTCTACCATCTATTGCACACCTTGCAACAATATTTACATAGCATCACACTCTATCTTCCTTCACCTATTGTCTATAGGAGAAATCATACTCTAACACTATTTGATGTATTCAGACTGTCTTCTCTCCCTTTGCTTGTTGTTTGTAAGAAAATTTCCGCTCTGATACAATAACCTTATAGAGTCACTTTTCCACACCAACTTGTGTTTAATGGCCTCCTACGAAGGCCATATGTTTTTAGACATAAAGGAACCATAGATAATCATGGGGGAAGGAGTGATCATCACGTTTAAACATTTACATTACAAAAAATTTTGTGTTGGATGTGGGCCCTAGAAGTAACGATATGATTTCTTAGGAGGATTTGCTTCTCTTAATGGATGTCTACATTCTGAATGACCTATTTGGAATATCGACCCTAATTACCTTGAGCCCTAGTGGAAATAATGGCATTTCAACTTTGTCTCTATGCATAAAACATAGGTTTAAATTGACTCTATGGAAGCCATTACCTCCATTAAATTTTCTTAGAAAAGGTTTATCACAAGTTTTTTGTTACGTATATTAAATAAACATAATTCATAAAATATAGCTAAACTATAGAATAATGAATGTAAACATAAGTAACTCCACTCCTTGATAAATAGAGAATAATGAATGTGAAGTCTCTTCGAAGGGGAAACTTTTTTTTATAATAAAACAAATGTAAGAGATTAGATAATCCTAAAACTAGGTC
>JASDQU010103536.1:148841-166401 GCA_032191745.1 Picea mariana | reverse complement strand
TATATATATATATATATATATATATATATATATATATATATATATATATATATATATATATATATATATATATATATAGGAGACAAAGGGTACAATTACAATTAAAATGATTATACAACAATATTAATATAAAAATAGAAATATAACAACTCAATATCTAGGGCTTTATGTGGGGCTTTTTCTAGGGGATTAACATTCCCCTCCCCTTCAAACAATTATTCCCCTCAACACTTGATTATATGTGGATGTTTCTACATGCATAACTCATCTTCCCATGTCACTTATTTTATTGGTAGGTTCTTCCACTTGAAGAGGTTCTCAATAGTTGCTTGATTTTGTAGCTTCGCAACCCTTGCTTCAAGGCTTTTTTCTTGTTTTAGTATGACATTCTATTCTTCATTGATCTATTGTAAAATAGTTTAAATTGAGATCTTCTCACTATTTACCTTCTTTAAGAAAAAAACATTGAATATTTGATGTAGATGTGGAGATGGAGGTATCTCCGATTTGTAAGTGATACTTCCAATCCTCTGCAACACCTTATAAGGACCATAATACTTGGGTGTTAATTCATTATCCTTTTTTTTTCTCTTGAAGGACATATGTTTGTATGGTTGTAGCATAAAAAATAATGAATCCCCATCTTCAAATTCCCTTTCTCTATGATGTTGATATGCTTGTTGTTTCATCTTAGTTTTTACTATAACCAAGTTGTCCTTCAATAGTTTGATAACCTCTTGTTGGTGCACGATGTGGTCTACCAATGCTTGAACCTTATGTTTCCATTTCAAAGGTGATGTGATAGATGGAGGTTGATATCCATAAAGTTCCATAAATGAGGAAAGTTTCATAAAGTTCCAAAAATCGATTTGATGTACTATAATACAAATGATAATGTGGGAACTTTATTCACCAAGCCTTTGGGAAATGCTAAATCTGTAATAGATAGAGACAAACTAAGAATTGTAGAAAATTCATTTCTCCATTAATAGGGACATTAATAGGGAGTGATAATTATTAGCAAGTTATTATGATAGTTACAAAATAGAAATCATTGCTTATGTGAGATCCATTATAGGAGCATGATGTACTTGTTTTCCATGCTATATATGTATGCATTTTGAAGATCAATTCAACGTGGTGATGAGACATATTAGTCTCACTTTGATCACACAGATCACACTGAACCGCATCCTTCTCCACGTGATCGTCGGCCACGGAATTCAAATTGGGATCAAAGGCCGAGGAATTGGCGGGGGCAATAAACAGGTCATTCTCCAGCAACCTGGCGCTGCAGTAACGGCTTGCAACGAGCAGGAAAGAGATAATGACCAGTGGCGCCATTAGACTGCTCTTAATCTTAAATCTGATCAGTATTAGCAGACAAAGAATATAATATTTTATTTCTGTTAGCAGATTAATTATATGGTATCAGATGGAAACTCACTGTCGGCAGATAAACGATATGATTTCTGGCCTAAAGATTTGAAGTAGAAAATAACTCTAAGAGAAGGAGTCCTTCGATGGGGAGGAATGGGAAGGAATTCGATTGTACTTGCAAGGATAGAATAGAAGGGCGAAACTAGCTCACCGCCTTTCCCGTCTTCACAAAAAATCAAGAGTCAAAATTCGGCTTAGAATTATTAACACGTCGATTGTACTTGTAAGGATAGAATAGAAGGGCGAAACTAGCTCACCGCCTTTCCCGTCTTAACAAAAAATCAAGAGTCAAAATTCGGCTTAGAATTATTAACACGACTGTAAACAGCGAAGAAAGCTCGAGTGTGGATTCGACAGTCAAAACTTGTCATGTGAGAGTGTAAACGAAGGCTGGCGCCACGAAAACCGGGAAGGAAGGATATTGAAAAATTGAAAAATATAAGATTGACTTTATACGAGTTATATTTTTTATAAAATAAAAAATAGAAGAATTAATTTTTAAAATTTAGGCTTCTATATAATTGATAATTTCAAGCTTAAGATAAATTAGGATTAATGTTATATTTTTTATTAAAAAATATTATTATATAAGATGTTATTAATCATTTTATTGCTAATATATGCGATATGTTTAGTATTGCTAATTAACATTATTATTTTATATATTTAATCCATTTAATATGTAGTTTTAATAATGTGATTTATTGTTTTTCAATATTATAAGGATTTATCATAACATTATCTTAGTGACATAGTAAAGAACAGATACATAATATATGATTAAGATATAAATAAGATAATCTTGATTTTATTTTGAAAACTCATTTTTATCATCATGTTAATATCTAAAATTTAAAAAAAATTAAAAATATATTCGAAATCATAATCAGATTTGTTACTTGTAAACTTCAACGTAGTAGTGACTGTACATTGTCAGTTGTACGAGTTCGTTAGGATTCCTCTCAGGTTCTTGATCTTCTTGATTTGTTGGAGCTTATTTGGCTCAACTCTTTTTCCTTAATGAATATATTATGCACATTCTTGTTCACGATTTGTCTACTTTGTTTTCGTGTCTGCATTGTTTCTTGCTTTGTCATGGTATCAGAGCACGAGATGTAACTCTCCACAGTGCCTAGGGAGCATCCTGATCCTAGGAGTGAAGAGCTCGGGAAGTGAGCCTATCCACTGTGCCTGGAGAGTAGCTCGATCCGAGGAGGAAGAGCGTAGAGAATATTGTCTCGCAGATGAGATCCCAGGAGGTAAGACTCTTCACAAAACCCTCGAGAGCAGTCCGCAGTTCCTTAAAGGAACATTGGAAACAATAGCCTGCTCAAAAGATCGTTGGAAACATCACAGCGTTTGGAGGCAGACCTACGGAAGGAGATTCAAAGGAAAAAGCCTTTAAAGATTTGTGAAATCCTTCGTCAAGAGGAAAATGTAGAAGTAGAAGAGGAGAAGCTACAACAACCATAAGATCGACTTCGAGAACAAATCTGGGCCATTAAATCAATCTCATAAAGGACGAGGAGTGTGCAGAAGAGGCGAACAATTTTTAGCCGTTAGATCTGGACGAGAGCAAGAGTAGTCGTCAGATCAAGAAAAAGTGCACAATGTTTAACTGCCAAAGTCCTTTGGACTTCGTGTATTTGGCATATTTCGTGCAAAGGTTGCAGAGGATCCCAAAACAAATCCTGTCCATCAATCCAAGAAGACAGGATGTGTGTCAGTGGATCCTACACTTCGGAGAAAAGGAACTTCAGGAGAAATCAAGTCTGGAGGTAAAAAAAACTCTCGAAGTCACTGGAGCCAAAGCAGATCTCGCCATCTGATCCTGAGAGGACAAGTATCACCAGATCTTGCACTCTAGAAAGAAAGCGCTTTGAAGGATTTGGAGTGTGGACAAAGTCTCGAAGTCCCGAAGTTCATCGCAACCATCCATTGCAAAAGGACACGTGGCAGGAGATCCCTCGCTTTAGAGGTTGAGAGCTCCAGAGGAAAGGTGAGTAGTGTGGAGCAAGAACTCCCGAAGGCCGAAGTTAATCTGGTCCGTTGGATCCTGTACAAACCAGTCAACAGATCCAGCACTTCGGAGGTCCAAAGCACCGAACACTTTGGAAGAACGAATTTTTTATGAGCCAAGAACTCTGGAAGCTCTAAATAGTCAAAGTAAATCCAGGTCGTTCATCAAGATGGACACATGGACCGCTAAGATCTATCCTTCGACACTCCTAAAATTCATCACTCTGAAGATTCGACACTTCAGAGGTTTGCGAATGCTGGTAGACAAGAACTCCCAAAGACTCAGAGCTCAAAGTTCATATGGACAGTCCATCAACAAGGAAACGTAGTGCCAGATATTTCACTTCAGAGGCTTAGCACTCCAGAGGGTTTTGTGAAGTGAAGCATTGAAGTCAGAACTGGTCAGAGCCCAAAGTAAATATGAACCATTGAAGCTTGAGGACATGTATCGGTAGATCTAACACTCCAGAAAGTTAACAATTCAGAGGTTTGTGGTATTGTTCATCTCAGAACTCCCAAAGTCCAGGATTCCAAAAAAAATCTCATTTTCCCAATCAAGAGGACACGTGGAGGCAAATCCTGCAATCCGCGAGTTCACTAATTCGRCACTTTGAAGGATTGTTAGTATTGTGCATTCAAAAGGCCCGAAGCCCGAACTCCTGAAGTAATTGTGAKTTGTTGAGCTCCAATCAACAAGGATTGTTGATCTTTGTAGAAATTCAACTATTCCTCTATTTGACTATTCGAAGGAACTAAGGCCTTCATGCATTGAAAGGACTGAAGCCCGAAGTCCCRGAGCACCTGGTTTTTCAGCCCCCAATCACATGAGAAGCTAACTTTCATTTTTTTTGTCTCTCAAGTACACTCAGACAGCCTGATTCCGCCATTAAAGGGCTTCAGTCAATAAAGAAATCAGCTTGGAGTTCTGAATCTAAAGGATCTGGTGCTCGGATAATCAAATCTAGYAAGATTCATACCAGGTAACAAGAATTTTTTTGTACGTCTAATTTTTAAAAGAGGATAGATCTCAAATTTCATTGTATGTTTTCATCAAGCGATATTAGTGTGGCGATATAGTCGATCCACAAGTGTGATCGAATCGGTGAATGAACAACCAAGAAACGTTGTCATGGGTCAGAAAACATGACTCAGAAATTACAGAAGAGATCCCAGACAGATATGGAAAGAGAGCAACAAAGAAATGACAGCATATTTCGCAAAGATAAATGATGAGGTTCCAGTTGTACCTTAGGAGATCACATAGGAAGTAGATCAGACTAAAATTGATTATATTTGGAGCAACATGAGCATAAATCTACCATTACTGCCACAGTATAATGGTAAGAATTATGAATGTTGGTTTGTTAGAATGAATTCTTTTTTGTTTCTTGTATACTATTATCATAATCTACATGATCAGGAAAGGGATACATTAGCATTTCAGGTCATCCAACAAGCCTTGGATGATAGTATGTTGGACAAGGTTACAACAACAATATCTTTGAAACAAGTTTGGAGTATTCTGAAAACAATGTCCAGTGGAAGAGGGAGAAACAATTTGTTGAATGTTGGCAGTCTAGAAGAAGTATCTGTGTTTGAAGCATAGCTACCGGAAGAAAATAATGAAAGAGAATATGTGTGTGAAGGAGAGATACCAGAGGAAGAGAAAAAAAGTGCATCTGTGTGTGAAGCAAAGCTACTAGAGGAAGAGAAAAAAAGTGCATATGTGTGTGAAGTAGATCATGAGAAAATTGCAGAAATTGATGTTGAAGATATCAACACAACAACCTACATTGATGAGCTAATTCCAATAGTGTTTGTTGATGACAACAAAGGATAAACATCAATGATCTTTGATGAACATTGTGCAAAAATTGGCATCTTTGAAACAGAGGTAAGAAATATTGAAATTGAGTTGGATGATGATAATGTGTCATATGATGAGTTCCTTCAAATAATGAAAGAGAAGAAGAAAATTGATGAATTGATGTTTGGAGGAAGCCTACTTGGCATTTAGAACCAAGTGGATGATTTGGTGACTGCAGAAGTAGTTCTTGAAATAAGGTTTGATGACAGTAGCATTGAATCTACTACACTTATGGATGCCAATGAAGCAACTGAAGAAGAAGATAATGTCGATGCAGATTTGAAATGGATTGAACATTCAATATATGATGATGATGATGGTAACTTCCCTCAGAAAGAACAGAAAGAAGAGAACCAATCTGGTTCCTGTTATAATTTTTTATATCAAATTGACAAGTTGTTTGAGTATGTAGGTCAGCAGCCAAAAGAAGAAGATGAATACATGGATGAGGATTTCAATGAAGACTAGTTTGAAACCATATTCATGCAATGGAGTTTTGAAGAAATCATATTTTATTCTGAGTTAATGTGGAAGTAGTCTGTTGACTGTGTATCCCCAGATATGAAGGGCATTGATGATAGTTTGTAGTGGTGGCATCAACCCACTGTCAAAGAAAAATTTGTTGTAGAAGAAGATGAAAGAAACATGCATAATTATCCTGATCAAATTTTGAATATGAAGTTACAACGAAAAAAAAAAGAGACAAACCACAAAGCTTTCAATATCAACATCAAAATGAAGCAAATGACCAGATTAGAGCAGTACAAATTTTGGAAGAAGAGAAAGAAGAAACCCAACTGAAGTAAAAGAGTTGAAGTATAGTTTTATTGTTATGTATTATAAGCCAAGTTGAGACATACACCAATAGGCATTTTCATTTTTGAATTTCTTTTTGTTAAAATCCATTAGGTAAATTTTTTTTTTTTTTTTCCAAATGAAGCACTTAGGCTTTATCAGTGTTTATTTCTATAAATGTTGAGTTTAAGAGGGACTGTTACTTGTAAACCTCCAACATTGAGTTTAAGAGGGAGTGTTAGCTGTAAACCTCAACGTAGTAGTGAATGTACACTGGTAGTTTTATGAGTCCGTTAGGATTCCTGTCAGGGTCTTGATCTTCTTGATTTTCTAGAACTTATTTAGCTTGACTCTTTTCCCTTAATTAATATACTATGCACATTCTCTTTCACGATATGTGTACTTTGTTTTCTTGCCTTCATTGTTTCTTGTTTTGTCAAGATTTAGAAAATACTAATAAGAATTCATATGGATTTTGATTTCTTTTGAATGCTTAATCATAGTGCATTGTGTTACTTCATCTCCCCAAAAACCATTACCATTGTAGTATTTCTCACACTCTTTGTGAATACTTGAACTCCCACAACACCACCTCTTCTCTTTATCATCTCGCAAAGGCACCCTTAAGACATGGCACAAATAAATCCTCACAAAGTTGATTGCCATGGTGATCAATTGAATCTTGATAGCTTCTTCTCTCAACATTACTTCAAAACCCCAAGCCTTCTTGTGGGCTTATGTGTAGCCTTAATGGGTCAAAATGGGTTTAATAGGTCTCTATGTGCATGCTTGTGTCCGTTCACATCATAAGCTATGCATTTTTTTAAATGGATCAAAATTGAAGCACATGTATCATAGTGTACATTTGATGACATCAATTGGTGATATCTTTTTAGTGTTGTGAAGATGCCTCTCTATCTTATTTTTTACTTTCTTACTCATTTCAATATCGTTGAGAAAGAGAAATGATCTATTATAACCCATATCATTTTGAGGAATTTTTTTTGCAAGATTGAAAATGTTCTCATGTGATTGGATTTGTGTCAAAGTATCCATGCAAGAAATCATTCCATAGGGAAAAAAATTCCTTGTATATAATTGAATCCATGTGAAACAACCTAACTATAAGAAGCATCCATTCAAGTGCATTAGTTGCGACAAATCTGGACATTTTGCAAAAAATTGCCCTTAACGAATTTCCTGGCCTCGAATAGGATGAAGGAAATGGGTTTTAGAGAGTTAATCCTAAAACATATAGTAAAAATAAAGGTGTAGTTCCCATATTTATGATTTAAAGTATTTCATATTCAAACATGAAAAGTAATTTAAGAGTTGTAGAGAAATTTTATAAGAAACACTCAGTAGAGAAGATTTTAAATCCCAAGTCAATCACTAGAGGAGAAAATAAGAATTTAACAACGACCAAAGGAGGAATAAAGAACACCAAAAGATCTCAGTACAATTCTTAAATGATGATAACTAGACTACCACAACTAGAAACCCCCTAGGAGAACATTTGTTGGCATAAATTTTTGAATCAGATTTCATCATAAATATAAGTCCAAAGGAGGCTTGTTGGGAGATTCAATCATAAAAATAGTTCTCCCAAAAGGAATTGGAAAGAATGACTTTGATGTAATTTTCAAATTACTTCTGTTATCACTCCAAGAAACCCTTTGTGGTTGTAGACCAAAGGTGCTTGGTAACTTCAAGTAAAAATGTTTTTGTGTTTTGTGTAGATTGATCAGTGGGATAACTCAATTCAAACATGGTATTCAGAAAGTCAAGATGATAAACAAATGAACCAGTGCTCTCATGGATTGATAATGAGTAAATAAATTTAAGTGGGCGAAGAACAAATTGCTCATAAACCAATACACAATGTAGGGTCTAATAAGCAATGAAGAGACTATTTATCAAGCTATGAGCCAAACAATGAGATAACAGTCATTCAAGGCTAGACAACTCAAATAAAAGTACAGAAAGAAGGTGGAAAGCTGATATCAAAAGAGAAAGAAAACTGTGATTTAGTATTAGCATCAATGGGCCTGTTACATATGATATTCTGTATCCAAAAACTGACCCCCTTCTTAGTCTTCAGAATGTAGCTTTATAGCTTTTACAAGATGTTCTCAGATCCTAAAAATATGGATCTGTTTTGCTAAAAACAGTAAAGAAAACTAATTTACATAAATGTAGAGATAAATCCTCAAAATGAGGGTGATCTTCATGTGCTGGTCCAATATTTGTTCGAACAGTTGGTGAAGTGATGACTAGCCTTCCAAGGCTCCTCCGTTTGGCATCATAAAGATTGCAAATTCGAATTTGATGAGCTATTCTATTCATTCCTAATACTCTGCCTTCAAAAATGACCAAAAATTAACCAAAGACTCCTCTTTTGACTTGTCTTTCCCAAAATAGCCTTTGGATTTGATGGAATAATCCACCACCTGTCTAGTCCAAAAGGTTTCATCTGCTTTTAATTCGAAAATTCCAGATCTGGGCGAAAATTGTAACATTTTGGCCGTTACAGGCTTTCCACAGTGCATAGCTCGTAAAAAATGCTCCTGCGCTGTTGAAAGTCGCCACTTTCAACAGCTAACGGGTCATAAAATATCGATTTGCGCTGTTGAAAGCGGGAAGATTTTCAAAATCGAATTTCTCGGTCATAGAAAATCCGTTTTTCATGTATGAATAGTCGATCGACATCTAGAGAATCTAAGTTAGCCAATGTTGTTTTCAGATCTTCATTTGGAGCTCGGGAAGGGATTGAAAAGTGCCCTGCAAGTTTAAGTATCATTCTTTCCATTTGTAAACTGAAAACCGGGCTGAGCTCTTTTGAGAACACATGTGCAACCCATTTTAAACTCGGCATCTGGAAGTTCAACATTGTTGTTAATGTTTCTTACAAAGAGATTCCTCAAAGGATATTCCCCATAAGGATGCTTCCCACCAACAGAACCATTTTCTCCACCTTGCTGAGAAGTTTAAACCCCACCAAAGATATCTAAACTTAACAAAATTCTATGGGTATTGCTCACATGGACAAGGATAGTATGATTTATAACCTCTTTTACATTAGGGAGGGAAAGATCAAATAAGAAATTCCCTGAAGCATTGATGAATGCAGCAACCGATCATTACTGAATGAACATCTCTTTTAATGATAAGATTTGAAATGATCTACATCCATTTGCAAGGTGGACAAGTGATGTGTCAGTCAAAAGAGAAATGTTGTTCAGGATGAGAACATTCAGTGCACAGCAAACAGCCCGAGCATATCAAGGATATTTTGACAGCAATTTCTCAACCAACTACAATGATGACCAAGCAATGCTTTCACCAGCGCACGATCCTACACAAACTGCTCCTTAGCTGTTGGAAGTCTTTACCTTCACCAGTGCATGATCCTGTGAAGAACCCCTTTTTGCTGTTGAAAGCCTTCACCTTCCTCAGCGCACGACCCGTGAAACTGATTGTTGGACATTTTGAAATTCACCACTTTCAACAGCGCACAGACTTATGAGAAGCGCTCCTTAGATACTGAAAGTCACCACTTTCCATAGCTAACACTCAAATTTTGGACACACGTTAGCTGCTGAAAGTGAATTATGCAAATTTTGAAAAGAAGACTTTATGGAACATATTATCTTCTAAGACAAAAACCAAAACCTAAGTTTTGCAGCTATAAAGACTCAAAAATGAATTGAGGCAACTACCAATAGACATGCTATCCACAACAAAACTCGACCAAAAGGACGGTTTTATTTTGGGAGATAACAACTTCGTTAGGATCGCTCCTAGTACAAAGAAGATAATTTATATAAAAAAGCATATCTTCTTCTTTCTTAGCCCCTAGCATAGCCCCTATCAAAAGAGGAAGGAAGCCCAAACATGGAGTTAAAGAGATAGAAACAAAATGAGACAAGGTTGTGGGGCTTAGAATCACACATTCAACATCCCTTTACAATAAGTAAGGTTAACCCTCTAAGAACTTGTCTCCTTGTTTGAATGCTTAATTTTATATTTTTGATGTTAAACTAATTTGTAAAAAAATACTCATATATTTTGGTAGGAAAAGGAAGAGTTAGTAAGAAAATATGGTTGAGACAACAATATTCCATGATGTTCTAGGAGTCATGCTCGACATGAGATTAGATATGGCACAAGAATTGAGGCATGAAGGAGTCGAGGATTTTAATTAGCACAATCTATATTTGGTGGCAAGTAATAATAGAGTACAATATTAAAATAAAGAGGGAGACAAGGTCAAGCTTTATTTTCCCTAGTTCTATAGCTAGTGATCCTAAAAGACAAAGGTGATTTTGCATTAACCTTATGTCTAAAAATTTTAATATGTGTTTTTTATTATGATATTTTCCAACTCATTCTATATCAGATTGTATTAGAGCTTGCATTCATGAACTCCACAACCAAGGAAAGTAGAGGGCACAACACCCTCTATATCATATATCCTCTATATCATATATCAATAGCCAATATCTAATAGAGTTACCTTTACATTTCTAATTAAGGACATGTGGTGACACAAAGAACAATAAATCTAGTGTTTTTTTAGGTGGGATGAGTATCCCACATATCACCTCCAAACAAATTTCAAAGTGAACACTTAACACTTATATCTATCTATCTATCTATCTATCTATATATATATATATATATGAGTGGCTTGGTATAGTTACAAACTAGGTCTGAACCTTCAATTCGGTTCAGTCGCAGTGGGAGTTATCATCTTGACCATAGATTTTGCACAATGTACACATGGTCAATGAAAATTGTATCTCTCATTGCTAGGAATAATGTATGCTTAGCTTGGTCACTACTCCTTTGTTATTTAAAATGATTCCAATACTCACGCATTTAAGGTGTCTTTATTTGCAGTCTTTATTAGTCACTCCAAGATGTTAGAACAACCAAATACCACATTGTAATCAATAATTTTTCTCACTAATACTTTATTGACTGGTTGCACCTATTCCAACAAGCATAGTGCCTCTCTTAAACTAGGAGGAAAATGAGGACAATATCCAATTTAACTGGGACGAATTGGTACAGAATAAAGCACCAAGAAGTGGAGGATATTAATTAGCATAGCTATAACTAGTGAAAAGTAATGATATAATATAATACTAAAATAATGAGAAAAGCAAGGTTGAACTTGATCATCCTTAGTTTTGTAGCTTGTAAAGGTACAACAAAAAGACGTTTCTATGATTGAATTTTTTAATAGAATTTTTTCATACAAGTTTTTTGTTTTGATATTTTCCATGTCATTCTTTGTCAATCTATGTATCTTGATCATGTGTAGAGTCAATTAATACACCTTAGATATCTCGGTAAAGGCACTTAATGCAACTTAAACCATTTGTTAAAAAACAATTATGGTGTCAAAATAAAACTATGGCAATGTTAATGTTACGCACTCTAGTATACTCTCGTATGACATAGTACATAAGCTTACAAGAGTCTAATTAAATCAAATTTTAGTCTTAGTTGATACCTTGACATGGTAAAACAAAGGTTGTTGCTTAGAAAAGTCTAACTAAATCAAATCTTAGTCTTAGTTGATACCTTGACATGGTAAAGCAAATCTTGTTGCCTAAGAAAAGCCTTATTAAATCAATTTCATTGAAAACTTTCATATGAGGGGAGATGAGGAGGTGGCCGCCATAAAAATTCCACGACATGCTCCTACATATTTCAAGGGAAAACAAAAAAGAAGACAACGAAGAAGATAACCAACAAACCAAGTCACCTCAATGTTCAACGTCATCTTCATTAGAGTGGGTCATATGACTTTGAAACCCCCAAGTTGTGGTTGGCGTATTTCCAACTCCCATCTCTCAAATGCTTATTTTCCAAGTTATAAATGAGACTTAGTTTTCGGATTGTGCTGCTTTATTTTCCAAGTCGATCTAATTTAATGAATGACGTGTCAATCATTTGACTTTTATGAAGTGTAATGTGTGAAGAAATAAAATTTTATAGTTTTTGTCGGTCTAATTTAATGAATGACGTGTCAAGCATTTGACTTTTAGGAAGTGTAATGTGTGAAGAATTAAAATTTTATTGTTTTTTTTGGGTCACGTTTAGGGTTTTAGATTGCTATAATATATACTAKCACARTCATACAATTGTTGTTGATGAACGTCAAAAAAGGTACATTTAATTTACTAACTTAATTTTAAAGYCGATATTATTAAGAAATATCTATACAATAATTATAATGGTGAAAATCAATTCTATCTTGGAACATCATTTATAGACATATATATATTATTGAAACAAAATATGTAAAYGATGGRAYGATATAGATTATTAAAACAAAATATGTAAATTATGAATTAGTATATACATTATCGAAGAAAAATATGGAAACACTAAATATCTTTGTGTAAGTTTGATTGTGTGTAAGTTTGATTGATCAAAAAATTATGTCTGTGAGTTTAATTGAGGGAAAATTCTCCTACGATTACTTCACGCATTTACTCCAACTAGTGCACAATGTGTACAATGATTCCCATTGGAGAATTCAAAACCCAGGAGTTGAAGGCTACGATCCCTGCGTTGAGTCAGCTTAGTTTGAGTTCTGATGATTCAGGTGGATATTGGTGGCCACCCACCTATTCCAACTGGCTCCTTGTGTCCATTTTTGTTCAACACGTCTTTTTGTACTGCTTTATAATTGTGAGTTCTACACTTTTGGGGTTTTATGAAGCCTCACACATTCTCCAAGTGGATACAGATGGGCTCTTGCTGAATCCAACTGGCTTATTTTGTATGTTTTCATGTCAGCACATCTTGTTGTACTTTCAAGGTTGTTTTAGGGCCATAAACATTGTTTTTTTGGCTCGCGACAATCAGACTGTAGGCAGAGTCAAAGTCTGATGGTGTAATGTGTATTTCTATGAAATACCTTTCCAACGGGATATCACATGCCTAAAACGGAAGGCGTATGAAAGAGTTATGACCCTAGGAAGTTGAGGTACCAAATTACACCAACTTACCCATAGGGACCACATGACTTTTGGCGTTTCATCTTCTAGGGTTAGGTTTTTGGATGTCTAGGATTTTGGAATTCATGAGTAATATGAAAAGGGCCTATGGAGGCTCATTGTAATCCATATTTCTCAGACGAATGCGCATAACAACCACATCTCTTCTCAGAGATAGCTACCACCATTCGAGCAAGTTTGAGTTCTATAGTTTTACAGTTTCAACCTATTTCATCATTTAATAGAAGATATTGTTTACTGGATATTTGTGGTATTCTTCCTATCTCTGGGTTTATTGTATTAAGTATGTTAATCAGTTTGTTCCACTCCTAAATCTGGATCATTTGAGTTTTGTTATTTTCTCAACATCCCAACCAACAACTTCATTTGACACACTAAATATTTGTGTGTAAGTTTGATTGTGTAAGTTTTATTGACGAAAAAATGATGTCTCTGAGTTTAATTGAGGGAAAAATCTCCTATGATTACTTCATGCATTTACTCCAACTAGTACACAATGTGTACAGTGATGCCTATCGAAGAATTCAAAACCTAGGAGTTGATGCCTATCAAAGAATTCAAAACCCAGGAGATGAAGGCTACGATCCCTACGTTGAGCCAACTTAGTTTCAATGCATGCAATAAAATATATGAATAATATGACCAGAGCATCAAGTGATATAATTATTGAAAAGAAAAAATAGATCTTTATTAAACAATATACAAGAGGACTATCGCTATTTCTACTCAAATTTAAAACTAGCCGGTGGAACTTCTGTTTCTTGTCTTTAGAAAAACCATCAATTAAGAATATAATTTAGAAAACAATTTGAAATCTTAATGCATGCAATAAAATATATGAATAATATGACCAGAACATAAGTGCTATAAATCCCCATAATATATTGAAAAGAAAATATATATTTCTTCAAACTATATACAAGAGGACTATCCCTATTTCTACTAGAAATTAAAATCAACAAGTGGAACTTGTGTTGCTTGTCTATAGTAAAACCAAAAGAAATTTTAGATACTAACCGATATTTCATTGATGTGTATTGAAACTGCAAATCGTTAATCTTATCCCAGCCATACGCATCCAAAATTAATTTCGCATACACATTAACATCTGTGTGAGGGCTAGAGACTGTAGTAATCCTTGGATCATGGACCATTAAAAAACGAAAACCCTTGCCAAATATGCCATATGTGGCAATGAGGCCTGAGAATATCACAAAGTGGTCGTATGCCCACTTGTATTCTATGCCTGTCGATGCTTCACACCATTAAAAAAAAAATGTCTACCCAATATGCCATCCTTGGCAATGAGGCTGGATATAGTGCCTCATAATTACCCAAAAGTGTCAATCAAGATTTGTATACATATTAATATTTTCTAATCATCTAAACGTGTAAAAACGTGTCAATTAATAGTTAGGTAGTAATTTTTTAATAAGATTAAGTAAATGTGAAAAAGTAAACAGGTTAACGGATTATTCACAAAGGCAAGGAAGTTATGAATATTAAATTTCATTCATTGATTCAGGAGGATGACAAAGAATACACCAACATCTTCAATTGTTAGTCATAATATTAGAGTTTAATATTAAAAGATCATTAATTATGCGCATTTCCAATAGGTGTATGCCCTTTACGTAATAAAGTAGGTATATCAATTTATATTCTTTTATGAAGTTGAGGGTGATGGATATTCAATAAATTATTTCCGAATTTTCAAAGCTCATGAAAGGTTTTTCAATTTTTTTATTTTAACGAAATAAAAATTTCAGAGAAGGATGTCCAACCTTTTCATTTCTATTTTTTGGAAGTAAAATAAAAATGCCATTTAACTATGTTCACTTCTTTCATTTCAAAAGTCAGAGCAACTTAGGATTTTTTAATGAAAACGGTTCAAAACAGATTTATACAATTAATTTCTTATACTCTTGTATTGAAAGAGAGATTTTTGAAAATCATTTTCACTTGTTTGTAGTACAGACAAATTATGTTTGTAGTACATACATATTAAGAATTTTATAATTACAAATTTTGGAGAAAACAATTTCTGTGATTAATTTATTAATTGAATACAAAATGAAAGAAAATAACAACATAAACAAGAAAAGAAATAAGTATATTAAAAAACATTATCTCTTCGAAATTTAATTTAGGAATGCATTGCGTGCATACACACATGTTCTCTTTAATAGAGCAAATCAAGCACTATCATACATGTGCTTTTTAAGATAATTAAACAATAATAATAGTAAATTTTTTTTAAATAATTATAAAAATTAATTATATTGGTATAAAATGACTATAGACTCTATAAGCCCTAGTTCCATTTAGGGTTTCCTCTTTACCACACAAATGAAATTTGGGTTGTGTAACTTCAAAATATTTTAGGTGTTATCCAATAGGAAGGCCAACATGGATTAGGGATCACATAGCACATGCTTTTTTCGGTTCTAAAAGATCTTTCTAGATTTATTTTAGGTTACATGATCATTCTTTCTCTTAAAAAACTTACCAACTTAACAATAATTTTATAGAGTTATTATTTTTTTATAGATCACATTTACTCGCTATTTTTACCCCCAAATAAAAAAAAGGATGTACAAGCAACACCCTTTTCTGGGGGGTGGTTAAAATTTTGACTTGTTTGAAATTGCAGCTTTGACAATAGGAAAAAAATCTTAAAATTGACAACCATCATTAGGATTTGAATAAATTATACTTCTTAAATCCCATCCTTTGGTTTTATATCCCGTCCTTCCACCAATATTGTGACTATAACACTTCCATACTTAAAGTAGATTTCTAGGAACTAGGTTCTTAATTATTTATAATATCATATTATCAATAGTGCTAAGATTGAATACCCATTTCTAGATATCCATAGTCTTATAGTTGATATTATGTTTATCAAAGAGATCACCTAGGTCATGGATACCATTTTTAAATAGCCTCCCAGTTGAGAACTACACAATCTCAACAACAAATTCATCATCTAGGAGAATGATTGGTGACCACACAAATCTTTGATCATTAAAATAAATCCCTAACCTTACATAGTCACTTTTCCACACCAACTTATGTTTAATGGCCTCCTAGGAAGGCCATATGTTTTTAGCCATAAAGTAACCATCGATAATAACGTGGGAAGGAGTTATCATTAGGATTACAAATTTATCTTACACCAAGTTTTGTGTTGGATGTGAGCCCTAGAAGTTATGATACAATTTCTTAAGAGGATTTGCTTTGCTTAATGGATGTCTACACTATGAATGGCCTATTTGGAATATCGACCCTAATTAGTTAGATCCCTAACGCAAATAATATACATTCCACCTTTGTCTCTATGCATCAAACATTGGTTCAAATTGTGTTTATGGAAGCCATTACCTCCATTAGGGTTTCTTAGAAAAGTGATGTAGGAGCATCACCATCAAAGTAAAAGAGTCTAAGAGAGGAGGCAGAATGCGACACCTCAATGTACCAAAATTTCAAATCAACATTTAACAAAAATAGAGCGAGTTGTTGAGATATTTTGGAAATATTGTTTTTAAAATACCTTTTTTGTCAAATCCGGTCACCGCTAGAGAATGGAAGAATGTTGTAAATTATTATACGAATGTGTTAGTGATGTAGAGTGTCAACTCTTATATGATAATAACTCATATTTATTGTAATAGGAGTAAATAGTTAACCTCTATAATAACGATGTGATAGAATTCAGATAGGACGGAGAAGAGCTCGAGAAGAAACTCCTTGGATAATTTTTTTGTATTGTGTTGAGGATAGAGGATGAGAAATTAGAGGTAGTTGTTAGACATAGAGAGTCTGGAGAAAATGAAGAACCGTGTTACTTATGTAAATACTTCATGAATTAATAGAACATATAGAAATTGATCCAATTTCTTGGACAATGTTCATTTTAGCGTGTATTTGAATGAATGATATGTTCTCTATGGGTTTATTTCATTATAATTATGTATGTTGTTCATAGTTGAGTATATGGAATTATAAAGTCTTAATTAAGTTTCAATTATTTCTCTTCTAAGAGCTCGGATGTAAGGAGTGCATATTGTCGGCAAGATGTACATTGACAGAGTAGAGATTTGACTCAGGGAAGCTTAGGGGGGGTAACAGAAACTTTAGAACGAGTGGTGCAAGGAGTGCACAGGGTCAAGAATCGACTAAGTGTCGAAGAGGTCAAGACTTTGAAGCACAAGGAGCATGTAAAATGATTTGTTTCGAAGAAATATCTAATTCCGAAGTTACGAAACCTTAAGTCGATCTGGATTGTAGATCCATAGGAGGATACGTGTCAGCGTATCATTCATTTATGAGAAGAAACTATCCTGGAGGGATGGGGTAGTGCAACATCAAAAGTCACCGAAGTCTGAAGAGTGGAGTGAAT
>JASDQU010103536.1:120135-144498 GCA_032191745.1 Picea mariana | reverse complement strand
GTAGATCCATAGGAGGATACGTGTCAGCGTATCATTCATTTATGAGAAGAAACTATCCTGGAGGGATGGGGTAGTGCAACATCAAAAGTCACCGAAGTCTGAAGAGTGGAGTGAATCCTGACCATTGCATCAAGAGGATGTGTTGCAGAAGATTAGTTACTTCGGAGGAGGAACACTTGGGAGAGAAATATTGGTGAGTTGTGGCATGAAGCGTGGAATGTCGAAGTTTTGAAGTGCTAAAATAGATCTATGCCCTTCGTCTCAAAGGAAACGTGTCAGAAGATCTGTTACATTGGAGGAAAGTCGCAAAGAGGAAGAAAGAACTCTCGAGGCCCGAAGAGTCGGAGTTCATTGTGACCATTGAGTTGCAATGGACACGTGTTGACAAATATGAAGATATGGAAGTTGGATACTCTAGAAGAATGAAGAGAGGTTGTTGACCAAAAGTCACCAGACGTTCCAGAAGAGAGAGAACAAATATTGACCACTAGATATAGGAAGGACATGAGACAAAGATCCATGTACTCTGGTAGAAGAGCACTCCGAAGGAAATCGAGAGTGGTGAAATCAAAACTCTCGAAGCCCAAAATTATGAAGTAAATAGTGGCCATCGATGTGAGAAAGAAACGCGTCAACAGATCGTGGACTTTGAAGAAGGGAGAAAGGAGAAAGCAAAGAATTGACCGAACGTCGTCTAAAGCGCCAAATAGGTAAGAATCTAAAACCTTAGTCATTGATTTCATAGACACATGGTATCATCTCTGTCAATTCAGAGAGAGAGCACTTTCGGGGAAACAAGGGGTGACATCCTGAAGGAAAAAATTCCCAAAGTGTCGAATCCATCGAAACAGTCGGTTGGAAAGGGACATGTCGCACTTGATCTATCACTCTGGGTACAGATCAATTTGGGAGAAAATGGATTTGGTGCATTTGAAACTCCCGAACGTTGAAGCCCTGACGCAGAACGTAGTTGTTGGTTGTGAGAGGATTGTGAACCGTACATCTGGTCCGCATGTGTTTGCAAGTTCAGAGTTCGATGGATTTGGAGTTAGGTGTATCAAGAACTCCCAAAGCCCGAAGTCCCAAAGTGAGGAAGGGTGAAAGTTTAAGCCTGTGGTTTTCAATCAGGGTCACCTGGAGGACCCTGCGGGTGTTCTGAAATTCCTTAAAAGGATAGTTTGCACTCAAAGTTTAGTACTTTGACCTGTGGGGACAATTGTTAAGGTTCATCATGAACCTGTGAGCTAATGCAGCTCTCGAAGTCGATCGATCCTTGATCGAGTTGTCACGTAGCCCAGGAAGTGTGTGGGGTTTGCACCAAGTGGTATCAGAGAAAAAATGTTGTCTACAGATTGTAGGAAAAGGTGAGAAGGTGAAAGAATTATGTTTGATAGTATCACGTCAGAGAAAATGAAATCAAAGTATTGGAATCATTCCACTTAGAAGGCGTAGAGTGAATCCAGAAATGGAATAATAAATGAGGCGACTCATAATGATATAGGACGCCATGGAAACAACATAGAGGAGAGCACCAGATGTTGGTGACGTCAACAAATATGAAAGTGAAGAGGTAGAAGAAGAAGGAGCTGCAGAAGGAAAACCCGCGGAAGAACGACTGCTAAGAGTTGTTTCGAGAATAGGAGCCAGAGAAAAAATAGAAGTCCCGATGTATGAAGGAAATTTGGAAGTTGAAGAATTGTTAGATTGGGTACGTGCGACAGATAAATACTTCGATTATGAAGAAATTGAAGAATAAAATAAATTGAAGCATGCAATAACCAGGTTGAAATGTCATGCAACGTTGTGGTGGGATGAACTACAAATTGATCGGAGATGCAAAGGTAAGAAGACAATCAAAAGTTGGGATAGGATGGTAGCTAAGTTGAAATAGAAATTTATCCCTAAAGACTATCAGATAAATTTGTTCAGAAGGTTACAGAACTTGAGACAAAAAAGTTTATCAGTGAAATAATACACTAAAGAATTCTATAGACTGAACATCAAGGTTGGAAAAAAATAAAATGATGATGAAAAAACAACCAGGTACATAAATTGGTTGAGATACAAGATATAAGAGGAGATCATCATGATGTCTTTTGGCATAATCGAGGATTCTTATCAAGTATCCTTGAAAGATGAAGAGAAATTGGCCAGAAAACAAAGACAACAAAACAAGGGGGGAAATTCAAGCAAAGGTAAGGGAACCACCTGAGAGAAGTTCCAGAAGCCAAAGAAAGAGGATGGAAAGCATCATAATGATCCTGAAAAATGGGCAATTTCTAAAGAAGGACATCACGGAGGAAGAAACTCTTTTCCTTGAGGAAGAGGAAGAGGAAAAGGAGGTGAAGTCATATGTTATTCCCGTGGAAAGATAGGAGACATGTCTTGGAAATACCCCAATAAGAATAAAGGTACTGGAGGAGGAGAAACACACATTTCTGAGGCTTAGAAGAATGTGGAAGTAGAAGCAGTAGAAGGAGGAAGACACCTTATGATGAAGAAAGTTCTTCTAAAGTAAGAGAAGGAGGTATAAGAACCATTTCAAGGAACAAATTTGTTTAGGAATTCTTGCAAGACAAAGGACATAGTTTGCAATATGATCATAGACAGTGGGAGCACTGATAATCTACTATCCATAGAGATGGTGGAGAAACTGGAGCTGGAGACAACTACACACCCAAATTCATACAAGGTATCATGGTTGCAGAAAGGACATCAAGTAATGGTAAGTCAACAATGAGAAGTTGAATTTAAAATAGGAGGCTATATGATCTAGGTGGATATAGGTGCCCACCCACCTATTCCAACTAGCTCCGCGTGTCTTTTTTTGTTTAACATGTTCTTCATTACTACTTTGTAATGGTGGGTTCTACACTTTTGGGGCTGTCTGAAGCCCCACACATCATCTAGGTGGATATGGGTGGCCTCTGTTATTGGATAAATTGGTAGGTGCGGACACTAACTGATCTCCCTAGATCCACCTAGATCTAGAAGAAAACACACCAGAACATGACGCTTTCCTTAAGTTTTAAATATTGAATTTACTATCTAAACAGGGATAGGTGACACACTGTTTAAACGTCGTTTCCTCTCGCTATCACCATCCTATATCTGTACCAACACTCATACAATGATGATCCTGCAAAATAATGCAACCAACCAAAGTGATAGTAATAGCATAAACTCAATATAAACCTATGTATGTGATCAAGGAATCATACAATAAAACACAACAAGCTTTATAGGAAAGAATCTTATTACTGTATCGTATTAAATGTGAAAGAGAGATTACAACCATGGCCATGATGTCGTAAGGTCCCTTCCAACTATCCTTCGTTCCCCACACACTTCTTGCTCCAAGGATTCTGAGACCAAGGATTTGATAGCTACTCACAATCTATCTTGACAAAGAAAATCTCAAAGCCACTCTAACCAAGCTAACAATCCCAAGCCAAAAAAAACTTAGCGCTTCTCCATGAGAGCTCCTCTCCTTTTATAAGTTGAAGAGGATAAGGTGAGGAGGTTAGGATGATCCCACTAAATCATGAAAGAGAGTAAGATCCAAACCATTTGGATGCCACCTCACCATGGAAGTTTCTCCTTCTAGAAGATTCGAGAAAACGTTTGTTTTTCCCACGTGTAATCATTCTCACACCCTGCCTATAGAGAATACCACGAAATCCTCATGACCTAGCTATGATGTAGCCTATGAGAATCATACATTATCACACCCTAGCTATAATGCAACCTGCGAACTTTCTTTTTTATAGGCTTTTTACAAAGGAAAATGCAACTTCTTTTCTCAGGAAAAGTTCTTCTCCCTTCTCTCTTCAGGAACTCAGGTCACTGACCCCTCTGAAGGAAACAGATAGGTTTACATCATTAACGGTCATAGGGATGACGAAAATAATTTGTAACAGAGAGCCCCCCAAAGTATGAAGTTAGAACAGAGTGATAGTTGAAATACTCTGTCGAGTGTGTGTAGGGAACAAGGAACAGTTGGTTGGAAACCTGCCAACAAACAAGGAAATAAAGTACAATAATATATTATCACTGAGGTAGGCATTCCCATACTCAGAATACAAATGACTCAAAGCATAAATGCCAACATGCGAAGATCCATGTCAAGTAATATAGGTCATGGCCACCAAACATACATTGTGGATCTGTGCCAATATGACTCAAATCTGAACATAGCCACCAAAAATACCCTGTGGATCTATGGAACAGTACAAACTAAATATACTCCAACGCAACCAGAATCTGTCAGAAAAGATTCAGGGTCTTCATCTCCACCACTCTATAGGACGAATCTAACCATGTGATTATAGGTGTCGAAGTTGAACATGGTAGAAACCACTTGATTACCGGTCATTAGTGTATACCATTAACAAGTGCGATGGAAATTACCATTAATGTCAATGAATCCCAAGGTACACTAGTACAATCCAACAAATGCGAATTAATGAGCTGAAGTCGAACACTCGGTGGAATCTTTCGATCAGTGATCAATGATGAAAACCCAATGTTGAAAGAAAGGAAACCTGCCATTGAGGCATGCAAGTTCCAAGGTACCAATTGGTTTCTAAGACTAATTCCTGGATAATGAGTTGAAGTCAACAGGAAAAGACTCATCACAGGAGGGCCTTAATGTATCCCCCATCAATGACATGAAACGGGTAACAAGATTTGATGTAGATCAGAGTAACCAATGATTCAAGACTGACTCAGGGATGGCCGACACAATAGAAGGCTTAAGGAATGTAGAAATGGCCGATGCAATAGAAGGCTTTCCAGGTTGAACATCTCTTTGAACATATTAACGACACGACAACTATCCTGGGAAATACTGAGTCAACAAGAGGGATCATAGACCAATTTGTAATCTCATAAGGAGTATGATCAAGAGACGAGTGAATTTTCCAACCTAGACACAAAGCGAGTGAAAGGGTGTCATGTTCAAAAGTGACTCTTCCATGGAATACAGGTTTAGACATGTTTCTTTCCCAATTTCCCCCCCACCATTTCTGGTGAGTACCTCTTTACTTTTACACAAGCTTGAGGAGGATAACATATGCTTGTAAATTTAATCTCATCCTTTGGACAAGTCCCTCGGAGTATATTTAACGAGCCCTAAGAAGGAGTGCTTCGGTCCCATATGGGTCTTTCGATGTTTGTTGAATGAGTCCAAAGAAAGAAAACTTAATGGTTTTTCAAGTTTAGTGAGTCTGAAAAACACTTAAAGAGAAATCTCCTAGTTCCTTTTTCGTAAATTAGTTCGACGAGACCAAAAAAGTGATAAACTATCGTCCATCAAATGTTTTCTTCAAATACTCTTACGAGCGTGAAAAGAACAAGGTTGCTCGATAATCTTTTCATGTTTAGAGAGTCTAAAAAGAGCTTAAAGGGAACTCTAGGGGGTTCCTTTTTCATATAACCTTTACGAGTTTGAAAAAGTGATAAAAGTATACTCGGTTACATTCTGATTGATTTACGAGCATGAGAAAGAACAAAGACTAATCTTGGTAACTTATTCTCACATATTTACGAGCATGACAAAGAACAAAGACTAAGCTCAGGATTGTTTTCATTTTTACGCAAGCTTTAAAACAACACAAAACTATGCTTGGACTTGATTTCATTTTTACACAAGCTTGAACCAGAGGAAACTATGCTTGAGGTAAGTGGTTTCATTTTTACACAAGCTTGAACCAGAGAAAAACTATGCTTGTGACTTCCCAACGCATAACCCAAGGATGGTTGGTACTTATCCCCCATCTTAAGAAACTAGTGGCTTTAAATTCAACATGAAGTCTAGAGGCTGAAAGCATTGCCCCCCCAAGCTTCTTTTCTTCCAACTACAAAGGCGGAGGAAAGGACGCTTCAAATACTAGACAAAGGACTTGACTCAACAGAGAGGGGGAAGTTGTTTCATTTTTTAACGAGCTTGAAACAGGAGAAGAACTATGCTCATGACTCTAGGTGTAATCCCCAGACCTCAGTTTCATTTTTTAACGAGCTTGACACAGAAATAGGAACTATGCTCATAACCTCTGTTTCATTTTTTAACGAGGTTTCCATAGAGATGCAAAACTATCCTCACAACTGGTTTCATTTTTTAATGAGCTTGAAATCAAAAAACCATGCTCAAGGCTGGTTTCATTTTTTAATGAGCTTGAAATCAGAAAACCATGCTCAAACTCTTCTTGATCACAGCTTCCAAGAGGACAGTGCTCTGGAAGGACACCATGTCAAGGGACAAAACTCTGTCATGGTTTCCAAGATATCTTCATTTGCCGTAAGAAACACACTCTGGAAGGAACACATGTCGAGGGTTGCGACAGAAGTAAAGAGATTAGGCTCTAACAACCCTATCGAAGAGATAACTATGTCAACTATTGGATCTAAGTCATCAGAAGTTGAAGCCATGGGAAACAACGCCACATAATTAACATGTGGTGGGGGCGATACTATCTGTGTATACGAAATATTAGGGAGGCAATCCAGTCAAGACTTATGAATGAGAGTTGATCAATAGTCACAATTCTTCCATCATGAGGGAAATATATCACACAAAAAAGAGTGGACACAATATCTTTCATGGCATAAACATAATCCTGCCCAAGGAGTAAAGAGAAATCCAAGGGATCTTGGACTACCATGACATCAATAAAGACATTTTTCCCTCCCAAAGTTACAAGAAAATGGGGAAGGGTCCCTAAAGGTTGATTGTTTCTTCTGTTAAAAGATAACAGATTCTGTGTAACCAGCACAAGTGAAGGATAACCCAAAGCTTGCCAAGCAATAGAGGAAAAAATACTAACAGACGAACCTTCATCTATCAACATTTGAGGAACGTCCCGACCACAAACCTGTACTATAATATGGAAAGGAATGTAAGAGGGAAGACGAGGTGTAGTTATCACACCCCAATCAAAATGGATGGCCTCATTACTTGGAGGGGGTCCTACGGGAGAAGGAGGAATACCCCTTGGCATGGGAGATTCTATATCAATGAGACAAACGTGAGCAGTATCGGGTTTACTCTCTAGTGGGAGAGTAGGATTGACCAATGCAGATATATGATCGACCACTTGAGTTTCATTCTCCAAGGAGAGAATGGGGTCGACGGATGGAAATAGATCAACCACTTGGGTGACGCTGTCTAACAGGAGAGTGGGATCGACCGAGGATGGGATAGAATTGACCTCTTTAGTTTCACTCTCTAAGGGGAGAGTGGGATTGACCGAGGATGGTATCGGATCAACCACTTTGTCAACTGGTTCAACTAAGGACATGACCAGATTGACGACATGATCAACCGGATTGACCGGTGAAGGGACCAGAGTGATCATTCCATCAACTATTGGAGGGTTGAGAGAAAGATTACGGTAAGCAGCTGGAAGTTGAGGTTGTGAAACAGTCATGTCTTCCAGTAACTTCAAGGCTTCATCCATATGATGACAAAGGTGAGTAAGATGACTCCCTTTGCATAACATACACGGGAACTTGAATCTACTTTTCTTCTTTCCAACCATATCATGATTGGTTGACGGGGGGTCGTCAGCCTGTTGTTCAGAGGATGACGACATGGATTGGAAAGGATATGTAGACCATGCTTCTATAACCTTGGATAGACCAAGGAAATCCTTAAGAAAATGGCTACTCTTACAAAGCCTGCAAGGGTACTTAAGCTTACGGATTGTTTGGGTGATCTTGACATCATCAACACTCCCAGCATGAGTAACAGTAATTGGTTGTTTTCCAACATGTTTAGCAATGGTTGGAGGTTTTGACCCTTGTTTATCTTTCTTCTTCTTAATCTTTCTTTTCTTCTTCTTCTTATTCACCGGGTTACTAGATTCAGAGCTTTCACTCGACGAAGAAGATGAAACAGAAGGAGACCTTGGAAACAAAGAAGGCGAAGAATGCCTTACTGGTGAAGAAGGTGAAGGATCAATATGAGGTTGATGCTCTTGGGAGGAAGTGCTTGCGACTGAAGCACTAACTGCATTCGGGATTACCTGAGTGGAAAACAACCATACTGGTAATCCAATTGTGATACTTGGAAGGCTCAAAGTAGCGATATGAGGAGGACCAATGCTTCTGTAAGAAGGAAAAATAAAAGGTTCCACTGGAAAAGGGGTTCCTTCATTGGTCGTTCTGGGAACTAACGCCATTAAAACAAAAATCCAACCTAGAGTCTGCTAGGGAAAACAAACAGCACACGCTAAAAATCTAGTAAGCAAGCAAGCAAACAAAACCTTCTCACAATGAGTGCACCAGTTGGTGATGAAATCCAACGTCACGGGGACAAAGTAAGAAGGGGTTGGGATAGAGCGGGTGGAAAATTTACATTCATGACCTGCTTAACATACTTATGCCTTGGTGCAAGCTCCCACACATAAACATGGGTATACCCTCCAAGGATCTCGAGTGAGTTTGGCCAATGTCGATTCCAGGTACCATGAAAACTTGCCCCTCCACATTCACCTTATGTAAAGACCCTAAAGATATAGGCCACTAAGGTTACCTATTAATACATTGATGCATGGGGAAACAATCGACAGTCCGATCCACACGCAAAGGCAGGGTATCTAGCCCGAAATCAACTCGAAAGGCTTCCACTCATAAATGTGGGTATACCTTCAAGCGACCCCCATAATACGCGCAATATCTACACCAAGACCAACAAAGCAGGGTGAGTAACTCAAGATTCTATGTTTGTTTTGCAGCGTTGGAAAGTTATCTTTCACACCTATTCCAAATCCCTACAACTAATCTAATGTAGGTTTGCTACCAAAAAATATAAAAATGTCTAATCAATTTTTTATAAGTGCTTTATTTTTAAGGTTGTTGTTACTCAAAAGGAAAATGACATGGACAATATGGTGTTTTGACCGACTCAAAAGTTATGCAATGAGATGAAGATGCAATCTTTTCATTTCGATGAAAGCTATGCTAGGAGAAGGAGAAAACATTTATCATTCCTAAATGCACAATGTCCCAAAATCTTAAACTCATCAATATCAAGATTCTCAAAAAATGAGAAAAGGGTACTGTACACCAATGCACGATTCATGGCCCCCCATTCTAATATAAAGCGAAAAATTAAATGCCATTCTAATGGAAATTTTTTCAGAATTTAAGACTAAAAAATGCCAAGAATCATGCAATTTTGCTACTTCAAATGCAAGGATGCCCCCAATCTAATATAAATCAAGAAATTAAATCCTCTTGTTTCAAAATTTTCAATAAAAGTAATAATGAAGTTTCTTAAAACAAAGAAACCCAAACTAAAAGTTTTCTTTTAAAGCGAGCTATTCAGAAAAAAATTGATCTTTCCCTAAACAATTCTAAAGAAAACACACACTTTGTAATTGAAAGATACTCAAAGCAAGAGACTAATCCTTCGAAACCAAACAAAGCCAATGTGGCTAAAAGTAACTCAAAGAATGTCAAGCAGACTGTAAACAGATCAATATAGGCTCCAAAATCTCAATCCAACTGATCAAAGCAAAACTGGGACATCAAAAGATGACAAGACCCAATCCAAAAAAATTTACAAACAAGTTTTCCACCTAGTAGTAGAGTATAGTGCGAGAATTAGGTATTCTCGCAGGCTAGACACTGGTAGGGTGCTAGAAGTTCACACTGGATCTAACAACAGGGTGCGAAAATCAATGGTTTTCGCAAGCTGTAGAGAGGTACAGTGCGAGAATGTCTGTAATCAAAGAAAATTTTGAAAAAGCACAAGGAATTTAAGTGAACTTCTACATCCAGAGAGTCTAGATGGATGTCCCACAAACTCAGAAACCAAAAAACAAGAAATCAAATTAAGGGAAACTAGACTAACTGGAAACAATCTGTTCCCCATCGGAGTCACCAATTTTCTTATTGGATAAATTGGTAGGTGCGGACACTAACTGATCTCCCTAGATCCACCTAGATCTAGAACAAAACACATCAGAACATGACACTTTCCTTAAGTTTTAAATATTGAATTTACTAACTAAAGAGGGATAGGTGACATACCGTTTAAATGTCGCTTCCTCTCGCTATCGCCATCCTAGCTCTGTTCCAACACTCATTCAGTGATGATCTTGCAAAAGAACGCAACCAACCAAAGTGATAGTAATAGCATAAACTCAATATAAACCTATGTATGTGATCAAGGAATCATACAATAAAACACAACGAAGGAATCATATTACTATATCATATTAAATGTGAAAGAGAGATTACAACCATGGCCTTAATGTCATAAGGTCCCTTCCAACTGTCCTTCATTCCCCACACACTTCTTTCTCCAAGGATTATAAGACCATGGATCTGATAGCTACTCACAATCTATCTTGACAAAACAAATCTCAAAGCCACTCTAACCAAGCTAACAATCCCAAGCCAAAAACAACTTAAGCCTTCTCCATGAGAGCTCCTCTCCTTTTATAAGTTGAAGAGGATAAAGTGAGGAGGTTGGTATGATCCCACTAAATCATGAAAGTGAGTAAGATCCAAACCATTCGGATGCCACCTCACCATGGAAGTTTCTCCTTCTAGAAGATTCGAGAAAATGCTTGTTTTTCCCACGTGTAAGCATTCTCGTACCCTACCTATAGAGAAGACTACGAAGTCCTCGTGACCTAGCTATGATGCAGCTTGCGAGATCAGAAATTCTTGCACCCTATCTATAATGCAGCCTGCGAACTTCTTTTTTTATAGGGTTTTTACAAAGGAAAATGCAACTTCTTTTCTCAGGAAAAGTTCTTCTCCCTTCTCTCTTCAAGAACTCAGGCCACTGATCCCTATGAAGGCAATAGATAGGTTTACATCATTAATGGTCATAGGGATGACAAAAATAATGTGTAACAGCCTCTCACCTAATCCAACTGGCTTATTTTGTATGTTTTCATGTCAACACATCTTGTTGTACTTCCAAGGCCGTTTTTGGGCCCTAAACGTTGTTTTTTGGGATCTCCCCAGTCAAATTGTAGACGAAGTCAGAGTTTGATGGCGAAATGTGTATTTCTCTGGATTACCTTTCCAGTAGGCTATTGCGTGCCTAAAATTGAGGTAGTAAGCAAAAGTTACAGCCCTAAGAAGTTGAGGTACCAAATTCCACCAACTTACCTATAGGGCCCACATGACTGTTGGCATTTCACCTTCTAGGGTTAGGGTTTTGGATGTCTAGGGTTTTGGTATTCATGACTAATATCAAAAATTCTTATGTAGCCTCATTTTAATCCATTCTTCTTAGAAGGATGCGTGTAGAAGCCACATCTCTTCTCAGAGATAACTACCACCATTCGAGCAAGTTTTAGTTCGCAGTTTTACAGTTTCACCCTATTTCGTTATTTAATAGAATATATTGTTCACTGGATATTTGTGTTATTATCCATATCTCTGTGTTTGTTGTATTCAGTTTATTAATCAATTCGTTCTGATCCTAAATCTGGATCTGTTGTATCAAAGTGGTCTGATATTCATTTATTTTTCTTCGTGCATGTCCCCGACAAGATCTTGGTACAAGAAGTTGGGACTCGAACCAATCGAGACATTACCAGATTGATCGCACCGAGCCTGAAAAAAACCCATGGTATACGAAAATAAATATGATGGAGGAAGAGATCCTACTAAAATGTTTCTCGAGGAATCCCTCGTGTGACAAAGGAATGAAATGATGGACAACTTCGCATAGATCCTTCGACGGTTAACCACAGGAGAAGCATCTTCATCAAGCAGCCATGAAACCCCCTTCAAGGTACATGTAAATTTTGATATTCCATTATTTGAAGGAATGATAGATGCGAATGCTATAGATAAATGTTTGAATCTTCTCGAAAGATATTTTTTAGTCCACAATTTTTCTGATAGGAAAAAGATCACTTTTCCACTCCTGAAGGTCGTTCCCCATGTTAAATACTAGTGGGATACTTACTCTGAGAAAAGGGCTGTGGAGGAATATACAATATTTGTGGTGGATGCTACATGGGATTCCTTCTAGGATGCCATTAAAGAACAATACTACCCTGTTGGAAGCTACGAGGACCAGTACACTGGATGGACCACCCTACATCAAGAAAGGGACCACACAGTACCAGATTTTACAAATATTTTCCATACCCTACGCACCAAATTGGGTATCAAAGTCTATGAGAATCATCTCGTGATAAAATACCACGTCTTTTTTCATAGATACATTTAGACATAAATGGAATTCCTGGACATCACCTCTTTGGGCACGACTTATAGATACGTTGTCAAGATTGAGAAAAAATTTAAGCAGAAATGATGAGAGTTTGTATTTGAAAACCCCTCATAGCCGAAGCAGGGAAAAGGCAACCCCAACCCACACAAAATGGGACCAAGTCGAGATGGCCTCCCTCGGGACAACCGGTCCAAGATGCAACACAAGAAGGGAAATGAGAATATGAAGAAGGACATGGGAAAATGGTGTAAGTACTATAAAATTCCTTGGCACAACACTGAAGAATGTCACTCCAAGAAGTCCCTCATGGCCGAGCTGAAGGCTTCCAAGTCAAATGATGATTATGATTCTGATTCAAATCCTAAAGGAGGGAAGAGGATTATCAATGATGAACCCAGTGCCACTGTCGCTACCACCAAATTCTGGTCAAGCGAACTAGAAGAAACAAAGGAAGGGGAATTCCTCTTTCACTCGTAGATGTGGGTCAAGGAGGTTCTGATTCATTTCATTGTAGACAGTGGTAGTCAAAAGAACCTAATTTCAACAGAGGTCATCAAGTGGTTGGACCTGCCAACGACACCACAGCTGCAACCCTACACCATTGGTTGGCTTTGCCAAGGAAGATATCTTTGTGTCAACCAACAGTGTCATCTTCCCTATGACATCAAGCCTTTCAAAGATGAGGTACTGTGTGATATTTGTCCCCTTGAAGTTTGTGATGTTATTTTAGAACAACCATATTTGTGGAAGAGTTATGTTGTGTATGATTCTAAACCCCATAGTGTTATTATTACTTTGGGTAGACAATTGTACAGGATCCTAGAGGTAGTTCCACCTACTGTTATTTATTTAATCTCTGCTAGGAAATGCAGTAAGGTCATTTCACAGATCGAGAATCTTGTCTTCTTTGTGATCCTTTCTCAGAGTAAGGAGAAGGTAGCTGCCACATTTGTGGCCTCTAAACAACACATCTCTTCACATCAAAAGCAAGTGGATGGAATCGTGGAAGAATACAAAGACATTTTCACCTTAGCTACAGGGGTACCAACACATTGCTAATTCAAGCATCCAATTGATCTGACCCATGACACACCTATTCCTAATGGACTAGTATATCGACGCTCGTTGATGGATAATAAAGAAATTAGGCATCATATACAAGATCTTCTTCAAAAGGGGAACATCATACCCATATCCTCCCCTTGCGAAATCCTGATTGTACTAGTGCAGAAGAAGGACGGGACTTGGCGACTATGCATTGATTACAAATCCTTAAACAAAATCATAGTCAGGAACCATTACCGCATTCCCAGGATTGATGACCTTATTGACCAACTGAAGGGAGAAACTTTCTTCAGCAAGATTGAACTAAAGTCTGGCTACCACCAGGTTCCCATCGAACCAACTAATGTATGGAAGACAACCTTCAAATCTAAGGAAGGTCTCTATGAATGGATAGTCATGCCCTTTGGTTTACCAAATGCACCAGGCATTGTCATGAGGTTGATGGATGATGTATTGAGACCCTTTACCAACTCCTTTGTTGTGGTATATTTGGATGACATACTCATCTTCAGTAGAACGTGGGAAGAGCACATGAGGCAACACAAGTTGTATGCCAACTTGGAAAAATGCTCTTTTGGAATGAACATGGTCCAATACATGGGCTACATTGTTGATGAGAATGGGGTACATGTTGATCTAGCTAAGTTCCAAGTCATCTGTGACTGGACAACCTCGACCAACCTGACCGAGATTCATAGCTTTCTAGGGCTAGCGAACTTCTACCGACGGTTCATTTTTGAATTCTCCCATTTTTCATGGGCCCTCATCCAGGTAACCAAGGGTGGTGGTAGGGCCAAGTTCATGTGGGGGAAGGAGTAGCAATGATCATTCGATTATTTGAAGCACTGCTTTTGCTTAGCTTCGGTACTCTCCTTTCCCGATCTACAACAACCATTCAAGATTGAGGTTGATGCATATTACTATGTTGTGGACGTAGTTCTCACTCAACACGGGCATCCAATGGCATACCATAGTGAGACACCCTTTGATACTGTCCAAAAATACCCCAACAATGACAAGGAAATGTTTTCCATTGTACAAGAATCTCGTCAATGGAAACATTACATTCTAGGGAAAGAGAAGATCATATACATTGCCCAAAAGCCTCTATAGTTCATATAGACACATGGAAAATTGCACAACGACCACCATCACAAGTGGTCCACCTACGTGAAACAATTTCATCTCAACATCAAGTATAAGACAGGTATCTCCAATCATGTAGTTGACTGCCTCAGTCGGCCCCCTGTGGCTGCACTCACCACTGTGCTCCATTCCTGTGGACATGAAGCCTATGAGTGGCCCCAACTTTATCAGAAAGATATGGGCTTTTCCACCACATATCATCTCTTGGGTACAAGCACAACTGTCACTAAAATTCACCTTCAGGATCAACTCTTATGCAACCTGGGCCATCTCTGTGTTCCTACAAGTGAGAGTGCAAAGATAATTTGGGAATCCCACTACAGTCGGGTGGCAAGACATTTTGGCGTAGAGAAAATTGTGGTCGTTCTTCAAAAACATTTTTATTGGCCAAAACTTCGATAGGACATCAACAAGTATATCATATATTGCACTGCATGTGCCATTTCCAAGCCATCCATCAAGAAACAAGGCTTATATACCCCTCTTATGATTCTCTAGAATCCTTGGGAATTCATATCAATGGATTACATGTTTGTCTTGCTGTCCACGAAGCAAGGAAATGACTATGTGTTTGTGGTCGTTGATCAGTTTTCGAAGATGGCCATCCTGATAGCCTGTAAGAAGAATGTCACAGCGACAGATACTGCCAAGCTCTTCTTCAAACGAGTGTGGGTCCACTTTGGGATACCATAGACCATCATCTTCGGCTGAGACAAAAGGTACCTCAACACCTTTTGGTCGAGTCTCTAGTCTCTATTGGACACCAAGCTCACAAAATCCACTACTTTCCACCCCCAAACCGATGGCCAAACAAAGGTCGTAAATTGGATGATTGTGCACATCGTGCGCATGTAAAATTATAAGCATCCACGTACTTGGGACGAGAGTCTCCCCTATGTCCAACACAGTTACAACATGGCTCTTCATAGTTCCACTGGCCATAGCCCATTTCAGGTGGGTCTAGGATTCCAACCCTTGGGACCCATTGATGTTTCACTCCCTCTTGCCACAACATAGATAGACTCTTCCCCTAATCAATCTGCGATCGACAAAGCCACCATATTCATTGAGTGGATTCAACACATCCTTCAACATGTCTAGAAGATTTTTTAGAAATCCAATACTAAGTACAAGCAATTCCATGATCAACACAGGGTACCACACTAGTTTCAGGTTGGAAATAAAGTTTGGTTGCATATGTGCACCATCATAATCTTATCCCACTTCGTTATGGGCCTTACACTATCACCAAGGCTGTGGGTAGCAATTATTTTCAACTCAACACTCCACCCTTCCTTGGTCTGCATCTAGTATCAATGTGGACCTCCTTTGGCCATATTTTCCACCATTATTGGACACTTCTAAGATCGCAGAACAGATGACACCAACAGAGCTCAACCCTTACTACATGGAACATGCATACATAGATTAGATAGTAGACACACAAGTCAAGGGCACTTTCCAACAATGGATCCATCTTTATCTGGTTGTCAAGGCAGGGCAAATTCTATACTAAGGCAAGTGGCTCATTCGAGGCCAAATCCAGCAGAATTTTCCTCACCTAATGGGGGAACTCAACGCAATGGATACTATTGGAAGACGTTTAATTTTGAGATTTGGAGCTTTAGAGTTTTCCTATTAGAAACAAAATTTCCACCCAAAAAGAAAAGAAACTTAAAGATTCACCTTTTAAATTTAAATATAAATCCATCGCTTGTTGAAAACCAGCTTACGATAGCCACCATCAATTAGCCACTCTAATTTTATCAAACGGTCTTAATGATCTCCGAACTGTAGAAGCTTCTTGAGTTTTAAAGAAAGTCTCTAACGTTTTCTTTCGAGCTTCGCACTTGAGGTTTTCCAGTAAGTCTAATCATTGAAAACCCCAAATTTCTAAAACCTGAAGGTAACCGCTCATGACTCATGGGACACATGTCTCTTAATTTGGGTTGACACATGGCACTTACTTTTGACATTTATGTCAGATGATTCACACGTTTTCAAGTGACACATGGCACCTTTATTTTCTTGACATGTCATCAAGAATGACATCATATCTACCACATTACTCTGTGAGATCGCCCTTCGGGAGTTATAACAAAGATTGAGTTCACAAACCCCTGAAGTTTCAAAGAACCGAAGTAAAAAAAATTATAAAAATTAAAATGTGTTTTAAAGAGTTTAATAACTGAGGATAATCATGATTAAATATTAATTAACCACTTCACAGTTTCAGACTGCGGGAGATTTCCATCCCGTTACATTCCAAAACCCTGAAGTACCTAAATCCCAAAGGACTTATGGACAATTCATGGATATGTGTCACCTCTCTTTTCTTGTCACGTCATCTCTTCCATGTCACTTCGTGAGATTGCCTTTCGGAGTTTTGACAAAGATTGAGTTCAAAAAACTCACGAGCACCGAAATGTTGAAGTACTTAGGGTGTAATATCCCTCGACTAAACCCAATTGTAAATGTAATATAAATATACTTAAGCTGGTGAGTTGTTTTGACCTCATTCGATAATTCACATCATGTGGCATAGTGTGTTCATGAACTACGCAGTAAAATGATGTAATATGCACATCACAAGATACCGCACGCAGTAACTAAAGTGCGCACAACCTTAAGGACAATGGATACCACGCGCAGTAACTAAAGTGCGTGCAACCTTGAGGACAACGGATACAACACACAGTAACTAAAGTGCACACAATACTAAGGTCAGTGAACCTTTATGTATATGACACGCATTATAGGCTGGTGAGCCAGTATTATAAACCAGAATGCTTATGTTTTGGTATTAGGCCAGAATGCCTAGATGTCAAGGGCCAATGCACCTAATTTATACATAACTCATGATTAATATTAAATACATCACTACGTGCAGACCGACCAAGATAAAAGAGATGGGGGACTAAACTTCACCAGTTAGGGAAAGGGAGGGACAAAAGTCAAGGGAATATTATATTAATATTTCCTAAAACGTAAATTAAGGATAATTATTTTATCCTAAGTTCTAAAGTTGGGGACAAGTGGACAAAAGTAACTTCCGATAGGATAAGTGTCAAGTTGGGGACATGCATTCATATCATGGGGAAACTTAGCTCATGGGGAGTTTTTTCTCATGGACACCTTATGAATGGGGAGGACCATCATTATGACCATCACTTTTCACGAAGAGTTCACAGTGATTCTGAAACACACTCATTTATCCAGTCAATGATTCCATGACCATTTTACTCATACATTTCGTTATCATTGAGACAACCATTTTCACCTTCCCAAAACCTGTTTCCTCACCGTTTTTGGTTGGTGTACTTGGTTATCATGGAGTGGGATTGAAGAAGCTAGTTGTCAAGACCATGAGCAGTTCTCTGAGTAAGAGAATTATTGGGGATTGATTTCTAAAGGTGCTAAACTGCAGCTACAGTGATCTGAGACTTCTAGTCTGGCCTGTTGCTAAAGCCCTAGAAGGGAAGTGGGGCATCCAAGGAACTATTGAGAAGAGAAGGGGCACACTTCCTTATGTGGGATAGGCATGTGGGGAATGAGAGGTTGTAGGTTGTTAGTTGAGTGAGCACCTGAGATGGAGTCTTTCATGTTGTCCATGAGCCTTAGCCTGGATAGGAATCCCTTTACCCTAGGTGGAGTTCAGTCTCAGCTCGAGGGTGACTCACTGTTGAGAGTGATGAACAATGTAGTCTATGGCTGGGAGGTTCGTGGACGGTCTGTAAGCAGTTGGTGATAGACTTTCTAAGATAAGTACCAATTGTATGATATATTGATATGTTGTTTTGCTATTTACATGCCTATGTTACGATGTTATCATATATGTGATTGTGATTGCTTGTGTGCTTATGGGTAATTTCCTGTAAATGATGCATATCGGTAGTTATTGTTATTTCAATATAAAATTCGTATGTTATAGAAAGTAATTGTTTGTTTATGTTTAGATGTAAAGCTTCCGCGAGCGTGCTGTATGTATATGTTTTAGTTGCATGCAGTCTAAAGAGTAAATTTATGTGGCATTGCTTAGTTGACTACTGGGTATGCTACTGTATGTTCCGTAGTATGGGAATGAAAGTGTTCCCTAGAGTAGCATGGCCCGACCCTATGGCTGGCAATGTTACCGACTTGGGTCAGAGAATGAGAGGTTTCTCTGGAAGTGGCGTACCCTGACCGAAGGTTGGCCGGGGGGATCGTTATAGTATGGTATCAGAGTCTCAATTCAACACTGAGATTGGATGGGCCAGAGGGATGCAATTGAAGTGGATATTCATATAAAAGTAACTTCGAAGTGACCAGAATTGGAGTCATGGAGTGTCCTTGGAAAAGGTTGGTGTACTGGTGCGTGTGGCAAATTTGGCACCCCGCGGGAAAACATTGGCATCCCAGTGTGCACAGTAAATTGTGGCGCCATGCAAAAGATTATTATGTGTAGATGCACGCATTGAAATTATCCTTGCGCAGTAAGCACACACATAGTAAGGTGCACATGTGGTGTGCAAGTATTGCTTAACACAAAGGAGTTTTGTTAGTACGCGCATAAGTATGAGTATAAGTTGTTTCGCGACGGTGTATTCAGTAGTATGCACATATATTTGAAAGCTAAGGAATATGTTAAACTTGACATGGCACATGCATAGGATGAAAATGCATGTGGAATATTGTTGCGTGGTATCGAAACTGTGTGCAGTGGATATTGGCCCACAACACCAGAGTAGTGTGCATAAGTAGTCAGTACAACGAAGAAGAAATTCACAGTAGATTTAGGTGCGCGGAGAAGAATTTTACCTTGTAATATTACTATGCACGATAAATATAGACAAACATGTCAAGTTAATGAGCGCGAAGTCACTTGGAAGGCAATGAGTCTAAGTTTAAATATCATAATAATTAAAGAAAAAGAAACACATAACCGCATTGAAGCATTAATTAAAAATAATTCTGAACTTAATTTCCTCCGATTTAGACAGATGAAAATAAATTATAAGATTACAAGAAAAACTTATTATAAAAGAAAACAAGAGTCATAACATCACCATATAGAAATTGTAATAAAACAGTCTAAAATCTATTTTTGTATTTATATAATCATATTAATCACAAAATTACAAAAGGGTGATGACAGCAATTAGCCTGTTGTAAAAAGGGTCATTTGAAGAATAGGCCTATCATCTCTTGTACTCTTTACCTCCTCTACCAGTTGTTCAAAATTTGTTGAGACATGCTTATCTTAGTTCAAGACTTACTTCAACTTAGCGATCTCCACCTTTAAAGAAGACTCTAACCAGACCGGTTGATTCTCTCCAACACTTTCGGCCACCTCAGCCGTAGATTCCTCCTTCTTATGCCGCTTACTCCTTTTATTCTTAGCGGATGGCCTGTTGATGACTAAATCCTTTATAGTGGGATTCATCCTGACTTCCAATTGTGAGTCTATAACCAGCTCTGTCTGGAACTTAGTTGCTAGAATGTGCGCAAGGACCCTTTCCTCCTTATTCACAGAAAAGCCTAGCATGTTGCTCGAATAACCAGTCTCGCTCGACTTAGCCTTGTTCATGTATCTCAGGTTGCGGATACTGAAATGTGTCTTTACAGAGAGTAGGAAGTCGAGCAGCTTGGAGATTACTTCGATTATGGATACACAAATATCTTCATACTTGGGTAGTGTTAATTATATAACTCCATTTATGAAGCACAGACAGATTACATACAAGAGCGTTGGGTTGCCATGCTTTTCCAATCCATTTTGAATGATTAGCTTTTGAGTTTGTTACATGGCGATGTTCAAATGATGTCACATGGTTGCAAAGTATCGAACGAATGAAGCGGGGTGATCTGACTAGCCATCGCCCACTCCACGAGTGGTGGATTTGACATGTTGAGACATGTGATATCGCATCTTGGCGAAAAAGGTTTCAACAAAACCACCATATTGCACAAGTGTATCTCAGAAGGAACTGCGCATCATTGTTCTCTAGACTTGGGTATTATCTATAATTTTTGTGGTGATAACACCAGGAAATTGAGACTGACAATGTTGATGTGTATGTTGAATTGAAATGGTGCATAGTCTCATGAATTGCTGAATTGTTAGCCTGATTAGTTTCGATGGATGCACATTTTGCAGAATTAACAACAACTCAGTTAGGTCTAACCAGTGCAAAGTCTATAGGAATGGAAGAGGCAAAGGGGAATTAAAATCATCTAGAGAAGAGCAGAGGGATGGATGTCCATTTGGGCATGTAAGGAATGAACTCCAACGAACATGGAGAAGAAAGGAAAGAAGATATGAATATGGCTGAGACCATTAAGAATTTGCAAAATGATGTCCAAAGACATAAGGCTAATAATGGAAGGCTTAAGAAAGACAAAGAGCACCAGGATCACTTCAACATGAAGCTATTGGAAGGTTTTAACATAATAGAAAATAAATTGGTTAAGGAGAGTGACTCAAGTAGATCTGAGAGTCACAAACCTTCAGAGGAGAAAGGAAAAGTAAAAATTTCTAGTAGACATCACCATCATCCCGAAAGGAATTCCCATAAGAGAGCAGGTAACAACTCAAGTCTATCCCCTGTCAGCAGGTATAAGAGATCTGGGGTGGATGAGATGCGAGGAGAAATGAACAAAATCAAACCTCCTACATTTGATGGTGAGCACAAGAAGGATGAAGATGCTGAAACATGGTTGCTAGGCATGAGGAAGTATTTTCAATTGCATAATTATTATTCTCATGTTGAAGGTAGAATCACTATATATCAACTCAAAGGAAAGGCCTCCATGTGCTGGGATCAACTGGTGCAGTTACAACACATTGTAGAGAAAAGTGTTACTTGGAGGGAATTCAAGAAGTATTTTGAGAAGAAGTACTTGACTAAGAGATACTATGACAAGAAAATGAAAGAGTTCTTTGAACTCGAGATTGAAAGTATGACCATAGATGAATATGAGAGAAGGTTTTTGGAACTGTTGAAGTATGTCTCTTTCATTAAGGATGAGACAGTCAAGATTCAATGGTATTTAAGTGGATTTCCATCGTTCATCAGTGACAAAATACAGTATGATGATCCCAAGACATTAGAAGAAACCATAAGAAGAGATAAATGCTTATATGACCAGTTGAAAGAAAGGCCAACATTCTAAAAGGCTTGGGAAGACAATAAGAAATTCAAGATGGATCAGAGGAAGAAGGGATCTAAGCCACCATTCTTTAGAAATAATCCACCATGGCAGCAAATGCATAAGGAAACTAGAGTGATTGACACAGGGATTCAAGGGCCAAGACAACCACCTATGCAATGTTGGGGTTGTAAAGGAGACCATAGGTTCAAAGATTTTCCTCACAGAGGTGAAAAAGGTAGGGCTATTTACAATGTACAACGAGTTAAAATAGTAGAGGACATGAGAAGAAATGTGCCAAGGATTTATGCAGCCCTGGACAACAAGCAAGAAGAGTATCAGTCCCACATGATTGAGGTGGAAGGTATGATCAACAACCAAACCCTTTCTATTTTAATTGATTCAAGAGATAGTCATAATTATATAGACCCTAAGTTGGTGGAAAGTTTTCTATTGCCAAGAAGAAAGCATGGGAAATCCTGGTTGGTGCAACTGGCTACAAGAGCTAGAAGAAAATTTAATGAGATGGTTAAGTCATGCCTCATAGACATGAATGGACTGAATACCAAGTCAGATTTGAACATCTTACCTTTAGGTTCCTATGACTGTTTAATTGGGATGGATTGGCTGGACCCACATCATGCTCTATTGGATTTTTATAACAAAGCATTCACTTGCTTGGATGAAGAAGGCAACCAAAGGAGAGTGCAGGGAATTTCCAGGGCAGTAACCATTAGAGAAATTTTAGCATTGCAGTTGAAGAAATGTTATAGAAGAGGATGCCAAATTTTTGCAGCTCATATGGAGGAGATAGCTAAAGACAAGGTGCCAAATTTGGAGGATTATGTAGTCCTGAAAGAGTTTGAAGATGTATTCAAGGATGTACCAGGACTACCCCCAAGGAGAGACATTGATTTCTCTATAGATTTGATACATGGAGCAGTGTCGGTATCAAAGACTCCTTACAGAATGACTACACTAGAATTGAAGGAGTTGCAAATGTAGCTGGAAGAACTTCTGAAAAAGGGGTATGTACACCCAAGTGTATCACCTTGGGGTGCCCCAGTCTTGTTTGTGAAAAAGAAAGATGGAATGTTAAGATTTTGCATTGACTTCAGACAGTTGAATAAAGTGGTTGTTAAGAACAAGTGTGCTCTACTAAGGATGTATGACCTCTTTGATCAATTGAAGGATGCAAGGATATTTTCAAAGATAGATCTCAGATCAGGATACCATCAAGTAAGAATTAAAGAAGAATATATTAGCAAGACCGCCTTCAGGACAAGGTATGGTCATTACAAGTTCACAGTGGTACCATTTGGGTTGTCAAATGCACTAGCTATTTTCATGTGCCTAATGAATGGTGTTTTCCAAGAGTATTTGGCCAAGTTTGTCATTGTCTTTTTGGATGACATTGTTATATATTCCAAGTCAGAAGAAGAGAATGAACATCATTTGAGGATGGTGTTGCAAGTATTAAGGGGACATCAGTTGTATGCCAAATTGAGCAAGTGCTCATTTTATCAGAAACAAATTCATTATTTGGGGCATATCATCTCAAAATATGGGATAGCAGTGGACCCTGAGAAGGTAGAAGCCATTAGAGAATGGTCAGCACCAAAGAATGTGGCAGAGGTTAGATATTTTATGGGACTTGCAGGTTACTACAGGAGATTCATTGGAGGATTCTCAAAGATAGCACACCCAATCACTTCCTTTCAAAGAAAGGGTATGAAGTTTCAGTGGACATTGGATTGTGAAAGGAGTTTCCAACATTTGAAACAATTATTGACAAGTGCTCCAATACTAAGGATTGCAGACCCAAATGAAGATTTCATTGTATGCACAAATGCATGTAATGAAGGACTTGGTGGAGTCCTTAGTCAAAATGGATTTGTGATATTTTATGAATCAAGGAAGTTGAAAGAGCATGAAGGAAAATATGCCACTCATGATTTGGAGTTGGAAACCATAGTACATGCCCTGAGGAAATGGAGACACTACCTCATGGGAAAGAGGTTTGAGCTAAGAACATACCACAATGGTCTGAAATATTTATTTGATCAACCAAACCTAAATGCTAGGCAAAGAAGATGGTTATAATTTCTAAGTGAATATAACTTTCATATAAAGCATATCAAAGGGAAAGAAAATAAAGTGGTTGATGCACTCAGCAGGAGGGTGCATGAACTACGTGCTACAACCATCAGCATGTATCAAACTAATTTTAAAATAAAAATTCTGGAGGCTGCAAATATAGATCTGCAGTATAGATAATTGGTAGCAATACTACAACAGGGTAAGATACTTCAGAAGATGGATAATTATAAGTTGGCAGTAGATGGAATGCTGCTGCACAAGAATTGAATTTTCATACCAAATGTCCAGGACTTGAAACGTATAATTTTGCATGAGATGCATAATGTTCCTTATGCAGGGCACCCTGGATATTAGAAAATTGTAGCAGCAGTCAAGAGCCAATACTTTTGGCCAAGTATGAAGAGAGATATAGCAGGATACATCGCAAGATGTATGGAATGCCAGAAAGTTAAAGCAGAACATAGGCACCCAGCAGGATTGCTGCAACCTTTGCCAATTCCTGAATGGAAGTGGGAAGTGGTGACAATGGATTTTATTACGAGATTGCCTAGAAAAGTAAAGATGAATGATTTGATTATGGTGGTCGTGGAAAATATTACAAAATCTGCCCATTTTATTCCACTAAAAACTACTCACAAGGCAGTAGATGTTGTTGATATTTTCATGAAGGAAGTGGCATGATTGTATGGAATTCCTAAAACGATTGTGTCTGACAG
>JASDQU010103536.1:104468-119514 GCA_032191745.1 Picea mariana | reverse complement strand
ATATATACCCGATGTTAATCATGTTATTGATTGGAATGTGATTCAGGTGGAGCAAGAAGGAGCTTTTCAAGTGCATCTGGTGGGCATTTGGGACCAGAAAGTCAAACAGATTCGGGACCGATCCATAGGGCTTGTAAAGGTTCAATGGACCTGCTACGGCCCTGAGGATGCTACTTGCAATCATGAAGATGCAATGCAGACAGAATACCCACATCTTTTTGAAGACTTTTGAAAAATATGATATATATGGGTGTATGATGCACTGAGGACAGTGCATAAATAAGGGGAGGGGATTGCAATATCCCTCGACCGAACCCAATTGTAAATGTAATATAAATATACTTAAGCTGGTGATTTGTTTTGACCTCATTTGATAATGCACATCATGTGGCATAGTGCACTCATGAACTGCGCAGTAAAATGATGTAATATGCACATCACAAGATACCGCACATAGTAACTAAAGTGCGTGCAACCTTGAGGACAGCGGATACTGCGTGCAATAACTAAAGTGCACGCAACCTTGAGGACAATGGATACTGCGCACAGTAACTAAAGTTTGTGCAATACTAAGGTCAGCGAACCTTTATGTATATGATATGCATTATAGGCTGGTGAGCCAGTATTATAAGCCGAAATGCTTATGTTTTGGTATTAGGCTAGAATGCCTAGATGTCAAGGGCCAATGCACCTACTTTGTACATAACTCGTGATTAATATAAAATACATCACTGCATAGAGACCGACCATGATAAAAGAGATGGGGGATTGAAATTCACCAGTTAGGGAAAGGGAGGGCCAAAAGTCAAGGGAATATTATATTAATATTTCCTAAAAAATAAAGTAAGGATAATTATTTTATCCTAAGTTCTAAAGTTGGGGACAAGTGGACAAAAGTAACTTCTGATAGGATAAGTGTCAAGTTGGGGACATGCATTCATAACGTGGGGAAACTTAGCTCATGGGGAGTGTTTTCTCACGGACACCTTATGAACGAGGAGGACCATCATTCTGACCATCACTTTTCACGAAGAGTTCATAGTGATTCCAAAACACACTCAGTTATCTAGTCAATGATTCCATGACCATTTCACTCATACATTCCATTATCCTTGAGACAACCATTTTCACCTTCCCGAAACCTATTTCCACACCCTTTTTGGTTGGTGTACCTAGTTAGCATGAAGCAGGATTGAAGAAGCGAGTGTCAGGCCCGTGAGCAGTTATCTGAGCGAGAGAATTGCTGGGGATTGATTTCCAAAGGTGTTAAACTGTAGCTACAATGCTCTGAGACTTCCGGTCTAGACTATTTCTGAAACCATGGAAGGGAAGTTGGGTAGCTGAGGGATTGTTGAGAAGAGAAGGGGCACACTTCCTTGGGTGGGACAGACATGTGGGGAATGAGAGGTTGTAGGTTGTTAGTTGAGTGAGCACCTAAGACACAGTCTTTCCTATTGTCCATGAGCCTTAGCCTATATAGGAATCCCTTTACCTTGGGTGGAGTTTAGTCCCAGCTCGAGGGTGACTCACTGTTGAAAGTGATGAACAGTGTAGTCTATGAATGGGAGGTTAGTGGACGGTCTATAAGCAGTTGGTGACGGACTTTCTAAGATAAGTACCAATTGTATGATATACTGATATGTTGTTTTTCTATTTACATGCCTATGTTATGATGTTATCGTATATGTGATTATGATTGCTTGTGTGCTTATGGGCAATTTCCTATAAATGATGCATATCGGTAGTTACTATTATTTCAATATAAAAGTCGTATGTTACAGAAAGTAATTATTTTTTTATGTTTAGATGTAAAGCTTCTGCGATCATGCTATATGTATATGTTTTAGTTGGATGCAGTCTAAAGAGTAAATTTATGTGGCATTGCTTAGTTGACTACTGGGTATGCTATTGTATGTTCCGCATTATGGGAACAAAAGTGTTCCCTAGAGTAGCATGGGCCGACCCTATGGCTGGGAATGTTACCGATTGGGGTCAAAGAATGAGTGGTTGCTCTAGAAGTGGCGTACCCTAGCCGAAGGTTGGCCGGGGGGATCATTACATAGGGCTAATTCAAGGTTTAAAACATGATAAAGTAAAACATAAAAGTGAGTAATAGGAGATTAACTTCTTCGTGAATTTGACCTTCCGGAGATTTATAGCCTAATTGTATCCAACACTCACGAACGTCGAAATATTAAAGATATGTATGATTGGATAAATTTAATGATTGTAATTGAGATTAGCAGTTTTTGTTCAATAAAGAGCTTACATACCTCTCTTGTTACAGGAAGCCTAATATTATTTCCTTAACGATTATGGCGCCATGAAAATTTGCAAGAAAATTTGATAGATCCAATTTTAGAATATAGTGGAACGATAAATCAGTTCAGAAGCTGGTAAACTAACAAAATGACCAAATATAGTAGGGAAGGGGCTAAATAGATAAAAAAGGGAGAACAAACCCTCTAGAGCGCTAAGTCCCCGAAGTGGAAGATCTGACGTCGCATGTCCTTTGATATTGGATGGCTACAATTTACATCGGAACTCCGGGCTTCTATCATTCCGAGGTGAAAATCTCCGAAGTGATAATTCTATGAAGTACAGGATCTTCTACCGCGTGTCCTCTTGATTTCAACGACGAATATTTACTTCGGAACCCCGAGCTTCGGTAGTTCTCTCTTCACACATCCATATTTCTTCCGAAGTGGATATCCATCGAAGTGTGGGATCTTCTGCCACGTGTCCACTTCGATCAATGATCCATATGGGCTTCGAGTCTTCGAGAGTTCTTTACTCAACCCTGCTTCCCTCCTCCCCGAGTACGAAATAGCCAAATACAAGGATTGTCTGACACATGTCCCCCACTCACATCGACGAACAGGAATTGCACGGAATTCTCTCTATCTTCTCTACATATGACCAAGAGTTGTGAACTCAACTTAACTTTGGGTGCTTATCTCACTTTGCGAAGATCAACAGTCGGATTTTAATGGATCATGGAGATTAGCAGCTAAGAGGGATTACGGGGGGCAAAGATGTGTGGAGTTTAATTTTGAAGGGAGGTTCCGCAATTTAAACCATGGTTTAATCTAGGGGGTGCGTGGCATCACCAGGTGCATTGCGAGAAGAAAAACGGGTTATTTCAAACCACCCCCTCACACCCCCGCAAAATAGAGAAACATAAAGGGACACTAGAGAAACACCTTCCACATCAATTACCCTGTCTACCTCACCACCTACACTTGTCCCCACGTCATCCTATTTGTGAGAAATCACTCTTTCTTATAACTGTTATCCATCACATAATGAGCCAACACTGAGCTACCTGTCACATTATCACTCCCCACATATTTTCAAATGATATTCTTTTTCCAGTAAACGCATCTGGAGAACAGATAGCAATGGAATCAGATGATGAAGACAATAAACAAATGATTATGGTGGCTTCGATGGACATGTGTTCCCAATTCAAAGAACAAAGGAAAATGAGTGTGTCTACGAGAAAATGAAGAGACATATGAAAGTGCCAGCTCAAACAATATTCGCCTACTGTCGTTTCATTCGAATTACATTCTGTTTTTAGGATATAATGTATGAAGTCCAACGTTTTTTGAGTTGTGATAGTTTTTGTATAAATAGATAGATTTCAGATCTATTTGAGGGGATTTCTTATCGGATGTAATAGAGAAACTCTCTTTTTGAGTATTAATACAGGTGCAGACATGGATTCTAATTTTTGTTCAGTTTGAGTTATGTGTTTCCTCTGTATTTTCATTTCTCTGAATTTCTTTATGTAATTCCTTGAAAAGAGATTGATTGCAATTTAGTATTACAACTACTGTGATCATATTATACAAAAAATTCATTAGGTAATCATGTTTTCCTCTGTATTTACTATGATTAAAACAAGGCCTTCGTTCTGCGTGAATTACTGCATTTGATATCTTGTTCAAGGGTGCCTTATCTACTTTTCTTCTACTGCAAACAAGGTGAGACTCATCTACAATTCATGGCTAACTTTTTTTAACAATTTTGTAACTTTCTTTCACACCATTTGATACTATAATAATGACTCAAACAATGAAATACATCCTCTGTATTGTCCTATTATTAATTTCATTGGAAGATCATTTCTTATAGAACTAAAGGTAGGAAGAGAACTCATTTAAAACATTTTCTGTAAACACTCTTGATGCCTAACATTACTCTTTGAGCCTTAGGATTAATCTCAGAAACAACATATTTTTTGTGCCGCTGTCAAGGACGGAGAAACAAAGTTATTTTTCCCTCAGAGAATGAAAAAGTAAAACTTTAATTTTTGATGGTGAACGAATATTTAATATGTGAAAATTTTCATTTTTCACCTGGCGACTCCTTGGTTCAAAGACTCCACATGATTCACTGGTGACTCCATTGGTTTCAAAATTTCAAGTTCTTTTGCTACTCGGATTTTTGTGAGGTTTGGTCCTTTGGACTTTACAAATGTTTTTGGTTTTCCAAACATTGTTCTTGATATTAAAGAATGGGGAGATCATCTTCCTAGTTTTAGAGAGGATAAAGATGATAATCATTCTCACCATCTGTTTGAATTTCATAAGCTCGTGCATCAACTAGATATTCATCATGAAGATGTTTTGATGAAACTATTCACGTTTAGTATGGGAGGGGATGCTTGACTTTGGTACAAATCCCTACTCCCTTCCATCATTTCATCATTAAAATAATTCCATGCAACTTTTCATAAATATTATAAAATAATGTATTCATCAGAGTTCCTTTTTGAAGACTATTGTAATTTAGATTTTGTAGAACATGATTGTGATGATAATCAGTTTGTTGATGAAAAATCAGAACATGATAGCAATTGTGGTCAACTATATGAAGAATAATTTGCAGAAAAACAAGATATCCTTCAAAAAAATCAGGAAAAATTATATGAAGAAGACTTTGAAGTAAATCAAGAAGATATTTATTACAACATTAAGAATGAATACGGCATGATTGTAACTAAAAATGAAGAAATCCTTACAGACCCTCTTATCCTTCAAGTTGATGAAAGACAAGATGATGAATCTTATGTTGATCTAGATCCTTGCAAAGGCCAATGTCTTATTGAAGACCATAAGCAATTAGCTCTTGGAAAATATGATTTTGGTAATGATACTGACAATGGAAACAATTCTCTAAGTGCATTTGTCATTGTACCAAATGTTCATAGTAATTGGTTTCATGATCAAAATACTGTTCTAAATTCTTATTTTCATCAAGATATTATTATTTAGTCATCATTACTAGATCATCAAGAAATGGAAGTTTTTGAATGCTAAAGTTAATAAATTTCATATAATCAACCCATTTATGATGAGTATATAGACGATGAAGAAGAGCATATTTATTTCCCAACATGCATGGAAACATACAATAGTTCTCCTTTGTTTGATAACTTTGATGAATGTGATCTTGAAGTTGATGAGAAACAAATTATTTCTTCTCCTTCAGAGAGTTCACTTCAGCAGGAAAATTATCAATTGCATTGTAAAAGAAATCAACATGTGTATGATAGTGATGAAGAAGATTCTTGGATAGGCGATGAAGGATATAAGGAGGGGTTGCAAAAAAATAGTGATCCCAAATATGACATTCTCGATCCTGAAGAAGAAAAGATCAGTAATGGAGAAACTATGGAAAGGAATTTCATACAGTTTGGTCAACAGGAAGAGGTATCAGTTGATTTTGAAAATTATTTATCTTTTCATGATTCAATGGTTGTTTGGTTGGAGTATTTTCTTCAAGAATTCCAAAATGTTGTGGCTTCTTGTGTGCAACCAAGGTTCAACAGTAAGTGCAAGCTACCTATCCATTCTTTGTTGCAAAAAAAATATTATTATTTCATTCCTTCAACCATAATAAAACAAGGTATGCTAAGAAATTCATTATTTGCATGGCTCCATTGGAAATTCCATATTACTTTATTAGTAGAATTTCCCCTTATTAGTGTAGGGCCAATGTATATAAATAAGTTGTCCAAATCAAATTTTTATTTTAGCATACTAGTTCAGTGTTTTATTTTAGTAGTTCGGTTCTCAGTTTGGCATTCAGTATGGTTCAATTTTTAGGTATTATGACTCCATAGCCCAATGACGAGGTTCAGACTTGGACATGGTTGATTTTAGGTCGCAGAAGGATGAAGACACATGGTCTACTATTCTTGGTGCTCTGCAGAGTAGATATTTTTGAACAGGTGATGAGGCTCAAGAAAAACTCGACACTCACCTTTTCATCTTTTTTATTTCTCTAAATGTAGGTGATAAATAAATAATATTCCCTGTTGAAAATTAAAAAGAAAAATAAGGTATGAGTCCCTACTCTTGTTATAGTCCCAATAAAATTGAAATATTATTTTTGAAAGGAATGTGAAGGGAGTTTTTCTCATGATAATATTATCACCTGACTTGAGAATTAGAAATGTATAAAATTATAGTGTCATGCTGATAAATTGAAAATCCATCTCTGAAATGAAAAATAAAATAATAAATAAACTCAAAAGAAGTATGAACTAATTACACAAACTTGTGTAGGATTAGGATTTTTGTTGATTCAGATCCTTCAAAACTATGATTGGGTCATTTTTTACCTATCCCCAAGTTCTTCATATTTTCTTTCTCCTTTCTTATTTTCTTTAGTCTTCATAGAAACAAAGAAACTTACCTTGGCTATGAAAACTTAAAAACCATATTTTCAAAACAAAGTTTGGTGAAATCTTTATGTTCCTTTCATTTTAATTGAAAAAGTATGTCTAGGCTAATCCTGACAATTTTAGCTCCGATATCAGATTTTAAACTGACAAACTCACTCAAGGTTTATCCCTGAAAAGATTAAAATTCCCATAGAAAAATTTCCCTATAGGCTATGGTGTACTGAAAATCGAAAGGAAGTTGGTTTCAGAGTGTTATTAAAATTATTGACAGACCTTCTTTTTAGCCTAAAGGTTTTAAACAGGTGTCATCCCTTGTATGTTACATACATATTGATTTCCCCCACTTCAAAAATATTAAAATATAAGACATATGGTGAAAGGAAATTCATAATTTGATTTCCCCCATCTTGTCCAAAAGAGATGATGAAAGGAAATTCATATTTTTATTTCCCTCATCTCAACAAAATACAAAAGTGTTAATTGAGGTGGTGAAAGGAAATTCAATGGTAGAAGTAGATAACTTCACTGGGGTACTGACAGGCTCGTTAGAAGTGAAGAAATATATATGGTATCTGTAAGGTTTCCATACATATTCATATAACATACTCTATCATTTATTTCTCTTTCCAATGATATTTACATCCTGAACCAACTAGGGATTCCCTAAATAAATATGTTGCATCTGCTTAACCTTAAAGCGAACAAAGTCAGTTGAAGTTGATATTTTAGTTAAAATTATTTTGATTATCTTAAAAAATTCTGAAATCAATTTTAAGAAAAATAATTTTTTAATAGCCTAACTCGAGATCAATCAATAAGAATGTTTTAAAGATTTTTGGACTTGGTTAGTTTCATTTTCCTATGAATGATTAATTCTTAAATAAAAATGGAAAGTGTTTTTCAAAAATAAATAATGACTCGATTTACCCAATAAAGGCACTTGGTCTATTGTTATTTCGTGCCTCGAAGGGCGCCGCAATCCCCAGATGGAGACTATGTTGGAACACGTTTAATTTTGATATTTTGAGCTTTAGATTTTGCCTCTTAGAAATAAAATTTTCACCCAAAAAGAAAAACAAACTTAGAGATTCGCCTTTAAAATTTAAAGATAAATCCATCGCTTGTTGAAAAGGCACTTACGATATCCACCRTYRMTTATCTACTCTAATTTTATCAAACAGTCTTAATGATCTCCAAAATGTAGAAGCTGCTTGAGTTTTAAAGAAAGTCTCTAACATTCATTTCGGAGCTTTGCGCTTCGGGTGTTCCAGTAAGTCTAAAAAATAAAAACCCTGAATTTTTGAAACCTGAAGATAACCGCTCATGACTCATGGGACATGTGTGTATTAATTTGGGTTGACACATGGCACTTACTTTTTACATTTATGTTGGATGATTCACACGTTTTCAGGTGACACACGACACCTTTCTTTTCTTGACACGTTATCAAGAATGACATCATCTCTGCAATGTCACTCCGTGAGATCACCCTTCGAGAGTTATAGCAAAGAGTGATTTCACAAACCCTCAAATTTTAAAAGATCCAAAGTAACGAACATTATAAAAAGTAAAAAGTGTTTTAAAGAGTTTAATAACTGAGGCTAATCATGATTAAATGTTAATTAACCACTTTGCAATTTCGGACTTCGGGAGATTTCCATCCCATTACATTCCAAAACCTCGAAGTCCCAAAATCCTAAAGGACTTATGGAAAAGTCATGGATATGTGTCACCTCTCTTTTATTGTCACGTCATCTGTGCCACGTCAATCTGTGAGATTGGATTTCAGAGTTTTGACAAAGATTGAGTTCAAAAAACTCATGAACGCCGAAACGATGAAGTACTTAAGGCTAATTAAAGGTTTAAAACATGATAAAGTAAAACATAAAAGTGAGTAATAGGATATTAACTTCTTCATTAATTTGACCTTCGGAAGATTTATACCCTAATTGTATCCAACAGTCATGAACATTGAAGTATTAACAATATGTATGATTGGATAAAGTTAACGATTTGAATTGCAATTAGTAGGTTTTTTTCAGTGAAGACCTTACATACCTCTCTTGTTATAGGTAGGCTAATCTTATTTACTTAAGTATTATGGCGCCATGAAAAGTTGCAAGAAAACTTGATGGATCAGATTTCAGAATCAAGTGGAACGATAAATCAGTTCGGAAGTTGGATAAACTAACAAAAGGACCAAATATAGCAGGGAAGGGGATAAATTGACATAAATGGGAGAACAAACCCTCTGGAGTGCTAATACCCTGAAGTGAAAGATCTGACACCGCATGTCCTTTGATATTGGACAACTACAATTTACTTCATAACTTCGGGCTTCGAGCATTCTGAGGTGCAATTCTCCGAAGTGCTAAGTCTCTGAAGTACATGATCTCCTGTCGCGTGTCCTCTTGATTTAAATGATGAATATTTACTTCAAAACCCTAAGCTTCGGGAGTTCTCGCTTCACACATATGTATTTCTTCCGAAGTGGTTATTCATTGAAGTGAGGGATATCCTACCACATGTCCACTTTGATCAACGGTCTATATGGGCTTTAGGTCTTCGAGATTTATTTACTCAACACTGCTTGCCTCCCCCCCCTAGAGTATGAAATAGCCGAATATAGGGATCATCTGACACATGTCCCCCGCTTAGATCGATCGACAAGAATTGCATGGAATTCTCTCTATATTCTCTACGACCATGAGATGTGACCTCGGCTTAACTTTGGGTGCTTATCTCACTTTGTGAAGATCGACAGTTGGATTTTACTGGATCATGGAGATCAGTGGTTGAGAGTGATTACGGGGGAGGAAGTTGCGCAGGGTTTAATTTTGAAGGGTGGTCCCACAATTTAAACCACGATTTTGTCTCAGGGGTACATGGAATCACCACATGCATTACATGATGAAAAGAGGGTTACCTCAAACCACCCCCTTGTGCCCCCTCAAAATAGAGAAATGTAAAGGGATGCTAGAGCAACACCTTCCACATCAGTTACCCAATTTACCTCACCACCTACACTTGTCCCCACGTCATCCTATTTGTGAGAAGATACTCTTTATCGTAACTGTTATCCATCACATAATGAGAAAATGTTGAGCTACCTGTCACATTATCACCCCCCCCTCATATTTTCAACTGATATTATTTTTCCAATAAACGCATTTGAAGAACATATAGCAAGGGTATCAGATGAAGAGGACAATAAACAAATGATTATGGTGGCCTCAATGAACATGTGTTCCCAATTCAAAGAACAAATGAAAACAAACGCGCCTGTGAGTAGATGAAGAGACAGATGAAAGTGCCAGCTCGAACAATATCTGCCTGATGTCATTTCATTCGAATAACATTCTATTTTTAGGATATATTGTATGAATTTCAACAGTTTCAAGTTGTGATATTTTTTTTATAAACAAATAGATTTGATATCTATTCGAGGGGACTTCTTTCCAGATGTAATAGAGAAACTCTCTTTTTGAGTATTAATACAAGTGCAGACAAAGATTCTAATTTTTTTTCAGTTTGAGTTATGTGTTTCCTCAGTATTTTCATTTCTCTGAATTTATTTAAGTAATTCCTTGAAAAGCGATTGATTTCAATTTAGTATTACAACTAATGTGATCATATTATACCAACAATTCATTAGGTAAGTGGTTTTTCCTCTATATTTATTGTGAGTAAAACAAGACCTGCGTTCTGCGTGAATTAATGCATTTCATATCCTGTTCAAGGGTGGCTTCTCTACTTTTCTTCCACTACAAACAAGGTGATACTCTTCTGCAATTGATGCCTAACTTTTTTTAACAATTTTGTAACTTTATTTCACACCATTTAACACTATAGTTATGACTCAGACAATGAAATACAACCTTTGTACTGCCATATTATTAATTTCATTGAAAGATCATTTCTAATAGAACTAAAGGTAGGAAAAGAACCCATTTAAAACATTTTCTTTAAACACTCCTAATGTGTGAAATTACTCTTTGATCATCAGGATTAATATCAGGACCAACATAGACCATTTCTTCCTAAGGGGGGGAATTGATCCAGGTGGATATTGGAGGCCACCCACCTATTCCAACTGGCTCCTCGTGTCCACTTTTTTTCATCACGTTCTTTTGTACCACTTTATAATGGTTGGTTCTACACTTCTGGGGCTTTCAGAATCCCTACACATCCTCCAAGTGGATATGGGTGGCCTCTCACCTAATCCAACTAACTTAGTTTGTATGTTTTCATGTCAGCACATCTTGTTGTATTTCCGGGGCTGTTTTGGGGCCCTAAACATTTTTTTTTGGTCTCGCCATAGTAAAACTATAGATGAAGTTAGAGTTTGATGAAATAATGTGTAGTTCTCTGAAATACATTTCCAACGGGCTATTACACGCCTAAAACAGAGGTCGTATGCAAAACTTGTGACCCTAGGAAGTTGAGGTACCAAATTACACCAACTTACCTATAGGGCCCACATGAATTTTGGCGTTTCACCTTGTAGGATTAGGGTTTTGGATGTCTAGGGTTTTGGAATTCATGAGTAATATAAAAAAGGCATATGGAGCCTCATTGTAGTCCATTTTTCTTAGATGGATGCGCATAGTAGCCACATCTCTTCTTAGAGATAACTACCACCATTCGAGCGAGTTTCAGTTCTGCAGTTTTACAGTTTCATCCTATTTCATTATTTAATAGAAGACATTGTTCACTGGATATTTGTGTTATTCTCCATATCTCTGTGTTTATTGTATTCAATCTATTAATCAGTTCATTCCGCTCATAAATCTGGATCACTATAGGGATGAGATTTTAAGTGATTTAATTCCTATGGATGTTTGTCATATTTTGTTGGGGAGACCATGGAAATTTGATAGAAATTTCATTCATGATGGGAGAAAAAATACTTACACCCTACAGAAGAATGGTAGAACACATATGTTGTTGTCAATAGAATACAAGGAGCCAAAGAAGGAGGTTAGTTCTAGTATACTTCTCATGAGTGGGAAGGAATTCTTGAATGAGGTGAAAAAGGAACAAGAAATGCAGTTTGTTGTAGTTAGGAAGCCAAGGGTTGTCCTTACAAATAATTCTATGGATGAATTACCTAAATAAATCTACGAACTATTAGAGAATTTAGCGAACATAGTAGTGGATGAGTTTCCACACTCATTTCCACCCATTAGGAGTATCAACCATCACATTGACCTTATTCCAGCAGATAGCTTGCCAAACAAAATAACATATAGGTTGACCCCTCGAGAGAATTAAGAATTCAAGAGTCAAGTCTAGGAGTTGTTAGATAAAGGTTTTGTCAGTGAAATTCTAATTCCATGTGCAATACCAACTGTTTTGATTTCAAAGAAGGATGGAGGATGGATAATGTGTATAGATTCTAGAGCCATCAACAATATCACTATCAGGTATAAATTCACTTTGCCAAGAATGAATGCTTTGATGGATTTCTTAAGTTGATCAAGCTATTTCTCAAATATCGACTTGAAGAGTGGATATCATCAGATAAGAATGAGAGAGTGAGATGAATGGAAGACAACATTCAAGACAAATGAGGTTTTTTTGAATGGCTAGTCATGCCATTTGGGTTGAAAAATTCCCCAAGCACATTTATGAGGTTGATGAGTGAAGTGTTGAAATACTTCATAGGAAAGTTTGTGATTGTATATCTAGATGATATACTAGTCTTCTGTAAAACAGAAGAACATTTAAAACACTTGAAATTAGTGATGATGAGGTTGCAGAAAGAAAAGTTTCTGATACACTTGAAGAAAAGTTATTTCATGAAGACATAACTCATATACTTGGGTTTTGTGATCTCTTCAAATGAATTGAAGATGGATACAAAGAAGGTGAGAGAAATCAAATAATGGACATCTCCTAGAAGAATATTTGAAGTGAGAAGCTTTCATGGGTAAGCAAGTTTTTATAGGAAATTTATCATAAAATTCATTGATATATGTACACCCATACTAGATACTGTGAAGAAGAAACACAAGTCATTTAATTGGATAGAGGAGGCTGAAAAATGATTCAGAGTGTTGAAATAGAATATCACAAGACAACCAATTATGGTCTTACCATATTTTGGGAAAACATTTTAGGTAAGATGTGTTGCAAGTGGAGTAGCTATTGGAGCAATATTGATTCAACATAATAAGTCGGTTGCTTATTTCAGTGAGAATCTGAATGATACCAATAAAAAGTATTCCACTAAGATCAGTTTTGAGTCAAGATAATAAGACTTGAAGAAGTGGAGGCACTATATAATTCCAAAGGAGTTTGTCTTGTATAGTGATAATCAAGATTTACAATTTATTACTAGGAAAGAAAAGTTGAATTAGAGGCATTCTAAGTGGGTAGAATTCTTGAAGAATTTTACTTTTGTCACTAAACATATTTATGGAAGCGCTAAAAAAGTTGCAGATGCTTTGAGGAGGAGGAGTTTGATTATATAGGAATTCCAGGTGAAGACCTTAGGGTTTGAACACCTTAAGGAGATGTACCAAGAAGGTCCAAATTTTAAGGAGGCTTATGAGGAATGTGAGAATCCTTTGTTCGGGGACTGAAGCACATGGAAAAAACATTTAATCCAGGATGGATTAATATTCAAGGGAATCAAATTTTCCATACCAAGATGCTTGATGCGAGATAATATGCTGAAAGAAAAACATAGTGAAGGTCTAGCCGGACATTTCGGCCATGACAAAACATTTGCACAACTGAAAAGTTTGTACTATTGTCCAGGTATGAGGGAATATGTGAAGAAGTTTGTTAACAAATACAAAATTTGTGAGTATGAGAAAGGGAGACAATAGAACACTGGTTTGTATTAACCATTTCCTATTCCAGAAAGGCCTTGGGATGTAATTAGTATGGATGTTTTATTGGGATTACCTAGAACCCAGAAGGGAAGTGATTCCATATTTTTTGTGGTAGACATATTTTCCAAAATGTCACATTTAATACCATGTTAGAAAACAAGTGATGCTACAAACATAGACAAATAGTTTTTAGGGAAGTTGTTAGACTACACGTGTTTCCTAGGAGCATAGTCTCAAACAGAGACATAAAGTTTGTAGGAAACTTTTGGAGAAATATATGGAAGAGGTTAGGGACAAAATTGTCCTTCGGTTCAACATATCACCCTTAGACAGATGGACAGACTGAAATGGTGAACATAAGTTTGGAAAATTTATTGAGGAGTTTAGTCACAGAGAAAGGCCGTAAGTGGGATCAGATTCTGGCACAGGAAAAATTTGTATTTAGCAATTCGGTAAATAAGAGTCCTGGGAAAAGTCCATTTGAAATAGTGTATGGAATAAATATGAGAGGGATTACAGAATTGAGAAATATGAATCAAGATGATTTTAGGAGTAGTGGAGTAGAAGATTTTGCTACAGAGATGCACAGACTCCATGATCGAGTTAGAGAGCAGCTACAGGACAGTAATCAAAATTATAAGAACAGAGTTCATTAGAAAAGAAGAGAAGTTTAATTTGAATTTAGAGATGAATTTTTAGCTCATTTGAGAAAGTAAAGGTTTCCAAGGGGAACATATAACAAGTTGAAGATGAAGAAGATAGGACCATGTAGGATCCTCAAGAAATTTGCAACCAATCCTTATGAGATTGAGTTGCCAGACAATGTTGGGATATCGTCGATATTCAATGTTGCAGACATGTATCCTTATAGGAGAGACAATGCATGAGAACTAGATGACCACGAAGATATAGTGGAACAAACATATTCCAACAACAAAAAAACCTCAGATGGAGAAAATATTATAACATAGATTTGGAAAGAAAACCAGGAGGAAGATATATCCTGAATATTTGGTGAAGTGGAAAGATCACCTAGTGGAAGATTTGAGTTGGGTCACTCAACCTGACATTTTGAAACATGGAAAAATAGTGCAGGAGCTCATGGACATGAGTCCATGAATATTTTATCTAGGGGAGTATGATGCAGGAGCATCGCCATTAAAGTAAAAGAGGCCGAGAGAGGAGGAAGAATTCGACACCTCAGTGAACCAAAATTTCAAATCAATATTTAACATAAACAGAGCGAGTTGTTGAAATATTTTAGAAATATTTTTTTTAAAACACCTTTTTTGTAAAATCGGGTCACTTCCTGAGAATTGCAGAATGCTTTAAATTATTATACGACTATAAGGTGTTACAGATGTAGAGTGTCATCTCTTATTTGATAATAACTCATATTTATTGTAATAGGACTAAGTAGGTAACCGCTAGAACGACAATGGGATAGAATTCAGATAGGACAGAGAAGATCTCGAGAAGCCACTCCTTAGATACATTTTTTGTATTT
>JASDQU010103536.1:78010-88238 GCA_032191745.1 Picea mariana | reverse complement strand
AGGGTATATTTACAATTAAAATGTCTATACAAGAATAATAATGTAAAAATAGAAATATAGCAACTCAATATCTTTGGCTTTATATGGGGCTTTGTCTAAGGGATTAACATTTCCCTCCCCTTCAAACAAATATTCCACTCGACACTTGATTAGATGTGGATGTTTCTACATGAATAACTCATCTTCCCATATCACTTATTTTAATGGTAGGTTCTTCCACTTGAATAGGTTCTAATTAGTTTCTTGATTTTGTAGTTTCTTAACCCTTGTTTGAAGGATTTTTTCTTGTTCTAGTATGAATTTTCCTTCTTTATTGATCTCTAGTAAAATAGTTTGAATTTCATATCTTCTCATTGTTTTGCTTATTTAAGAAAGAGACATGGAATATTGGATGTACATGTGAATATGGAGGTATCTACAATTTGTAATTCATACTTCCAATCGTCTCCAACACCTTATAAAGACCGTAATGATTGGGTGTTAATTTATTGTCCTTTTTATTTTCTTGAGGAAATATTTTTGTATGGTTGTACCATCAGAGATACCCAATCCCCCACTTCAAATTCTCTTTCAATATGATGTTGATATGCTTGTTGTTTCATCCTAGTTCTTACTATAACCAAGTTGTCCTTCAATAGTTTGATAACCTCTTGTCGGTGCACTATGTATTCCTCCACTGCTTGAACCTTATCTTTCCCTTTCAAGGGTGATGTGATGTGTTATCACTCAAAGAGTCACCCCCATATTGAAAACGGGAGTAATCTTGGTAACATAAAAATTGATTTTATTTTGGTTTGAAATTAGGGATCAATAATAATTTAAAGAAAGGAAAAGACAATAGATATCACTGTAGATTAGTGATAGACCATTGGGATATGGTGTCATAAGCAATCTTCTCATTTAAGGAATTTAAGTTGCATATTAGACAAAATGTTTGTATAATGATGAAGAGAAGAATAACATAATTAACATGAAGATGAATCTTCGCTAAGCATAGATTCTCTATGCAAAGAGAATTTAGATGTGTCTGAATTGTAAACAATGATAAATAGGCAAGATTACAAAAGACCCTCTAATGCATCAAGAATCTATCAATCAAAGGAAAATTTTAATCCTTAAAGTCAGCAATACATTCAAACAAGATGAATAATAGAATAGAGAACATAGAAGACAAATCTAATGAAACAACTCATATGAATCTTCAATAACATACAATTTATAGCCGCATGCCCCTCCGGCTTACAAACTGAAATATACAGTCATAAATATTTCTCATAACCCCCTTTGGTATTGCCCCCACACTTCCTTATATCATTCATCAGATGTATTTATAATCAAAACAAAAGAAAACAACTAGGAGTGTGATATGGCCTTCCTATCCTAGGATTCTCGACAAAAAACTACAAGTCTAACATCTGTACCAACAGATCTAACAAACTGCTAAAATCAAGGAGCCTGTTGGAAACCAAAAATGAATGACATGTATTCCTTCTTGGGCGCCGCTTCTCCAATTCCATGTGTCTTCTCTTGTCTATCATGTTCCTTCTGTCAGAAGGAAACTCTGGTAAGTATAGGTCTGTAGGAAAAACTTCCCACTGTGGTACTTCAGGCTAACAGTTTTCTGTCTCCTCGGCCATACCCTCCATGCTTCCATTTAAGGGGGTAGTCGATTGTTTAACCATCAGTACTTATTTAATTAAATGATTTCTCCATGGGATTAGGACGAGGCTTAATGCTTATCTTTGTTCCCAGACATTTCTCTCGGATTGGACCCTATATAAGAACATGATTGTGGAAGTTCGCAAGGGTAGTTTGGATCCACACTGCTCCGACCCCTGTAATCCACCACCAACTTCCACATACCTATTTCTCTATACCATGATTTATATTGTGAGACTTATCTATAATTTTAACATTTGAGCATGTTTTGTCCCCGTAATGAAGTGTGGTCGTCGATCTGTTCCAATCTGCGATCTCGGTAACCCTGTTAAATTTATTCATCTGCCAACTCCAGAATCATTTTAACCATGTTTAGAGATGGAGCCAATTTTGGCACTTGGGAGATTTGAATGCTGAGCAAGAATATCTCCTGGAAAATGATCTCCCAAATCTGACATAGTGGCATGACATCATTGTGTTGTCATAGCTACTGATGGATGAGCACCATGTGTCTTTGCCACTTTGGCACTTCAGGATTTGGGAGTTTTGGATTGTGAAGCATGAAAAACTCCTAGAGTGGTACAGGCCTAGAGTGACTTGGTAGCATCAAATGAATGGTACAGATCCTCAATGGATAAGTGGCATGTGCTGAGTTGAAAAACACCCGTGGAGTGGTAGGGCCCGAAGAGACGTGGAAACCTGACATCACTTTAGGACTTCGGCTCTTCAAGACTTTGAGATGTAGAGCATGGTAATATCCTAAAGTGACTTTCTCCTGGCTAGCATGGATGTCTCTCATTACTTCGACACTTTGGGATTCAAGAGATTTTGAAATGGGGGAATGAATATCTCTCGAAGTGACTTTATCCTGGTTGATGTGGAAGTCTCTCGTTACTTCAAGACTTTGGGCTTCAAGAGCTTTTGAACACGGGACATGAATATCTCCCGAAATTACTTTCTCTCGGTTGACGTGGAAGCCTCTCATCACTTCGAGACTTCGACAATTCAACACTTCAGGGATTTTGTCTGGTCATTAATCCTTGCGCGACTTCGAAGCTCCGAATGCATGAGAGCCGCTAATCTGAATTGTACACGGGATCTTCTCCGTTTAAAATTGAACCTATCTGATTGCTTGTATTTAAAGCCTGAAATGGACTGATGTGAATGTTGTGTTTGGAAGTTTCCTATACAAACAAAGGAACTTGTCGACCTACTTCGAACGGAAATTTTGGTAGCGCCATTTTCCAGAACTAGGTTTCACAATGCTTTTGAGTTACTTTTGTCGTTGCATATGTTTGTGCTAACATCATGATCCAACTAGGATGGTGGCCTCCATGTGAGCCTTCCAAGAACCTTAGCAGTTACAATCACCTTATCCATTGGGCTATTGATTCAACTATTTAACCAACCTCTAAACACTGCCAACAACTTCCACTTATTCAAGAAAACTAAAAGACCCGCTATAAACTAAGTAAAGCAAGGATCGAGAAGAGAGCTTATTACCTGCTGCAAGCTTGAAGGAAATAAAATGCTCAAGAGGCGAGATTATTTCCTACACTTCCCTACCTCTAACCAGATACGTAATTTGGTGAAGTAAAAGAAGATTTCCACAGTAGTCATTCAAGTAATTTCAAGACCGAGATGATCTTGTCTCTATGATTGATCAATAGATAAAAATAGAAATATACTAACAGTGATAGAGAGTGCTTCAAAAAACCATACTCACCCATGAATGTTGGTTAAATGAAATCTGAAATTTTCAGAAAATATGAAAAACTTGACTCCAACAAGGATGCAAATGAATCTTTGAAACCAAGATCAGAAACATGTTGATCCGCAAGAAAAAACTGCTCATCCATGAATGCCTCTTTGCTTGAAAACTGATAACCTTCTTTCTCTTTCATAAGAAGATCTTGGTCATTAGGAGAGACAAATTCTTCTTTAAAATAATGATCATGAGATAATTGTACAACATAATTTAAATCATACTGATAATGCTCAACTAGGAACATATGATTATCTATGCAATCATCTGTTACCTCATGCTCAAAATATTTTAGAAAGTGATCATAAATATGACATGCATCCCTGTCTATAGGAAAATCTAATCATACTGAAGAATCTGGCTCCAAATTTAATACATATTTACAACCTTGTTTTTGTTCTACATTTGATTCATATTCGTTGTCTTTTTGCTACAAATTTGACATATATTGACAGTCCTCTTGTTGTTCATCATGTGCATGCATATTTTAAAAACATACTCGATCTCGAATCTTCTTTCTAGCATGGATGTTCTCCTCGACTTCTTCAAAATATTCAAATAAGTGTTTTAAGGATGAATATGTTCTTTCTCTAGAGAGAAGGACAAGCTCTTAATGTTGATCCATAACATAGTATACCATGGAAATAGTCTCGGAAGCTCGGATTTCTACTAGCATGTTATGATAAATGTTATCATTGAAATTTCGTTCTCAAATGGTTACGGGAATCCAACATCCCCAAACACCCATTAGTTCATCCATGGCCCAAAAAATGCATTTCCAAAGGGCACAAAACTATACAAATTGTTATAAAATCAGCATGCACTAAGGATACAAAGGAAGCGCGTGCATGTGCAATAGTAAAAAAATGCTAGAAAAGCACATATGTGCCCAATGTGTGACTGTGGACACAAAAAGCCATGCACACCTCAGAATGGAGCAATTATGATTTTGGTCGGCCTTCCACCCACTTTTGGTTCATCTCCCAAGTCAATTTGACACCCAAATCCGAGCTGAATCCGAGTGGGGGGTTGGTCAAATACCTAAGGATGCCCTAAAGAGCCCCTTGTTCACACTAAAGACTCGTTGAATAATGCCTCAAAGCTTTTCTATAAAAAGAGGCCATGGGTGCACTATATTTTCAAGGAATTCATTTGTAATGTTATGCTACCTATATTTTCTTAGAGGAACCTCTTTCCTCACTAGAGCATACAAGCACCATTTCATTTGGCCATTCATGTCACCTATTGAGTGAATGAGCTTTGGATTTCTTCACCAATTCCTTCTAGTTTGCTACTTGTAAGAAGATCTCAATCATTGGGGGTTCAAGAGACCTCCCTTGGAGGAAGAAGGGACCCATAAGTCTCCCTTTCTCTTTGGTGTTTTCCCACTAATACAACTTATCCATTGGTGGCATGCATGTTGTTGACTTTTTGTTCTATTTCCCTTATGCACTCTAGTTTAGTTTCTTTTATTGTTATTAGTTTAGTTCTTTGTTTATTTCTTATGCATGATGTTTCTAACTCTTGCATTCACTATTGTCTTGTCTAGCTAACCCAACTGGACTTGTAAGAGTCCTTATTTTTCTGATTTAGGTGATGAAATGGATGCAATAGATTGGCAACTCCATTGGGGATAGGTATCAATTTCCTCCCCATTTGGGTTGATTGAGAACTTCCTTTTTGTTTATTTAACTTGCAAGAACCAGAACAAGCCCATGCCTACCTGCAAAAAGCCAAATTCAAAGTTGATCTGTGAGAATTTCATCTGAAATTTTCTTCCCGACTATGTAATAGAAAGTGCACGGTTTTTTTAGCCCACGGGCGTGTCTTTCGAGCACGTGCACCTAACTCACTGTGTTTCTCAGTGCATTCTGCACACCTACATCAAAAGGTCATTTTTTATTTGTGAATTAGTGCCCAATGCGCCTATGTTTACTATGTGACCCACGCATCTATCTAGAAAATCATACATTGTAAGGGTTTTTGTGATCTGTTGAAGGCCCATAGCCTTCTTGAGTTTGACTCTATGCAAATTGTAATATGCACCACACTTATATTCCCTCTCTACATGAAGGGTTAGTAAAAATAGGCACTTAGGGAGGTTAAAATCCATATTTATCCTCTTTTTTCTTTCATTTTGCGACATGGATGGCTTTCTTTGATTAAAGATAAGTTGGAATCATTCTATATCACAATATAACCACTTACATTGGGACCAGAAATTGAACATCAATATTTGAGTATGCTCTTCTGTCATTCCATAAAGCGATCTTGAGAATCAGAAAAATGATTGAGGGGAAATTTCATCTCCCTTAAAAGACAAAATTTTTAGGAGAGGACAACAACCCCCTCAAGACTCCTCTTAGTTTCTTTTTTCAAACATATCTTAAATTTGTAAGGGCCCATACGTGCCCACATGCTACAAAGATAGGATAGTTTTGAATTTAATTTCTTAGATTAAATCACTAGGGAAGTTTAAAGGTTTTGTAACAGGCCCATACATGCCCACATGTCCAAAATCTAGGATAGTTGTTGAAGCTTTTTTAGATTAAATCACACTAGGGAGTTAAAGGATTGTTAAGGACCCACATGTCCACATCCTAGTTCTCTAGGGACTTTAAAATTTCACAAGGTTGTACCAATGACATTTAGTAAATTAGGTAATCAAGACTTGTAAAGGACCACATGAAGTCCACATGCAACAAGGTGGCACCTAACTTATTAAAAATTTGGCACATTTTCACTTATTCACACACAAATTCACTACTCACTCACATAGCTTCATCTAGAAAATCACGGAGGTTGAAGTAAGTTTCCTCCAAAGGGATTCTAAGATGCCCCACCCATTTTTCTTGATGAGACTATTCACTCCCACTTAATTTCAACGAGATTGGTTCACACCCCCAATCTCTCAAACAACCACATCTAATTTTTTTCTAAAAACTCACTAAGTTTTCCTCCACATGAGCTGCCAAATATTTTTTTTTATTCTAGGTAGGATCTCGTGAATAGGCATCCAAATAACTCCCCGTTATCTGGTTCTCACATCTTAAAACAATAGAAGTTTTTAAATAGGGAACTTTAAAATCCTCCAAGTCAAGTGTTCCTCCACCATAAGGTAGGAAGATACCCGTGAAGGGTTGAAGGTCGAGTTTCTGTGCATCTCCTCTTGAGGAACCCACCTCTTGGATGAGATCTAGCTCGTGACCCATTTCTTAGGCCGAAAATCTAAATGTCGCACTTTGACCAAGGTACCTAGTGACCAAATTTTAGGACATCTACCCAGGTGGAAATTTTGGTTTGCAATTGCAGCTTGATCGGATTTTGTGTGGCTATTGGGAAATATCACCAGCTCTTTTGGGATATGCCCCCTCTACCCCTCATTATAACTGATGATTTCATCCTTCACTAGTTCTCTTCCGGTGGCTTTAGACCCCACTGTCGAGTGTTATTGGAAAGTCCAGTGCTATTTGAGAGGAAAGATGTTACATCTTTTTAGGACACGAGCATTTGTTTTTTTTTTTCTCCCATGCAAACAAAATCTATCTACCCACATGTATGCTTATGTATCAATTGATTTATGTATGATGCTCTTGTGATTACATGCGATTGTGAGATATATTGTGAAGGTCTAAAAATCATAACAAAGACTCTTGTTCATTTATTGCTCTTATCACCATTTTCACACATCCACTCTGCTAGTCGGACATCATAGGGGACCCACAGAATCCTCGTCATTCCAGAAGCTTTCTAAATCTCCCTCCCATTCTAGGGGAAGTTCCTAGTCTTTCCAACTCATCGGCTCCACCTTCTCACACTCCTATAAGTGCTACCATCTTGGGATCCTATTTTCTTGGTTCCACTCTGATTGGGTCCACTTCCCAAGGTCAACCATCCACTCTCTCTCCTTTACACAGAAGCAGGGGGAAAACTTTTTCCCAAGAGGGAAGTACAACCCCACCTAACCCTCGTCATGGGTCAAGTACACAAATCACTCACACCATGGCTAGAACTAACCCTCCTCAGGAGTCAGGTACACAACACATTCCTACCATGAGGGGAATTAATCCTCCCCCACCACCCCAGATGCCATACTTGGCTTCCCTCAACATACCGGATCTGACTAAACTCATGAGTGGTCCTATATTGCATGACCCCACATGGCCTGCAATGCCTATCAAACTCCCTTCAGACATCCCCAAGTTTGAAGGCAAAGCGGGAGATGAACCAACCAACCATATCATGACCTTCCACTTATGGTGCTCTTCAAACAACATCATGGATGACTCCATCTGCTTGATATTATTTCAATGCACACTCACTGGACCATTTGCCAAGTGGTATGTACAAGAAAAATCTGGGTCCCATTTGACCTTTGAATCTTTGGCCAAATCATTTTTTACCTTCCTTCAACTACCAATCCGTCATGAAAATGGTCTTGAACTACTCTCATAGTTTAAACAAACCTCTGCTACACACATCGTTGACCACATTCACGAATGGCATCGGCAACGTAGTCTATGCAAAGATGAGGCCACAAAGAAACAATGCCTCAATTGGTTTCTCAAATCACTTGTTTCCCTCCTCGCCAAGGATGTGGCCGCCACCTTCCCCCAATATGAAGAAGAAGCCATTAGAAAGGCTCAACAATTCAAACTCATTTATTCACAGTTAGGATACTTATATATGGTACTACTTGATGCCTCGAGACCTGTGCCATTCATCCAGGAAAAACCTGGGATGTCTCACTCTGTGGATGGATTGATTGGTACCACTACACACCACATTCCACACCTCCAACAACCACCTATGTATGGAACACCTCAATATCTGTCGGTATATGGCGGACCCCCTTATTATCCTCCTCCCCCTTATCAACAACCATACCCTATTGCCCTCCCTCCACCCATAAGTGGACCCCCGCCGACATCCATGACACGCTCGAATGTTTAATTGAGTTCTGGAAACACCTCTACCTCTTCTTACACCCTAAGCACTAGCGAAAGTGCCACTCCTCCCTACATACCTTATGAATCATTTCCACAACATAATCTATATTTCCCATTTCTTGGTCCTCCCTATCCAATTACTTCTCCATAAGGACAACCAATGATGGGGTTAGCTTTGTTCATCCCTCTCTCGTTCAACAAGTCCACAATTTTGAACAATTGAATATGACAAATCCGACCCATTAGTTGAACAATGCCAAAAATAAAGGAAAAAAATGAAACAATAATAATCCAGGACCAGGAGGGAACCAGAACCATCCCCAAAAGAACCAACCTACCGGGGGAAACTAGAATTAGGGGCACCAGAACCCCCATGGGGGAAATAACAACAAATGCCAAGGGAAGAACAACAACAATCTTTGGACAAACTTCCTTTGTGCCCTTTGCGGTGAGTATGGCCATTATACTCACCATTACCCTCAAATTTCTGACTTCAAACAGATGAAAGAATCCGGAAATGGACCACGTCGCCCAGCACCACCTTCCCCCCAACATGCCCCACAACACTATGTACAAAAACCACCCCCTTCCATACTGCAAAACCCCATTCCACACCAAGGGATAATGACTAGCCAACAAGAGATGCATCCGGCCCCACCACAGATGGGACAATATCCAAACCCAGGCACTTCTACAGATCAGACTATACTCCTCACTAGTGAGGAAGAACTTCTCCTACAAATGCTCAGTCGTCAATACACTGCACCCCATGACTCCACTCCCACTACCTTGAAAGTAGCCCCAGTCACAACTGGACCACCTTTGATGACTCCTCTCCCTAATAATGAACCACCCCTTTGTATTCCTCACATCCCATTACGACGAAATGTCAACAACCCTCAGGCTAGGGCGGCACACAATTATAGTCTAATCGATAACTTGGCATAATCTCTTGCAGCCATGTCAGCTTTAGAGGTCCTTCAAACTTGTCCTACTCAACGGAAGTTGTTACTTTCCACCCTAGGGGTAGTCGACCCTGTTGATACTCGACTTATCACCGTTGATCTTGATAGTGGGGAACCTCATCTCCCCTCTTTGGTCACTTTCCAAATACTGGTTAAAATCCAAAACATCACAATTCACTACTGCATCATTGATGAGGGTGCATCCACACGCATCATGTCCAAAACTGTATGGAAGAAACTTGGCTCCCCCAAGATCATACCATCTTCCATTACTCTAAGAGCTTATGATGGATGACCATCCTCTCCAGAAGGGCTCTTTCAAAATGTCCCCATTGAACTCAGGGGAAAGACTATCCGCATTGACATTTAAGTTATCGNACTCCTACAGATCACACTATACTCCTCACTAGTGAGGAAGAAGTTCTCCTACAAATGCTCAGTCGTCAATACACTACACCCCCTGACTCTGCTCCCACTACCTCGAAAGTAGCCCCAGTCACAACTGGACCACCTTTGATGATTCCTCTCCCTAATAATGAACCACTCCTTCGTATTCCTCGCATCCCATTACAATGAAATGTCAACAACCCTCAGGCTAGGGCGGCACACAATTATAGTCTAATCGATGACTTGGCATAATCTCTTGTAGCCATGTCAGCTTTAAAGGTCCTTCAAACTTGTCATACTCAAGAGAAGTTGTTACTTTCCACCCTGGGGGTAGTCGACCCTATTGATACTCGACTCATCACCTTTGATATTGATAGTGGGGAACCTCATCTCCCCTCTTTGGTCGCTTTCCAAATACCGGTTAAAATCCAGAACATCACAATTCACTACTGCATCATTGATGAGGGTTCATCCACACGCATCATGTCCAAAACTGTATAGAA
>JASDQU010103536.1:62898-77905 GCA_032191745.1 Picea mariana | reverse complement strand
TATGGAAGAAACTTGGCTCCCCCAAGATCATACCATCTTCCATTACTCTAAGAGCTTATGATGGATGACCATCCTCTCCAGAAGGGCTCTTTCAAAATGTCCCCATTGAACTCAGGGGAAAGACTATCCGCATTGACATTTAAGTTATCGACGCTCCGCTTTATTACAACATTTTGTTTGGGCGTAGCTACATGTATGCAATAAAGGTTGTGGCCTCTTTCATGTTTCACACAATGATGTTCCCCCACAACCGGAAGATCGACACTATCGACTAGGTGTCACATTATGAGCCCAACCCTTCCTCCAATATCGATAATATCCTACTCTTTGTTCACACTAATCTCAATGCCTACCCACTCATCGAGATGGGTCCCAAAATTTTCAAAGACCCATCCTTTCTAGGGACGTACCATGGATCACCTTCACTTGTGCATCCCTCAACACAAGTATGTGTCATATCCTCCAATGGAACAAAAAATGGAGATACCCTTCCTTCGACAGAGGCTTCATTACTATCTGACGTCCCACTCATCACAGAGCTCCTTCCTCAGGAATCCCTTGAGAACCGTCCAGCTCCCCCTGTTCCCAATTACACCCTCCCCCAAGGCCACATCCAAGTTTGGGAGACAGTCCCCCAATCCATTACTCAAATCCCCTTCTTTTACCCCCCACTGGGTGTACAAGATTTCCAGGTAGCCGCAACTCTTACCCTTCCCAATATGGTACTGGAAATTCCAGTATGGTATCTACATCCACCTGCTATGGTCTTTCAACCATCCCTCCCTCCCCAAATAGAAGGAATCCCAATGCAGATTCCAATACTTACTCCCACCACACCACCCGCACCCCCACTCACTAGCACCACTACTACAGTTGGGGGCAGATGGAAGAAGAAATATCCCACCACTCCACTTCCACCCTGAGTTCAACCTCCTTGCACACTATGTGAGAAATACGGACACCCTACCAATAAATTCCCGTCGCTCCCCCAGCTGCACAATTTAATTCAACTCCCTCGAGCAAGGACACCACTCGTCATTTCATCCAGTTCATATAATACTACCATTACATCCCCTACAGGAGGCAAAGGCCTGCAAACCAAATTCTCATGTGACATTTGTTCAGAATATGGCCATTTCACCCACCATTGCTCTGCGCTACCTCACTTTCGGTAGATGTTAGCAGTCGTACGCCAAATATTTCAGCAAGAACCCCTCCCATCCGCATCATCTCACACACATGTCACTGACATCCACTATGTCACAAACTCAATAAATGAACATATTATATGTCCTTTCTCTCTATGTGAATTACTTGATCACTTCACATATCAATGTCCTACGATCATCGAATATAGGTGTCATCAAGTGGCCCTTATTCCCAATCCTTCCATCACCCCACTTTCGGTGATGAAAGTAGTCCACCCTCCTCCATATCTAGATATGGTTTATATATTTTCCCCAGATCTTGAGGCACTTCCCACTCCTCCTTGGTTCATAGATAGTCTTGAGGAGGATTTTCTCCCAAATCCCCCCAATTCTCCAATTCATTTCCCCACGGAAATTTTACGCCCGACTACCATTTTCAACCCATAATATATTGATATTTGGTTTATGTCGAGAAAACCATCACAACCTCCTTGTGTCATCCCCTCTACATCATCACCACCAGAAGACAACCACATGGTGACAGTCACCAACGTTACTCCCCCGGATCCCCTATATTCTCGACAATTCCACTGCGACGAAGACATCCTCGAGGAGTTAACTACGCTTGATTTCCCATGGGATCCACTCCATCACAGAGTGCTCTTTATTTCAAAGGAAGCCTTTACACTTCCCAAAAAAAACCCCATATATGCAATCGAAACCAAATATTTTCTCCCCTCAGGGCATATAGATTGGTTCAATAATCCTATCCCTACCCCCGATGCTTTTGAAGAAGGTAACATGGCCAACATTTCCCCCACCATCAAAATAGATATTTTCATCAAACCTGGAATCATAGATGAAATCGCCATTGGCACTGCATGTTCTCCTGAAGAACTCATAGCTTACAAAGTTCTCTTCCAGGAGTATCGGGAAATTTTTTCCTGGTCATACACGGGAAATGCCCAGCCTTGATCCCTCTATTTTTGAACATCATATAGACACTTGGCCTAATATCACACCTATACGACAAAAGCAACGTCCATTACACCCATCCAAAGAGGCAACCATCAAAGCCAAGATTGAAAAATTACACATTGTAGGGTTCATATAGCCCATCACATATACATCATGGGTCTCCAACCCCGTCCCCGTCAAAAAAAAACTGGGCACTATCCGTGTCTGTACGCACTTTCACAATCTCAATCACGCTTGTCCCAAAGTCAATTTTCCAATGTCCTTTATAGACCAAATTATTGATGATTGTGTCAGCCATGAGGCTTTGTCCTTCATGGATAGTTTCTCTAGCTACAACCAAATTCAAATTCACCCAGTCGATCAATAAAGAACCACATTCACTACCCCTTTGGGTACTTTTACGTATCGTGTCATGCCTTTTAGCCTCAAGAATGTTGGTGCCACTTTTCAATGTGCCATGACATACATCTTTCATGATCTAGCTCAAATCATCCTTGCCTACTTGGACGATCTCACCGGTCGATACAAGAAATGCACTCAACATCTTGATGACTTACACATTATCTTTCATAGGTGTCGTTAGTACAATATTCGGTTGAACCCTCTCACGTGCATATTCTGTGTCACCACTGGAAGCCTCCTTGGGTTCATCGTCTGCCAACATGACATCATAGTGGGCCCCCTCAAGGTCTAATCCATCACGGAAATCCCCCCCTTGGAATTTATGCCAGCTACAAAGCTTACAAGGAAAAGCTAATTTTTTATGTCCCTTTGTCCCTGATTACGCCACTCAGGCACACGGTTTCCTTCACCTCTTACGTCATGATATCCCATTCCAATGGGATGAACATGCCCAAACTACTTTTGATGATTTCAAAGTGGCCCTCTCCAATTCCCCATTGATTAGTCCACCCGATTATGACCATGACTATATCCTCTACTTATCCACCTCAGCTGTCTCCGTAGCAAAATTTCTCGTCCAATTAAGGGATGATGATCGGGAACATGTCATTTACTATATTAGTAAGAACCTTTCAGGGCCACCCTTGAAACACAATCACGAAGAGAAACTCGCCCTTTCATTTGTCATCATAGTCCAGAAACTACACCATTACATCCTTCTTTGAACTACCAAGGTCATAGAAGATTCCAACCCATGCAATACTTGCTCAGTCGCCGAAAAATTAATGGAAAATTTTCCTGATGGATCGTCATCCTTCAGGAGTACGACCTCTAATTTTCAACAACCAAGAGAAAGAAAGCCCTAGTCCTTGATGAAATAATTATGACATTTCCCTTCAATACTACCAGTACTCCCGTCAATACTGACTTCCCCGACGGGCATCTCTTTTAAATCCCCTTGGATGATCCTAGGTATGACGATCTCCTCATCTACCTCCAAACACAGAAGTTTGGAAACCACCTCTCCTAGGACAATCATCGACGTATTAGGCACCAGGCCCCTCGCTACCTCCTTATCAACGATATCTTATATTGACGAGGGGTCGACACCATCCTTTGTGGATGTTTGACTATTGATGAAGCCGATAGAGTCTTGAATGAATACCACAATAGTGCCTGCGGTGGCCACCTCTCAGGGATGTCCACCACCTGAAAAATCATTCAAGCTGGATATTTTTGGCCCACATTGTTTCATGATATCATCCACACCGTGAAGTGTTGTGGAAAATGTTAGCTATATGCCAACAAAGAAATATCACCACCCACTCTTCTCCACCCAATCATTACCGTTAGCCCCTTTTGCAAATGGGGCATAGACTTCATGACTTGCAACTCTCCATCTAGCAATGGTCACATATACATCGTCATTGTAGTCGATTACTTCACCAAGTGGGTTGAAGCCATGCCCACCTTCAACAACACCACTGACACTATAGCGCGCTTTTTATTTAACCATGTCATCTCCCACTTTGGAGTCCCACTACAATTAGTCTACGATCACAAGAAACACTTCGAGAATGAGATTTTTGTCGAACTCTCCTCTAGGTTAGGATTATCCCACGATTTTTCCTCCCCATACTACCCTCAGTCCAATAGACAGGTAGAGGTGGTCAACAAGATCCTCAAAAACATGTTACAATGCACAGTTAACAAACATAAGACCAATTGGAACCATATGGTGTTTTCTGCAGTATGGGCTTATCGCATGGTAGTTAAAACTGCCACTAGTTTCACACTATTTTATCTTGTCCATGGGGTCGAGGCCACGCTCCCCATCGAGTGCGAAATTCCCACCTTGTGCACTGCTATTGAGTTACTGCCCGACACTGTTCCAATGGAGAAACATTTGTTGAACTTAGATTCATTGGATGAAGATCGTCAGTCTTCATTACAGAACAATGAAGTAGCCAAAAAATGGTCAAAGGCCACCTTCGATTGCCATGTCAACCTTCGATCATTTAGCGAAGGTGACCTCATCCTTGCTTACGATATTACACATGATACCTACGAACATGGAAAATTCGATTCATTATGGCACAGACCTTACATCATCCAACTTTGCCTCACTAAAGGCACATACATCCTCGCCTCTCCCGAAGGTCACCCTCTCAAAGAACCCATCAATGGGTTGTACTTAAAGAAATTTTACGCCTAAGCATAGCCATTGTACACTAGGATTTTTCCTTTTGTACACTTTTTATAGAGTTTTTAATCTTCTTTTTCCTCCATGCCTTGCATCTAATATATCATTTGTGTTATTGACGGATGCCTCCTCCCTCAGCCTACCATACTGGTTACGCTGACGAAGCTAGCCGTTGGACACAAAATCTCGCTTTGGTTGCTTGGGCCCTCTATACACCCTCACATGAACTACTCCACTCCAGTGGCATATGCCTGGGCTCAGCAACTAACAACCAAGAAGAATAAAAATTCGTCATTGGCCTCCTTGCAGAGGCCAATAGCCGTCATATTAATCACCTTAGCATCTTATTATATTCTCAACTCGTTGTCCTCCAGCACAACAATGTGTACCGTGTCCATGATCCTTGCCTCTTCCACAAATACCTACAATTTAGACTTCTATCTCGACATTTTGATTCAATCACATTCACACATATCCCAAGAAAATGCAATCAAATAGCAGATAATATGGATAACCTAGTGTTAGACTGGAATTTATCACATCAAGTTACCATTACACATACATAACCCATCAAAATTCTGTCACAACACATAAATTAGACATCATAAACAAAAAACATCAACACATGTGAACATCACAAGGATCCGAAAATGTATATCCATATATATATATTAGTCAATGTGCCATCAATGTTTACAAAAAAATAGTACTTGTACAATATCCATAGGTAGGTGAACCACCTCACCCCTCTAAGTACAAAATCAGTTTCCCAACACCATATACAAAATGGGCTCGCAAGCCTAAATAAATATAAAAATACATATACAGAGGCACTCATGGTGCCTCTAAGGCTCCACCACCTGGTCCTCTCTCGGGAGGAGGTGCCCTACCAGCTAAGGGTCCCTCGGGTCCTAGGGGAAGTCACCCATTCATAGCCACCCCCGCTATAGCTTCTCTACGAATTAGGGTCTGTGACTCCACCGGAAGGCCCACACACTGCTCCATGACTCGCTCGTCCTGGATACGCACCCACATACCCTCGGGCAATCCCTATAGTATCGCCTCCAATCAGTGGCGAAATCCTCGAACTCTCTCCCGTCCCCCGTCGGAGGAGGATGTGATGGACCTACACCCGGATCATCAAAATGACATCTCTTTCCTGCTCTCTCCTCATCTATTGGCCCCACGCTATCCTCATCCCGCCATTGTCTCTCCCCTTCTCGCAGCTCTCCCCACGGTGGTCTCATAGGCCCCTAAGGTCCCACATATGCACACACAAAAAATAAGTAATATAATCAACATCCATCTATACATAAAGAACATGCTATACTATCTAAAGATCAAAACATCAAATATAACACCATTCCTCTATGGTCAAACACCTCTTTGTGGGGTAGCACCATATCTGGATCCTCCCAGAAGTCCACACCACCATATGGGTATTAGAGTATGATATGTGACATATGACGCCACACCCATGCAGCCTCAACCGTAATATAATGGCCACCCTCCCCACCACCATGACGAACCAAAATTGTCGCCCACCACTTCAGTCGTGGCTCTCACACACAAGGTGCATCCAATATCACTCTAGGCCACAACATGGGTACCCTCTCCAAAAACCATGCTACTAATATGGACCCAAAGGAAAACTCCCCTGAGTCAGTAGCTCGACACCTGTTGAGATGCCCCACCATATTGGCATGAAGCATCAAGACCCAGGCAAAATGCTTACCCCCTAGTTCCCTCTCCATGATCCTCAGTTGACCACCACTAATCTGCTGAGTCACGAGAGACCCATAGACTCTCACAATAATCGATGCCACACAATGATGCACCAAGGTGTCCATTTCCTCAATCCTCACCACTGACCCCGACATGAATTCCTCTCCCGAGCAATATGTCTGGGCTAGGTCATCCAACTGACCATCTCCGGGTACCACGGGCTCAGTAGGTAACAAGGTTTCCCATCAAAAAATATGCATCCTCTGTAGAAGAGAATGCCAGATGCTTCCCTCAAACAATGAAACACTGTGGATCTGAACTCCACATTGAAATCAGGAACTGCAGCAGGTACTCATGTGCCTGCACTAGTGAACAATAAAAAAAATTCAACAACCCATAGACTGCCAAAGCACCCCATACAATCGACTCCTCATATCTCACATCTTCTCTCAGGCATGCCCAGTCCCTCTCCCTCCAGTGGATCAACATCATCAACTGGTCACCTACATCCACACATACAAGATTTGATTAGCCATCACAACTCATAAAAACACCAAAATCTCCAAAAAAGATAAGCTTTTTCACCCTTCAGCTTTGCCTCCAAGGCACAGATTGTTTCCCCATAGGTGTGCATATATGCGCGCCTGTTCATCCCATAGTGGCACACTCATGCATGATTTTTGTCAATACAGGGGCACACACATGCACCCCTATCACACACACAGACGCTCATCCTAGCATGCTTGTTCGCTACACAGTTGCGCGCACGTGCGCACCTATCAGGAACATAGTCACACATGAATGTGTTGTTGTGATTTGAACAGGCGCCCATTCCATGCGTGCTTCTTTTCCCCATTTGGGTACACCCGTGTGCATCTCTCCCAATTATAGCCGCACACTAATGCACGCGAAACATTCGATCGCCCATGCACTGGGGGGCCACCCTCAAAAAACCCCCCTATAAGGCCATCCATACAAGCTATGCCCAAAAAAGAAACCCTAAATATTGTGCAGGAGGATACGATTACTAACCTGATACTCATTGATCCTACATCAGCTGGCTTGATCTCCCATAATCTCCAAATCCCTCCTCAAATCTCTCGTCAATCCACTACGACAATAGGTACAAATGAGGTGGCAATGTGGTCCCTACAACTATATATAGTCCCTTTTGCCAAACTTCCATACTCAATTCCGGGAGCTCCTAGAGTCTGTTTTATGATCCGTCTTCAACCACTGGACCAGGATCCCACCACCTACACAGTCACATTCCCCAAACCACCATACATCGTTGTCCCCCGGGGAGCATTTTTGTTTTCACATCACGCTCGGGTATGCATTTTCATGTTCAATATTCTCAAACAACTTTTATATATTCTTTACTTTTAGATATTGTTCAGGGTAGGTATTTGGTTTTTTATGTGTGTAGGTACTTGGTCACCACCCATGAGCATAGCCCTTTCAGGTATATGATCGCTACTGGCATGTAATCATTCTCTCTGAACATCAATTGCATATCCCAGTCACACCCTCCGATATTTGCCTCTAGGGTCACCCCATCTGACTCTCCAGTACTCAGACCTCCACTGCATTTTAGTTCTTTCAACCGGTAACACTCTCTCCCACATGAGTTGTCCCCCTCATAGTCCCCTCTAGCACTTTGACACTCATTCTTTTTTCACCCCCTAGGGCTGAGAGTCCTCATAGTCTTTGCATTCCCAAGAATTAGCCGCATTCTCCTTCTCCTCATTTTGCTAAATTCCCCATAAAGGAATCCCACGTCATCTCATCATGGTTCTCATTTGACTACACCTCCGCAGTATCATTATACCTCCATCTCATTCACCATCATTTTTCCCATCTGTAGATTGTCTTCCATTCATCTTACCTAATACAGAAACCCACCTATGGGGCCCCCAACCCCCCACCTATTTTTAAATCAACTTGTGCCCTCACTGGCCAAGCCATATTGCACTAGGGCACCCATTTCTATATTTGTACCCTTCTCCCAACTTATTCTTTATCTATTTGGTAATTGTACAAATCCTTTGTTTCCATCCTTTACATAGTTTTTGCCGTCACCTTTGGCAACCTTCTTTTTTCCTAGCAAAAGAAACCCATGTCACCCTTGGTTGGGGCATTCATTATCTTCTACTCTTGTTGACATCGTCCATAAACCCTGAGTATCCCATAGTCCAAGTAACCTTGATCTCTGAGTTTATCCACTTTGTCCCGCCTCTCACACAACTGAACCCATGTCTAGTCATCCCCCTGACACTAGACCCCGTCTCACGGTTGTTTCCACTTATACTTCACATATATCCCCAACCAAGGGTAGTCTTGAGTCTCACCATATCTTTACTATGTCCATGCTCCTCATCATTTCCTGATTTTACCCAATGGATTTCATGAATCCCTTTGCTTCTTGGAGTCGCATCTCCCTTTCTATCGACATCAGCACAGCTTCCAGAAGGGCGACAATATCTTGACTATCATTACCTTTATAATGAAGATTCTCGGACGACACATATAGACCCATCATTGCTCTCTGTTGTCATTGACCCCCATGACATTCGACTTCAACACTTTATCATGTTGCGGTGGGTCTTACTTTGCGACTATTTTAGTTTTTTTTATATTTTCCAAATACCTCTGAAATTTGATAGCCCATAAATACCTACGAATCCTCAACACTTCTTATAGGTGTCATTGCCTCTTTTCATATTTTATTCACCATCAGAATTGTCCTCTTCCATTATCAACACACCCCCAAGGGTGCTACAGTCATCTACACCAACACACAACTTGAGTTATTGTATTACACATTTTTGACTTACATGACACGAGCATGGGGCATGCCCGCCTCATTTGTACATAGTTTTATTTTTCCACACCTTGCGAAAGTTTTGGGTCCTACAGGTTCCCTTCTCCCTCCAATGGGTCTCTCTTGCAATTCCCCTCAACACTCTTTATTACAAAATTACTCTCAGTGGAAGAAACATTGATGTATTTTGGCTATACGTATGCTCCTAACCTCACACATGAGGGGACATTTTTTATCACTGAAATTTCGTCCGCAAATGGTTACAGGAATCCAGCATCCACAAACACCCATTAGTTTATCCATGGCCCAAAAAAAGAATTTCCAAAGGGAACAAAACTATACAATTGGTTATAAAATCAACATGCCCTAAGGATACAAAGGAAGCACGCACACGTGCAATAGTCGAAAAACTCTGGAAAAGCGCATATGCACCCGATGTGCAAATGTGGACGTAAAAAGTTGCGCACACCTCAGAACGGTGCATTTATGATTTTGATCGGCCTTCCACCCACTTTTGGTTCATCTCCCAAATCGATTTGACACCCAAATCCGAGATGAATCCGAGTGGGGGGTTGGTCAAAGACGAAAGGGTGCCCTAAAGAGCCCCTTGTTCACACTAAAGACTGGTTGAATAATTCCTCAAATCTTTGTTATAAAAAGAGGCCATGGGTGCACTATATTTTCAAGGAATTCATTTGTAATGTTATGCTACCTATATTCTCTTAGAGGAACCTCTTTTCTCACTAAAGCATACAAGCACAATTTCATTTGGCCATTCATAGCACCTCTTGAGTGAATGAGCTTTGGATTTCTTCACCATTTGCTTCTAGTTTTCTACTTGTAAGAAGAGATCAATCATTGGGGGTTCAAGAGCCCTCGCTGGGAGGAAGAGGGGACCCATAATTCTCCCTTGCACTTTGGTGTTTTCCCACTAGTACAACTTATCCATTGGTGGCATGCATGTTGTTTATTTTTTGTTCTATTTCCCTTATGCACTCTAGTTTAGTTTTTTTTATTGTTATTAGTTTAGTTCTTTGTTTATTTCTTATGTTTGATGTTTCTAACTCTTCCATTCACTGTTGTCTTGTCCAACTAACCCAACTGGACTTGTAAGCATCCTTATTTTTCTCATTTAGGTGACGAAAGGGATGCAACAATAAACATTGTAAGAGCTCTTCTTGAAGACATCAAAGGCTTCCTCTTCCCCTCTCCCCAAACCATAAAAACCAGCCAAGTATTGATCAAGATACTTGCTCTCACCCCAGCACTTTAAAAACGCATTGCACAAATCGATCCAAGAACCAATGGAATCGGCTCTCAATCCCTTAAACTACACAACAACATCTCTAAACAAATATTTGGAGAACAACCTCATAATAACATCATCATGTACTATCTCAAATTGATCAATAAAGTTCTCAAAGGCATCCAAATGCCTCTCAATTGTAACATGATATTCTCCAGAAAACTGTGGAAGATACTCAAAGAAATCAAGAGGATAAGGATGAAGGTAAGATGGCAGCCTTAAAGGTTTAAAAATCTTGTCTTTGATCCTAGTTTGAATAGTAGTGGGATGGATATGAGGTTGAACAAGCTGATGGAAAGGTTCAATAGTAACAACATAAGGTGGTGAGATTTTATAAGGCTTTGACTCAGTTTCAACCTCCTCAAGGTTACAAGGGTGATAAAATTCAGGATGGATTTCAATACAAAGCTCATCCTTATGAATAGCCTGAGCTAAAGATATGAGATCAACATACACAACATAGGTAGAGGGCATGTACTCTTCTTCCAAGGATTGATATATAAAGGAAGGCTTATGATCATTCGAATATACAAGGAAGAGGATAATCCTCTTGATATGTAAAGGGAAAGAGAGAAATGATTTGATAAAGAAAAACAAGAATTCATGGAGAAAGCTCATAAGCTAATACCTGGTCATCCACTTTCGTATGGTCATATTTTTGTCAACAGGATACTCCCCAATGGAGTCTTTGATTGTGGAGTTGCCAGGTAGATAATTACATTCAAATTCTATGTCTCGCTCTTGTCTACCATCAAGATATGGATCTATGTCATTCTCCCAAGGAGGATATCTTCACTTCCTTCGCCGGCAACGATGCCATTAATTTTATCACTCCAAGAGTCACCCCAGACTACAAATGGGAGTAAGCTTGGTAACATACAAATTGATTTTCTTTTGGTTTGAAAATAGGGATCAGCAAGACCTTAAAGAAAGGAAAATACAATAGATATTGTTGCATATCAGTGATGGACCATTGGGCTATGGATTCATAAACAATCTCCTTATTGAAGGCATTTAAGCTGCTCATCAGACAAAAGATTTGTATAATGATGAAGAGAAGAATAAGAGAATTAAAATAAAGATGAATATTCTCTAAGTAGAGATCCTATCTGCAAATAGAATTTATATGTGTTTGAATAGTAAACAATGATAAATAGGCAATATTACAATAGATCCTCTACTTCATCAAGAATCTATCAATAAAAGGAAAATTTTAATCCTTAAAATCATCAATACATTCAAACAAGATGAAGAATACAATAGAGAAAATAGAAGAAAAATATGATGAAACAACTCATATGAATCTTCAATAGCATACAATTTACAGCCACATGCCCCTCCGGCTTACAAACTGAAATATACAATCATAAAAATTTCTCAAAACCCCCTCTGGTATCCCCCCACCTCTTCCTTATATAATTCATCAGATGTATTTATAATAAAAACAGAAGACAACAACTAGGAGTGTGATTTGGCCTTCCTATCCTACGATTCTCCATAAAATTCTACAAGTCTAACATTTGTACAATTAGATCTAACAAAGTACTAAAATCAAGGAGCATGTTGGAAACCAAAAACCAATGAATGTCTTGTTTCTTGGGTGCCTCTTCTCCAGTGTTGTGTATCTTCTCTTGTCTGTCTTATTCTTTCTGTTAGAAGGAAACTCTGGTCAGTATGGGCCTGTAGGAAAAACCACCCTTTGTGGTACCTCGGGATGACAATTTTATGTCTCCTTGGCTAGACCCTCCATGCTTCCATTTAAGGGGGTAGTCGATTTTTCAACCACTAGTCCTTCTTTCATTAACCAATTTCTCCTTGGGATCAGGATGCGACACCTAGATTTGTTGCCATGCACTGATCTCAGATTAGAGCCTATATAAGCACGTGATTGCAGAAGTTGGTGAGGGTGGTTTGTATCCACACAACTTTGACCCCCGCAATCCACCACCAACTGCCATATAACTCTTTCACTATACCATGGTTTCAACTGTAGGACCACTCTATAATTTTAATGTTCAAGCATGTTCTGTCCCCGCAATGAAGTATGGTCGTCGATCTATTGCAATCTGTGATCTGGATAACCTTGCTAAAAATTATTCGTCTGCCAACTCCAGAATTTTTTTAACCATGTTATAAGATGGAGCCATTTTTTGCACTTGGGAGCTTTGAATGTTGAGCAAGAATATCTCCCGAAGGTTGATCTACTTAATCTAAAGTGGTTGCCTGACGTCATTTTGTTGTCACAACTACTGATGGATGAGCACCATGTGTCTTCAACACATCGACTTTCAATCTTTGAGAGTTTTGGATTATGAAGCATGAAAAACTCCCATAGTGGTACAGGCCCAGAGTGACATGGTATCCTCAAATGAATTCTATGCTTCTTCGATGGATAAGTGTCATGTGCTGAGTTGAAAACAACCTGTGGAGTTGTAGGGCCCAAAGCGACATGGCATCCTGACGTCACTTCAAGACTTCGTCTCTTTAGGACTTTGAGATGTAGAGAATGTTAATCTCTCGAAGTGACTTTCTCCAGGTTGGCATGGAAATCTCTCGTTACTTCGACACTTTGGGCTTTGGGAGCTTTTGAACGCAGGGAATGAATATTTTTTGAGGTGAATTTCTCCAGGTTGACATCGCAGTCTCTTGTTACCTCAGGACTTCGGGCTTCGAGAGATTTTGAACGTGGGACATGAATATCTCCCGAAGTAAATTTCTCTTGGTTGACGTGGAAGCCTCTTGTCACTTCAGGACTTCAACACTTTGGGGCTTCCGTCTAGTCATTAATCCTTGTGCGAATTTGAAGTTTTGAATGCACGAGAGCCGCTAATTTGAACTATACATGGGATATCCTCTATTAAAAATTGAACCTATGTGATTTCTTGTATTTCAATCTTGAACGATGAGATGGGAATCTAAAAGGATGCTTAAGTGATGAATAAGGGGGTGACTAGATTCTGAAAGGAGGCTAATGAAAATAACATACTTTGATTGGTTATTGTTAGCTCGATCGAGGCATATACCACTTGAGTGGAGTAATACATGTTCAGGGCTCCAAATGGCCCAAGCTACTGAAGTGATATTTTGAGTCTAGAAACTTGCACCATCGATGTATCCGATGTGATAAGAATATGGGTAATTCATCTATTAAAACGAGGGCATAGGATCAAACATATGGTTTTGGGGGATTGCTTGAGAAAAGGTACTAAAAACTCTAGGAAAATAAAACAAAATCCGTATACTAAGGGTAGAATTTCTTCATATATAATGCATTGGCAGGGTCTTTGAGTGTGGCCCCTTCAAGGTGAGCCCATATTTAGGCACCCTTAGTGAGGAAATGGAGGATGGTATATGTCCCCCACCATAGAGATTCAAATTTTTCATGGCCTAGGGTATCATGTGCAATGTTGTAGGCTAATATGAGATCTCCTTCAGTGAGGGATAAAAGGTTAACTTAATGATCAAACACAACCATGGACCATTTCTTGGCTACATCATTATTGTGTAAGGAGGCTCAACGATATTCATCAAAAGATTTGAGCTTGAGGAATCATTGTTCTATGGGGGTAGTATTAGGAAAGAGATTTATTGTTGTGCATAGAGTAGGTATTTAACACTCGATGGGAAGGATGAATTCCACCCCATGAACCAGATGGAACGGTGTGAATCCAGTGAAAGTTTTGATAGAAACGTGATATGCCCATAATGCAGATAATAGTATATGATGCCGGTTGGTTTTTTGTTTGTTGACCATTCATTGGAGCATGGTATTAAGGAATTTATTGACGACTTTGACTTTCCCATTTGATTGGGGGTAATATGGTGAAGCAAGCTCATGGGTAAATCACAATTTGGTAGATAACTCAGTGAATACATCATTCTCAAAATGTTTTCCATGATCAGACACAAGCTAGAGGGGGACTCCAAAGTGAGTAATGACATGGTTAAAGAAGAAGTCGGTTGTTGTGTCACTTGTGTTTTTTAATGTGGGCATGGCTTCGACCCATTTGGTGAAATAGTCAACTGCGACTACAATGTATTTGTGCCCATTACTCGAAAGGGGGATTTCAAGTCATGAAACTGATGCCCCACTTGTAGACGGGTCTAGTTGTGATAATAGGATTTAGGAGAGCTGGTGGAACTGTGGATTTATGCATGAATAGTTTGCATTTGTCACAACGCTTTACCGCATGGATGCAATCATGGAATAAGGTGGTACAAAAGTAACCAACTTAGATGACCTTATGGGTGGTGGTGTAAGGTAGCTAGAGAGGTAGTGGGGGGGCCCAGAGGGCCCATAGTGATAATAGTGGAGGTCATTCAATGTAAGGTGGACTAGGTCCACTATATTATTAAATAAGGTCCACTATGGTAGTTAGATATAATAAATGTAAGAGGACTTCTTAGAACGTTCTACTTCT